>JAPMUY010003353.1:7500-12500 GCA_026901105.3 Galaxias olidus
CCCCCCTCACACACACACACACACCCCCATTCTAAACGTCTAAAAAAATGGAGCAATCAGGAAAGAGGATATTGTGGAACACTGATAATTGGCCCGCAGGCTAACAATCTGTGTCTGTGTCATTAACGCGTTCATGAGCAATTGTCAATTTTAGGCGCCCCTCCTTCCCACAGGGAGGCCCCCCTGTCAGCCCCCCCCCCACACACACACACCCCCCCCACCCCACCCCCAGGACCTGCCGCGAACAAGGGGGTGGGGGGGGGGGGTTCTATTAAAAGACAGAAACTCTGCAAAAATTAAAAGCACACAAAAAAACTAATTTTTATCCTCTCTCCCCTCCATCAGCGTTTCTTCTTCATTTTGAAGGGAGATGATTTGGAGGCTGAGACTGGCTTTAATTTGTCTGTGTAGACCTGGGCTTTAATTTGTCTGTGTAGACCTGTAGACCTGGGCTTTAATTTGTCTGTGTAGACCTGTAGACCTGGGCTTTAATTTGTCTGTGTAGACCTGTAGACCTGGGCTTTAATTTGTCTGTGTATGCCTGTAGACCTGGGGTTTAATTTGTCTGTGTATGCCTGTAGGCCTGGGGTTTTACATAATCCAGCAAAGTCATCCATGTGGAGAAAGGCAAGATGACTTATCTGGTACATGCCGAAAAAAACGCCTTCTTTCCTTGGCGTCTGGTTTTGTTTTAGTTTTAATTTGAGTGAAAAGTTCCTTAACCACTTTTGTTAAAGTTCATTTCATCTTCGATATGCACATTCTTGGCGGTACATCTGGAGCGTAAACAACAGCAAAGACAAATGATAAACAAAACAAAGCAAGCGTTCTTCTCACTATAATTTTTCAATTCCAAATTATAAACTGATTTCACGAAGAATAAGTTTAATGTAACAATAACAAATAAAATTTGTATACATTTTAAATTTAAAACAAATCAAATGATGAGGAATGTATGACGGTATGACTTTTCTTTCTTTCCTTAATATTTTATTTTCTTTCCCTCCGTTGCGTTATCCCATCACACAAACAACTTAAATAAACACATCAATAACTAAACAAACCCTAAGAGGTCATAGACTATCAATACAAATGGAAGATTTCCTGAAGCTTGATCTGTTTCTCCTTTTAGTTTTATACATGTATATGCTGTATTTATTCATATTTTTCCCCCGTCAGCTGAATAGGCCTGTCCCTTTGTTGTTTAGCGAAGGACATTTTATCTTCTTATACTTGGAAGAGTTGCATAATCTCTTTGTATCGCAACCGGATGGTCGACCTGATCTCTCCTAGTCTGACATTAACACAGTAAACAGTGACCAGCAGAGACCCTGAGAGAGACCCTGAGAGAGACCCTGAGAGAGACCCTGAGCCTGCTCAAAACAACGCCACTAACACAGTCACACACACCTCTACAACACTAACACAGTCACACACACCTTTACAACACTAACACAGTCCCACACACCTCTACAACACTGACACAGTCCCAAACACCTCTACAAAACTGACACAGTCCCACACACCTCTACAACACTGACACAGTCCCAAACACCTCTACAACACTGACACAGTCACACACACCTTTACAACACTAACACAGTCCCACACACCTCTACAACACTGACACAGTCCCAAACACCTCTACAAAACTGACACAGTCCCACACACCTCTACAACACTGACACAGTCACACACACCTCTACAACACTAACACAGTCACACACACCTCTACAACACTAACACAGTCACACACACCTCTACAACACTAACACAGTCACACACACCTCTACAACACTAACACAGTCCCAAACACCTCTACAACACTGACACAGTCCCACACACCTCTACAACACTGACACAGTCACACACACCTCTACAACACTGACACAGTCACACACACCTCTACAACACTGACACAGTCCCAAACACCTCTACAACACTAACACAGTCACACACACCTCTACAACACTGACACAGTCACACACACCTTTACAACACTAACACAGTCACACACACCTCTACAACACTGACACAGTCACACACACCTCTACAACACTAACACAGTCACACACACCTCTACAACACTAACACAGTCCCAAACACCTCTACAACACTAACACAGTCACACACACCTCTACAACACTGACACAGTCACACACACCTCTACAACACTGACACAGTCCCACACACCTCTACAACACTAACACAGTCCCAAACACCTCTACAACACTGACACAGTCACACACACCTCTACAACACTGACACAGTCCCAAACACCTCTACAACACTAACACAGTCACACACACCTGTACAACACTAACACAGTCACACACACCTGTACAACACTAACACAGTCCCAAACACCTCTACAACACTGACACAGTCACACACACCTCTACAACACTAACACAGTCACACACACCTCTACAACACTAACACAGTCACACACACCTCTACAACACTAACACAGTCACACACACCTCTACAACACTAACACAGTCACACACACCTATACAACACTAACACAGTCCCACACACACTTCTAGTCACACACACCTGACACAGTCCCAAACACCTCTACAACACTAACACAGTCCCAAACACCTCTACAACACTGACACAGTCCCACACACCTATACAACACTGACACAGTCCCACACACCTCTACAACACTGACACAGTCCCAAACACCTCTACAACACTAACACCAAACACCTCTACAACACTGACACAGTCACACACACCTCTACAACACTGACACAGTCCCAAACACCTATACAACACTAACACAGTCCCAAACACCTCTACAACACTGACACAGTCCCAAACACCTCTACAACACTGACACAGTCCCAAACACCTCTACAACACTAACACAGTCCCAAACACCTCTACAACACTGACACAGTCACACACACCTATACAACACTAACACAGTCCCACACACCTCTACAACACTGACACAGTCCCACACACCTCACACATCATCATAGAAAAAAAGGCTTTTTCTATAGCTCCCTATTTTATAGAAAATAAATGTATTTGACCTGACTTTGCGTGCTGTTGTTTGAGTTTCAGATGTGTGATTTACAGAATGTTTTGCGGAGTCTAGCCCCCTTGATTGGACCAATCCTCTTTGAAAATTAAAACTAGTTCACCCTCTGGAAATATCTGTTTTCATTGATAGGTCTCATATGTTATATGTATATGTATGTACATATGAATATATGTTTTTGGAGTATGTCAAACCCATCGCAACAGATGTGTAAAAAAGTCTGCAATTACTATTTCAGAAATGTAACTTGACAGTTATGGTGTCAAGTATATTTAAATACACTTAAATAAATAAAGTGAGAGAGAGAGGGGGATGAGAAGAAATCGAAAAAAAAGAAGAGAGAGAGCGAGGGAGAGAGAGGGGGGGATGAGAGGAAATGGAGACAGAGAGAGAGAAAGAAAGAGAGAGAGTGAGATAGAGTGAGAGAGAGAGTGGGTCAGTCCATGTCATGTTTACCAGTAGGAGACATGTTGTAGCCTCTGGTAAACATGGACTCACTCCTTCTCTCATTTCAGCTACAAGCTGTAATTGCTTCCCGCTCAGCAGTCGGTCTGTCACCCCCTACTGTTCATCTTCCTCCTCCTTCCTCCTCCTCCTCTACCTCCTTCTCTTCCTTCCCTCCTCTTCATCCTTCTCCTCCCGTTGCCCCAGACTGTCACTCTCTGTTACAGACTGCCTTCCTCCTCATCCTCCTCCTCCTCCTCTCCCCCTTTCTCTTCCCTTCCTCCTCTTCCTCTTCCTCCTTCTCCTCCTGTTACACCAGACTGTCACTCTCCGTTACAGACTGCCTTCCTCCTCATTCTCCTCCTCCTCCTCCTCCCTCCTCCTCCTCCTGTTGCCCCAGACTGTCATTTTCTGTTACAGACTTCCTTCATCCTCTTCCTCTCCTCTTCCTCCTTCTCCTCCCTACTCCTCCTGCTCCTCCCGTTACACCAGACTGTCACTCTCTGTTACAGACTGCCTTCCTCCTCCCCATCCTCTTCCTTCTCCTCCTCCTCCTCCTCTTCCTCCTCCTCCTCCTCCCTCCACCTCCTGTTGCCCCAGACTGTCATTCTCTGTTCCTGACTTCCTTCCTACTCATCCTCCTCCTCCTCATCCTCCTCCCTCCTCCTCCTCCTCCTCCTGTTGCCCCAGACTGTCATTCTCTGTTACAGACTTCCTTCCTCCTTCTCTTCCCTTCCTCCTTTCTCCTCTTCCTCCGGTTACCCCAGAATGTTACAGACTTGTATCCTCCACCTCTTCCTCCTCCCTCCTCCTCTTCCTCTGTCCCTCCTCACTAACATAAGGCAATGTGTCCGCTGTCTCCACCTCCTACACCTAGCCTGGACTATATTATAGGCCCTGGGGTCCTAGAGACCCTCTCTACTTCTCTACCAAAACAGCTTATGGTATCAGTTTCCCTGGGTGGCAGGACAAATTACTACCCTGCGGCCCCCTCAACCCAGCAGCCCTCCCTCCCTCCCTCCCTCCCTCCCTCCCTCCCTCCCTCCCTCCCTCCCTCTCTCCCTCCCACCTCAGCCACTACCTAACCAAGCAAAGCCTCTTCTGTTTTCTTCTATCAGATTTGTCAGTTGGAAATGGGGAGGGGTGTGAAAAATGATGGTGTTCTCAATCGGGTTTGCGGGGGTTTGGGCTTTATTGGCAAAGGGGTTGGAGACATCTCAGATGGATAACTTTTGCACTCCTGCAAAACAAGTTACAAACTCTTTCTTTCCTTATCACCCAAGTTAGAGTTGCAAAAGTTTGCTTGTGATATAATATTATCTTTTCAACATTTAATGCTAAATATGATAAATATACAAGTTAAAATCCATCCATCCATTAACTTTTACCGCTTAAATAAATATATAAGGGCAGCACGGTGGCTCGGTGGTTAGCACTGTTGCCTCACAGCAAGAAGGTCCTGGGTTCAATCCCCACCTGACCCAAGGGCGTTTCTGTG
>JAPMUY010003353.1:15000-20000 GCA_026901105.3 Galaxias olidus
TCTGCTCCGGCGGTGATGTAAAAAAAAAAAGAAAAAAAATAAGCAGTTTTTCTTCTCTTCCACCAATTTAATCCACAGCCCAAATCACAGCCCTGGGCTCCCCCGCGATGCACTTAACATTATCTGCGCTCTCTTAGACACCGCGAGCTCGATCGTAACTACATTAACTTAGTCAATACAGGCTTATTTCAAATTAAGCTGCATACGCAATATTTATATATGGACAAGAATGTGGATGAGAACGTAAGACCGAACATTCTTATATCGGGACAATGTTATTATAGTTCTGGATTCGTCCAAAAATCAAGTTTGAAATGGTCAGACCATGGGCTACAAACTGTCCTAAATTAGACATGGTATGTTATTTCACCCTGGGATTATTTAGCTTGTTGTTCTAGGCCTAAAAGACGCAATAATATATTCAGCAAAAAAAAAATCTCCAGCTCAAAATGTATTTGAGCGCTGTGATGGAATCAGGATGCCGCGCCTGCTAAGGGAAGAGCGGAGAGGAAAGTTGATCAGAGTCGCTTACCTTATTACGGCTGTATCACCCTGGCGAATGGTGATGTTGTCCGTGGCTCGCTGCATATCCACACTACGGACCGGGAATCCTGTAGGGATAAGACACAGGAGTCGGAAAAAAGAAGCCTGTAGTTGCCTCCAGTGCGATTTCCTTCCAACTTGCATTTTCGCAACCGGGATTCGCGCTTTTGCAGAACAAGCTTAGACTCCCAAGTAAGGTCGTTGTCTAGTCCAGACTTCTCCGGACGAGGAGATAGCCAATCGAAGTTCCAACGACCCGCGATAGTAACGTATTCTACCCTAAAAGAAAGCAACGATTAAATATAGTTAAATTGAGTTTGGAAAAAAAAAAAACGAGCGCGAAAACACCATGGAAAGACCAAAAGCCGCGGATGAAAGCTTGTATTCCGTTCGGAGCTCTTCTCTCGTCAAGCCCTCTGTCCCACTGGCCTATGCTGCCTCCCTCGCAAAGGCAGCAGCGAGCATAGCAGCTGACGTGAAAACAGGGTGGGTTGGTTCGAGGGTGGTACATTCAGCACTCTCTCTCTCTCTCTCTCTCTCTCGCTCTTTCTCTGTGTTACTCTACTTGTCCCTCTCTTGCGCACAGATTATCCAGCCCCCGCGCTCGCATACATTGCTGCACCCTTCAACATAGTCTGATGCTACCTTTTTGGTTGTCACGACAACAGCACCATCTGAGGTCCCTTTCTGAGAAACACAACTGTGTGGGACAGCTGAGAGAAGATGAAGAGAGAGGAGAGGAAGAGAGAGGAGAGGGAGAGGAGAGGAAGAGGAGAGGGAGAGGAGAGTGGAGAGGAGGGGGGAGGAGGAGAGGAGGGGGGAGGAGGAGAGGGAGGAGCGGGGAGGAGGAGAGAGGAGAGGGAGAGGAGGGGGAGAGGAGAGGAGGGGAGAGGAAAGGGAGAGGAGAGGAGAGGTGGGAAGGGGAGAGGAGAGGAGAGGAGGAGAGAGGAGGAGAGGAGCGGTGGGAAGGGGAGAGGAGAGGAGAGGAGGAGAGAGGAGGAGAGGAGCGGTGGGAAGGGGAGAGGAGAGGAGAGGAGGAGAGAGGACGAGAGGAGAGGAGAGGAGAAGAGAGGGAGGGGCAGTTATAACTCCCCAAATAATAGCACGTCTAATTAAAATTAATTTATAACTTGTAGCGCACACATCTGGCCACCAATTTTTTATCACCTGCTGAGTTAAAACAAACTTTCCAAATCTCTGTGTACACCTTCGTGTTTTCCTTGACCAACTTATTGCTACTTCAGAAAGGGCAGACATTGTTAAATTGTTGGGCATTGTTGTTCAATCTATGCTAGAACGTGCTTTTGAACCAAGGCATTAATCATTATAAGTTCAACGACCCTTTAGTGAATATAGCTTCCTGGAGGTCACTGTTCTAACCTCTAGGCTGGATATAGTGTTCCAACTTTGAAGCTGCATTCCCTTAACTTCACTCCACCTGTTGCAGCCTGGAAAAAGCAAGGCTTGCACTCTATGGATGTAGATATAAGACAGCAGACTTTAGGGTTAGATATCATTCTCCTTCGGACAGCGTCTTACACGTTGTGTGAGTATGATCCTTTTGCAAACGCACTTTGTCCTTTGCAGAAGCACTATCTTGGTAAAATACTTGTATCAAACTTTATTATCTGGTTAACTTGTGTTTACAAGTTTGTTGTACTGTGTGTGTTTCTTATTGTGTTCTATTTTACTTATGTTCGTGAGTGTGTAAAGATTGGATCCACGACAACATTGTTACAGATGTGCCAGTGGTGTAGCACCTATTTACAGAGGTCGAATCTTTGGTCTGGTCACTCTAGCACTCTTCCTCTGAAGCATAAAAAAGCCTTAGTGTCCTTAGAAGACTTCAGGCATGGCTTCTCTTAACAACGTACCACATATAGACAAAACCATGACAAAACCATGCTAAACCATGCTAAACCATGCTAAACCATGCCAAACCATGACAAAACCATGCTAAACCATGCCAAACCATGACAAAACCATGCTAAACCATGACAAAACCATGACAAAACCATGCTAAACCATGCTAAACCATGCTAAACCATGCCAAAACCATGCTAAACCATGCCAAACCATGACAAAACCATGACAAAACCATGACAAAACCATGCTAAACCATGCTAAACCATGCTAAACCATGCCGTACCATGACAAAACCATGCTAAACCATGCCAAACCATGACAAAAACATGCTAAACCATGCTAAACCATGCTAAACCATGACAAAACCATGCTAAACCATGCCAAAACCATGCCAAACCATGCCAAACCATGCTAAACCATGCCAAACCATGCTAAACCATGACAAAACCATGCTAAACCATGCCAAAACCATGCCAAACCATGCCAAACCATGCTAAACCATGCCAAACCATGCTAAACCATGACAAAACCATGCTAAACCATGCCAAACCATGCTAAACCATGACAAAACCATGCTAAACCATGCCAAACCATGACAAAACCATGCTAAACCATGCTAAACCATGACAAAACCATGCTAAACCATGCTAAACCATGCTAACCCTGGTAAATAAAAAGGAAGTATCCCTGAAACGTCTGAGAGGTAAACATGTATTTGCTGCATTTGAGTGTAACGTATAATGTAATGTGGTAGGAATTTATCAAAAAGAATACAGCAAGAAAGAGCAATGAGGACGCATGTTTAACGAGCAAGAAACTGGTCTGTAACGCCCAGACAAATAAAACCATACAAAATCTTTCCCGGTTGATCAATACGATAAGTCTTTCTCCATAACATTTTTTTATAAATTTTTTTTTATTAGATAACATTGTAACCAAGTTAAAGTCCTATTTCCCTTATTTAAAAATGTATTTTTTTTCCGTCTAAAACGTTTTTGTCTTTGTGAAATGACTTTCATGGCCTCTGATGACGATGTCACATGTCAATGGTTTCCCATTCCCAAATGGAAACCAGGCCGTTGAGCGGAGCGCCGTAATCTGTTGATTATCCCCGGGTTCGTGCTCAACAAACGTCCAGCCAGGCGGGCGGGGTTTGGGATGGGGTGTGTGTGTGTGTGTGTGTGGGTGGTGGGGGGGTGTGTTAGTGACTGCTACATGCTGGATGCTAATTACACTCACTTTGCCTGTCAGAGAAAGGCCATAAAAGGCAAGGGCACAGAGTCGGTCAACCAGACACATTGTCATACACAGTGACTTCCTGTCCACTTCAGCATTAACGTGCTCGTCCTAAAGACAGTGCCACAATGATGACAGTGAGGTTGAACAATGATTGGTGGGTTTTGAGTTTTGTTGATGTCACGGTTGACAACGTTGGATTTTTTCATCCAGAAAGACAATCAAAGACTGAAGGCAATCAGACACATGTACTGGAAGAGTCTATACAAAGGAAGCAGAGAGAGGCTTTCATTTCCTCTTTTCCTGCCAATCAGGAATCAGCATGCTCAAGCCTTAGCGTCTCTACCAATCAGAGAACAGCAAGCTGGAGCTTTGGTGTCTCTGCCAATCAGCAACCGTTAGGGTGGGGCTTTAGCGTGTCAGCCAATCAGAGAACAGCAAGCTGGAGTTTTGGTGTCTCTGTCAATCAGCAACCGTTAGTGTGGGGTTTTAGCATGTCAGCCAATCAGAGAACAGCAAGCTGAAGCTTCGGTGTCTCTGCCAATCAGCAACCGTTAGGGTGGGGCTTTAGCGTGTCAGCCAATCGGAGAACAGCAAGCTGAAGCTTTGGTGTCTCTGCCAATTAGCAACCATCAGGGTGGGCCTGATTATCCCCCAGAATGCAAAGTGTATCTGCGGGATTTCAAAGTAATGTAATGTGCGTTAGGTAACATGTTGGGTGCTGGAGAGAGGAGACCCACCACCGTTAGGTAACATGTTGGGTGCTGGAGAGAGGAGACCCCCCACCGTTAGGTAACATGTTGGGTGCTGGAGAGAGGAGACCCCCCACCGTTAAGTAACATGTTGGGTGCTGGAGAGAGGAGACCACGTTGATAAGCCACGTCGAATGATTCACTCTGCGTTGTCATGACAACCAGGTGATTTTAGTCCTGAGTTACTAGAACTCCGACCAGACGTTTTGTCAAAGCTTCTATGGTTATGGATCATCACAAACAACAGGTGTTTAATGAGAGACAGTCACGTACTATTTCGATTTAGTTAAATGTTTTTCCCTAAATTCTCTTAGCACATTTTTGCCAAACAGCGAGGATGACAAAGATGTAAAATTGTAAAGAGAACGTAGACGATGTAAAAAAATTTTAATAAAAAGATTCATATTTCAGAGAGAGGATGGAATCACACACACACACACACACACACACACACACACACACACACACACACACACACACACACACACACACACACACACACACACACACACACACACACACACACACACACACACAACACCCCTCACACACACACACACACACACACACACACACACACACACACACACACACACACACACA
>JAPMUY010003353.1:27500-30000 GCA_026901105.3 Galaxias olidus
GAAACTAGACATGTTTCAATGCTTTAACGCTCGGTCAGGGAACTAGACATGTTTCAATGCTTTAACGCTCGGTCAGGAAACTAGACATGTTTCAATGCTTTAACGCTCGGTCAGGGAACTAGACATGTTTCAATGCTTTAACGCTCAGTCAGGGAACTAGACATGTTTCAATGCTTTAACGCTCGGTCAGGAAACTAGACATGTTTCAATGCTTTAACGCTCGGTCAGGAAACTAGACATGTTTCAATGCTTTAACGCTCGGTCAGGAAACTAGACATGTTTCACTGCTTTAACGCTCAGTCAGGGAACTGGACATGTTTCACTGCGGTAACGCTCAGTCAAGGAACCCAAACACAACTGTTTGTTGCTTCTCTGGCTGTTGTTGTTTGAAATGTTTGCGTTCCGCTTGACTTGAACTCTATGGAACCTTCATGTGAGACAGAGGGAGTGAGAAGGGTGGAGAGAGAGAAACAGAAAGAGAGAGAGAGAGAGAGAGAGAGAGAGAGAGAGCAGGATGAAAAGAGGAGAAAGTGGAAAGTGAAAGATACAGGGGTCATTTCTATGTATGTGGGTTTCCTCGCTAGCTATAGCTATAGGAGGACTCTAATAGATACATAGAAATAGGGGAAAAAAAAGAATTATGTTTTTGATTTCTATTTTATTTTTCTTACAGTCCTGACATGTCCGATTGAACTCATTTCAAGCTCAAGAGACAGCTCTTATGGTTTGGTGATGGCTGCCAGCATCCTGCTGTGTGGATGTGTGGGGACAATGCGTGTGTGTGTGTGTGTGTGTGTGTGTGTGTGTGTGTGTGTGTGTGTGTGTGTGTGAGTGGGTGTGATTGTGTGTGGTGTGTGTGGGTGTGTGTGTGTGTGTGTGTGTGTGTGTGTGTGTGTGTGTGTATGAGCAATGTGTGTGTGTGTGTGTGTGTGTGTGTGTGCGTGTGTGTGTGTATGTGTGTGTGTGTGTGTGTGTGTATGAGCAATGTGTGTGTGTGTGTGTGTGTGTGTGTGTGTGTGTGTGTGTGTGTGTGTGTGTGTCCCTCTGTACAGCCTGGCCTGGGGCTTAACGGAGGAAATGAAACAGACACGGTTATCAGTGGTCCATACTGTGGTCACACACACACACACACACACACACACACACACACACACACACACAGACAGACATACAACCTCACACGCAAGCACACAGGCACACACAACACCACTCCCCTCCACAAACGCATGCATGCATGATCTTGCATGCAAATGTGCCGACACACTCATACAAAACACACACACACACACACACACACACACACACACTTGGAATGTGGAGTAGGTGGCAACAAGAGCATTTTAAAAACCCGCTGCTTTTTTTACAAGCTAAAGCAAGTCTTGTTCTGTACAATCTACTCATAACTCAAAAATTAGGGAGGGAGTCGTAGGCACCACCGTATCCAGACCCTCCATACCCCCTGTACCCTCTGTGTTCTAACCCCAGCGTATCCAGACCCTCTGTGTTCTAACCCCACCATATTCAGACCCTCTGTGTTCTAACCCCAGCGCATCCAGACCCTCTGTGTTCTAACCCCAGCGCATCCAGACCTTCTGTGTTCTATCCCCACCATATTCAGACCCTCTGTGTTCTAACCCCACCATTTCCAGAACCTCTGTGTTCTAACCCCAGCGTATCCAGACCCTCTGTGTTCTAACCCCAGCGTATCCAGACCCTCTGTGTTCCAACCCCACCATTTCCAGAACCTCTGTGTTCTAACCCCAGCGTATCCAGAATCTCTGTGTTCTAACCCCAGCGTATCCAGACCCTCTGTGTTCTAACCCCAGCGTATCCAGACCCTCTGTGTTCTAACCCCACCATTTCCAGATCCTCTGTGTTCTAACCCCACCATATCCAGACCCTCTGTGTTCTAACCCCAGCGTACCCAGAGCCTCTCTTCGCCATGGCTGTCCTCCTATCAGAGGGGTAAGGATCTGTGTTCCTAAATATCTTCCATACAGCAGGGCAGAGCGCTTACCAAATTGTAACCATTGATTTAGGAGGAATGGTATATTGTCTGGATTAACATATTGCAGTCATAATCTATACATAGCTACTACATAACTCATCTAGTCAGAGGAATGGTATAATGTCTGGATTAATTTAGTGTAGTCCTAAACTATACATACATCTACATAACTCATCTAGTCAGAGGAATGGTATAATGTCTGGATTAATTTAGTGTAGTCCTAAGAGACAGAGAGAAGGATTATTTCCCTCTCACTCTTGAATATATTAATATACTCTTCTCTCCTCTCATCTTCTCCTCTCATCCCCTCCTCTCCTCTCCTCTCATCCTCTCCTCTCGAGATAGAGTACAGCTAGAGAATATGGACCACTGTTGAAGCGTTGCTATGAAGAGAACTGTAATTACAAATGATCTCTTCTCTCATCATCATCATTATCATATTCACAGAAATTCAATTGTCTTGTACAGTGGAGAATGGGCTATTAGAATCTA
>JAPMUY010003353.1:35000-40000 GCA_026901105.3 Galaxias olidus
GAGAGAGAGAGAGAGAGAGAGAGAGAGAGAGAGAGAGAGAGAGAGAGAGAGAGAGAGAGAGAGACTGAAAACAGTATGATTAGAGCCGGTCTCCATTTGTTATACTTTAAAGTGAGTCTGAAATGTCTCAACAAATACCAAACACACGCTGCTTCTATTCTTTATCCAATAATAAAGCATTTTTTGTGTGTGTGCTAGGGTATATTTAGTGTTAAAAAGTAGATACCCTTTTTGTAGTCAAGTATGTCTAATCAATATTAAAGGTTAGTAGGTAAGCATACCATAGTTTAATATTAGTTTTAACTATTGAGAAGAGTATAGAGACAGACAGACATAGTAAGGGGGGGTGGGGGGGGGGTGAAGCATTGGTGAGCAGATGCAGGCACCAGGATATTTAAGGGCACTAAGTGGAGGTGACGTTAGAGGCAGAAAATGTGCGATTGTAAGGCAGAGGTTCAACTGTGTTTAGGGACGGGTTTATTGAGGGCCCTAATATCCATCCATTAACTTTACCGCTTATCCTGTACAGGGTCCCGGGGGGGGCTGGAGCCTATCCCAGCGGACACAGGGCGAGAGGCGGGGTACACCCTGGACAGGTCGCCAGTCTATCACACGGGGCCCTAATATGTGAAGTATAAATAAGAACCCTAATCAATGGTTGTCCTCCCAGACACTTAAGTTAAATTAAGGAGGAAACGCAGAGGCAGAAAGTTCCCAATTGAGAGAATCATAAATATAAAAGCAATTAAACAGTTTTGGTAAACAAGTGTTAAGTAAAGCAGGCACATGAGGAATTAAATACTTATCCATTTGCTGTTTCAACCAGGAGAAGGAAACCAGGTAATAGGCTCTGCTTCCTTAGTTTATGTTAGGTAAGGATGGGGCTAGTTGTAAAGAGGGGTAAACTTTAAGGTTTGTGGGACAAGCGGTGCTCAGGAAACAGATGTGTCAGAGGTGATTGGAAATGGGCCTGTTTTTCTTTGCATATTGGGGATGTCTTCAATGTAATATGTATAAAGAGACGAACTGTGAATGTACAAGGTAGTAGATTGTAGGAGTAGATTTTTGTAGTTGCATGCGATGTTATTCAGGCTGAATAAAACCTACTCTTCTGGAACATGGCTTTCGACTTATTTTATATCGGGTTGTATATTTTGCATCAGGTTGTAACTTCTTTATAATTAAAAACATACAACAGTGCCTATCCTAAAACAAATACAGTAGAACATTTTGAACGATTTTTAAACCTCTTTAAAACAACTGTTAAGAGGGCACACTATTGCGCTAGACAATACATTGCATATTTTCAGTATGAATATAAATATACTGTAAATACCATATACATGTATACTGTATATATGCCATACTTCTAAAGGGGAAAAAGGATTGTCCTATATCTAAAAACCCAGACCTTGTTCTCTGCTGTGAGAAAAAAAGCAGTGCCTTTATTTTATTTATTTTTACCATTAGTGATTCATGAACATGACCTCCTTCTTCTCAGTATGGATCCTAATGAAGTTTAAACATAATCTGGATCGCGTTCAAATCCAACGAACTACAACACGAGAGCCAAATAATGATTAAGAGCTCTGTCTGAAATGTTCTTTTAAAACAGCATAGCAAATGGTTTTGCGGAGGATTCCCTTGTTAGCTATTCTGTCAAGTCTGAGAATCAAAGAACATCTCGGCCTCTCGTATGTGGAGATTCTGTCTGTCTCTCTCACACCGACGTCCATCTTTAAAAAAGAAAAAGAAAAAAGAAAATCCAATATAACCAAGAGGGGAGGCGGTCGGCGGCCTCAATTATCCGGCCGTTCCTAGTGTGTGCAGAGAGCGAAACTGTCCTCTGAGATATGATTAAAATGTGTGGGCATTGCGAAACGGGACTAATTACTAAGTCAACAGAGTGAAAAGGCGGCCAGATCGCGAGGCGGTTGGCTTCTCGTCGCGTCGCTGCCGTCTGCCCCGCGCGCCTCACACATCCAGCTGTGTCTCTCCGACTCTCTTCAGATCTCATGTGAAGTCAGGAAAAGAAACCTCCGACTTCAGAGGAGAATCACACTGGTCGTTACCAGGGAACAGTCAAAGGGAAGGAATGATGCCGAGAAAGAAACACTTTGATTGTCAAACGCATTGGAAACCTGTAGGTGGAAATGCACAGCAATTCCTATTGACCTAAGCAGAGATCCTGCTAAGTGGTTACAGCCAATACTTCGAAGAAGGTCACGGTCAAATGTTAGCTTTCATTATTACTACATTCAAGGTTGAGTTTGGCCTATTACCTTTCTCCATAATATTACTTTTGCAGTGGCATGACGTCATTTAAATGGATTTTCAAAGGCTTTCTTCCCTTATAGAAGCAGTGCATCGTTAGCCTTCTCTTCACGCGCCATTAACCAACCAATCACGTACAAAGCTTAAGCAGGACTTTGTAGCCCTTTCATTTGAATCCCAAATGTGACCTTCATCGCTTGGTAACATGTACACCAATAATCAACGGCACAAGCCTTGAACCATATCAAGGCCATGGCAAAAAAAAAAATATACATGCCACAATTATTATATTGTCATGTACACAAGCAGAGATCATGTCATATTTTGCTCATGGCTAAACTAAGTCATTAGTGTATTGAGAGGAACGACATGGTGCTTAATAAAGCCTGCCGTTATAGTCTAGATGTTGTTGCTCAAGGTAATTAAAATGTCCACCAGAACCCCAAGGGAGATAAGAAATGCTGAGGCTACTCTGAGCTTCACAAAGGTCTAGCAGCCATTTTAGAGTGCTATCAATACCAAATAAGGTCATTCAAAATCACCCCTGAAGGATTTGCAAGAAAATATTACACTTATCTAAGGTTCATTCATTAACACAACTTAATTGTTACAATTAAACAGTTGATAATATTTGGAAATATAAAGCTACATTGACCACCTTCAGCAGCTGCCTGTTTGAAACCACCTTCCCAAGCTACCATCATAAAGAGCTTTCTGCTGCAATCCTACTACTGTAATTGCTTTACATATTTCAAAGAAAACACATGTGAATTCATTGTTTATTTAAAAAGTTTACCCCTAGAACCACGATCTTATTCAGTAAATCATGAACTTTTAATGCCTGTACAGTGTGTAGCTAAGTTTTGTACACTGTACACACAAAGCAAGATCCGCACGTACTATTATTTATCATTTATTTGGAGGTAGATTATGGGATGAGATACTATCAGATTTTTTAAATGGTTTAACTGCACAAAATAACCTAAGTAACACGAACACACACACACACACACACACACACACACACACACACACACACACACACACACACACACACACACACACACACACACACACACACACACACACACACACACACACACACTCACACACGCAAACAAATATGAAAGGTAAGACACAATATAACCTAAATAACACACACACACACACACACACACACACACACACACACACACACACACACACACACAACACACACATGGATGCACACACACAAACACACACACACACACACACAACACACACACATACACAAACACACACCAACACACAACACACACATGGATACACACACACACACACACACACACACAACACACACACACACGGATACACACACACACACACACACACACACACACACACACACACACACAACACACAAACAAATATAATGAAAGGTAACATATTATTGCACTTTTAGTGACATTGGAAAAAAATGGTTTCAGTAAAGGACATAATCAGTATGTATGAATGAGAATAGTGACAGGGTAGATTGAGGCAATTGCTATCCCATGTCCCTGAGCCATGTAATATTAAGTGAATCTGTGCTTTGGCCTGATGCTGGATGCACTAATGAGAGAATCCATTTTGACGCAACTTGATACAAAAGGAGCCTTGATTTAGAATGTTTAAAAACATATATATTTTTTTTTAATCGTTTAAAAGTATTGTAGTTGAGGCTTTGGACTTTTCTTTTGTTTACTGGTCAATGCTTCCTGGGAACTCTTACTTGCTTACTCTTATATTTCAAACCACCAAACTATAAAAAATAAATATCATCACTAACTCGTTTTAACTCCAGGCCTGAATATTAGACGTAGTTTTTCTATTTTGTAAACGTTATTAATAAAATACATTTTCATGGTATTAAAATAGAGATAACAGGCAGCACGGTGGCTCAGTGGTTAGCACTGTTGCCTCACAGCAAGAAGGTCCTGGGTTCAATCCCCACCTGACCCAAGGGTCTTTCTGTGTGGAGTTTGCATGTTCTCCCCGTGTTCGCGTGGGTTTCCTCCGGGTACTCCGGTTTCCTCCCACAGTCCAAAAACATGCAGGTTAATTGGTGACTCTAAATTGCCCGTAGGTGTGAATGTGAGTGTGAGTTGTTGTCTTTCCCTATATGTCGGCCCTGTGATAGACTGGCGACCTGTCCAGGGTGTACCCCGCCTCTCGCCCTGTGTCCGCTGGGATAGGCTCCAGCCCCCCCGTGACCCTGTACAGGATAAGCGGTAAAGTTGATGGATGGACAAAATAGAGATGACTATTTTCCTGGGATTGAGATCCGTGTTAATTTTCTTAATTACTTTTACTATTATTATTATTCTTTTTTTAATTACTATTGTTCTTACTGTCTATCGTAATATTACTGTTCGTTCTCCTGAGTGTGTTTCATCAAATTAATGAGTTTTACAAAATAAAGTCACAACTTGATCTTGATGCTGGGAATCCAACATGTTAGTGTGAGATCCCAGACTCTCCATATAATTTAAAATGTGGCTAATGGGAATAACATTGTCATAGCAGGAGAACAGGATTGTATAATCATTCATTTTTGAAACGCTGATGCGTGCCTTGCGACATTGATGTCAAACAAACAAGCAATTTCATTGGCGATCATTATTATTATTGGTTATTACATTTTTCATTCTGTCTGTGGGAATCACCAGCCGATGCACTGCTCCTTCGTTCGCTAGCTGATTGAT
>JAPMUY010003353.1:47500-57500 GCA_026901105.3 Galaxias olidus
TTTCACAGGAAGTCACAGTGAGTGTAACAGGAAGTCAAAGTGAGTATCACAGCAAGTCACAGTGAGTATCACAGGAAGTCACAGTGAGTATCGCAGGAAGTCACAGTGAGTATCACAGGAAGTCACAGTGAGTTTTACAGGAAGTGACAGTGAGTATCACAGGAAGTCACAGTGAGTATCGCAGGAAGTCACTGTGAGTATCACAGGAAGTCACAGTGAGTTTCACAGGAAGTCACAGTGAGTTTCACAGGAAGTCTCTGCTACAGTGAGTATCACAGGAAGTCACAGTGAGTTTCACAGGAAGTCAAAGTGAGTTTCACAGGAGGTCTCTATTGACACGACAGTGAGTATAACAGGAAGTCAGGAATCACAGACTAAAATACCGCCTTTGTAGTGGAGTGGCTTGACGACAGCGTTTTCAGAAGCTTTGGGAGAATTTCATGGTTGTTTTTTGGCAAGTAAAGTGCAATGTGACTACTTTTACTGTAGGGATGTAACTGTGTTTAATCACACCTCATGTGGTGAATCTATAGACCATATACGCCATTCATTTACACAATACTCAATGTCTGAGGGTTCATATCCGTGTGTGTGTGTGTGTGTGTGTGTGTGTGTGTGTGTGTGTGTGTGTGTGTGTGCGTGCGTGCGTGTGTGTGCGTGAGTGTGAGTGTGTGTGTGGTATTACTGACACTGCAGGTGCAAAATCACCTTTCAACACAAACATCTAACTAAACACCACCAGCTACTAAAGAGACAAACAGCGACGAACAGAAATAAACAGTGAACAAAATCATCCCAACCCAAAGGCTACGGTCGCATCACAGGCTTTAATGCTCAATCAGGATTTATGCTCAGATCCAATTTTTTTGTTCGGCTGTTCACACTATTCGTTTTGAATGTAGTCAATACCAGACTCCAGTGTGAACTGGTCATGGTCCTGAACTGACCAGCATAAGCAAAAGAACAATAAGAAAGACTCCTCACTCAGAACGCTACATCTAGAGAGACAGAAAAGTCGCATGGATTCCCAATTGACTGTTCAGACTGAGGTCGCATTGCAAAAAAATCTGACCTGTATCCGAATTAGTATCACATATGGAAGTGTCCCAAATCTGAATTGAAAAAGATCAGATTCCGTGTAATTTGTGCTGTTCACACCGTTATGAAAAAAAACAGACCTGAGTACATATGAGCAAAAAAAATCCGATTTGGGCCACTGTTACACAGGGTGTGACCGTAGCCTTAGCGGTCCAGCATTGACTCGTTACATCAGAAAGAGAAAGGATATAAAGATGTCATCGGTTATTCTCCCTCGTCATCCCTCTATCTCTCCGGCCGTTCCGTCTCAATAACAAGCTATCCTGGCCTCCCTGGATGTAAATAAAAGCGTAATTGTTTGATTGGGGGAATCGTACAGCACACAGTTATGGGATCATTCTGAGTGAAAATTGGTTTATGAGCCGTGAAATTATGGATAATGGGGATTCGTCTACGCTTTACTCTCAGTTTGAAAAGGAGAGGAGGAAATAGAGAGAAAGGGAGGGATAGAACAAGAGAGTGATGGTGTGGGGGGTGGGGGGGGTAAAAAGAGAGATATTGGGAAATAGAGAATATAGAGGAGGTTTCACTGGTACCGTTTAGCCATGAAGCACCGCCACAGCAGAAGCCTTATCGCCACACCAAAAGCCTTATCGCCACACCAAAAGCCTTATCGCCACACCAAAAGCCTTATCGCCACACCAAAAGGCCGCCATTTTGGAGAGAGAGAATCAGAGTGAGAAAAGAATAAAGGAAAAGGCCGAAAGTAGAGAAGAACAGGTTCAACAACAACACAAACTCCAGGAGCTTGGTAACCAATGGATACACGCCCGCTATGTGTAACCAGGTTTGACTTCAATTAAAATTCCAAAATGAGTCCAGTGGATAAGAACAGATAAATTAGTTTCCAGGAAATATCATGAACATTGGCGCTAGCACTAACAAGACACTGTTCATTTTTTTTGGCTGACTAAAAGCCTGATTTCATGCCATTTTAGCTAGATGGGTTTGGCAGCTCGTGGTGCATGCTAACTAACATTTCCTGCCATCGTTCCTGTGTGTGTTCTCTCAGAACGTACCCACCATTCTCAAGAGTGAAATCATCATTGTAACACTGAAATTACAAAAGTGGACTGTATGCACTTCTTTAAATTGAAAAGTGTTGATTTATTGTGCATTATTCAAACTCTGTGTGTACGAAGTAAATGCCCAGCTGGTGTATAGAAGTGGCTGTCTCGAGTAGGTAGCTGTTGGTTTTCACTTATGAAATGCAAAACAAATTTAAAACATTTAAATAAATACTGAGTTAAGCTAGGTGCTAACTAGCACTACTCTCTCAGGGAGTTTAGCTAGCTGCTATCTAGTGCTTATCTCTTAGAAATCAGCTATTCGAAATGAGACAAGTCACTAATTTAGGAAGTTTAGCGAGCTGGCAACCAAAGGTTGTTTTTTACAGTCTATGTCTGGGTTTATCAAGCTGGTAACCATCCTCCCTCCCCTCCATCTTTCCTTCCCTCCATCGTTCCTCTCCTCCTTCCACTCTCTCCCTCCATCTTTCCTTCCCTCCATCGTTCCTCTCCTCCTTCCACTCTCTCCCTCCTTCCACTCTCTCCCTCCTTCCTCCCCTCCTTCCACTCTCTCCCTCCATCCTCCCTCCCCTCCATCGTTCCTCTCCTCCTTCCACTCTCTCCCTCCTTCCACTCTCTCCCTCCTTCCTCCCCTCCTTCCACTCTCTCCCTCCATCCTTCCTTCCCTCCTCCCTTCCCCTCTCCTTGTCTCTGCATCAGTCCCTATCTGATCAGTGGCCGTGGCAGAGAGGAGGTTGGCTCCCATTGGATGCTGATGCTTTCTGCATTAGAACGTGTTTCAAGCAGGGCTTAGGCTAAACATCAGGGACCTCTATTGCATTTAGATAGACAGGAAAACCATAGACCAACACACACTCACACAAAACACACACTCACACAAAACACACACAGACACACACACACACACTCACACAAAACACACACACACACACTCACACAAAACACACTCACACAAAACACACACTCACACACACACTCACAACACACACTTTCAAACATTGAGTTAAGCGTACACACAGACAAAGGAGGATAAAACCATCCAAACAAAGCCTTCGTCGGCTCCAGAGTGTTCAATTGGCTTCCTGGTTGTCATTCTGATGTGAGGATCTGCATCGCCACACTGCACAGACCTTGTGGCACTCCCTCCTACACACGCACACACACACACACACACACACACACACACACACACACACACACACACACACACACACACACACACACACAAACACACACAGCTAGATAGACATACACACAGAAATAGACTTGCTGATTGACACACAGAGGAATAGGCATTATACACACACACACACACACACACACACACACATACACAAAGAGGAAAAGGCATAACACTTACACAGAGCCTATCACACATTCACACACAGACTGAAACCTTGACATATACTCAGGAAGCATAAGAGGAGCATTCACACCAACACACACAGATCCCAGCAGACACATTGACATACTAATCGACACGCACACGCACGCACACACACACACACACACACACACACACACACACACACACACACACACACACACACACACACACACACACACACACACGCACACACAGGGAATCAGGGACATGCTCCCCCAACTCAACAGGCCTCGGGTGGGCCCACTCGCAGACACACACACACACACACACACACACATCGTCAAACACACACACACACACACACACACACACACACACACACACACACACACACACACACGCACACACACACACACACACACACACACACACACACACACACACACACACACACACACACACGGAGAATCAGGAAGCGGCAGAGGTACACCTTGAAGAGTAAAGTGGGAACACCTGCCGTTCTCAAAATGTCATCTACGCACACGACACACAGGAAGCTGTAATTTCCCCGACGCTGTGAGGGGAGAGAAGATAGCGATTGAAGTGTGTGTCTGTGTCTATGTGTGTGTGTGTGTGTGTGCGTGTGTGTGTGTGTGTGTGTGTGTGTGTCTGTGTGTGTGTGTGTGTGTGTGTGTGTGTGTCTGTACGTCTGTTTTGCATGCCACAGTTCATCATGTGAATGATGCGTGAATTGTGAAAGGCATCCTTATGCTGTTACCATCATTTGTAGCTGGCTTAGGGACTCAGTCAACTCAGGTAAACTGGAGATGTGTTTATCTTTATGGGTGGATGTTGGCTTTAAGTCTCAGACTGTGCACTTTGGTCCTTCATTGTGTGGTCAGCATCTGTTTTGTTACTGTATACTATTTACTGTTGACAAATCAACTCATCAAACGTTTCTTAGGTATTCACTTCAATAGGAAACTGTGTGCAAACTTTTGACTGGTATTATAAATATAAATACATGTTATATGCCTTTGTATTATCTTATATTCCATTGTATTGCTTTCTATTCCATTCTATCGTGTTCTATTCCATTGTATTGTGTTCTATTCCATTCTATCGTGTTCTATTCCATTGTATTGTTTTCTGTTCCATTGTATTGTGTTCTATTCTATTCTATCGTGTTCTATTCCATTGTATCGTGTTCTATTCCATTGTATTGTGTTCTATTCCATTGTATTGTGTTCTATTCCATTGTTTTGTGTTCTATTCCATTGTATTGTATTCTATTCCATTGTTTTGTATTATATTCCATTCTATTGTGTTCTATTCCATTGTTTTGTATTATATTCCATTGTATTGTATTCTATTCCATTGTTTTTTATTATATTCCATTCTATTGTGTTCTATTCCATTGTTTTGTATTATATTCCATTGCATTGTATTCTATTCCATTGTTTTGTATTATATTCCATTCTATTGTGTTCTATTCCATTGTTTTGTATTATATTCCATTCTATTGTATTATTACCCATTTCATTCCCCACTATCTTGCTGCCTATAAAAAACGTCTTTATGCTTGCAATATCTATCGGTTACAACACCATACACTTACCTGTAGTTCCTGAGTTATTTGCATAAGTTGTTTGACTTGATGTGACTCAAATTACAATTTTAAACATATTTTCCTCCAATAGTCCATCCACTGAGCATTTCACCCTCAGCTGTAACTCAAATCAACAACCACTATAATTATTGTAAAGTACTTATCCTAAACTCAACTAAACAACCACGATAATTACTTAAGTATTTATACTAAACTCAAACAACCACTATAATTACAGAAGTACTTATCCTAAACTCAATCAACCACTATAATTACTTTGAAGTACTTATCCTTAACTCAAACAATCAACCATTATAATAACTGCGAAGCACTTATCCTAAACTCAAACAACCACTATAATTACTGAAGCACTTATCCTAAACTCAAACAACCACTGTAATTACTGTGAAGTACTTATCCTAAACTCAAACAACCACTGTAATTGCTGTGAAGTACTTATCCTAAACTCACTGTTTCAACACGTTCAGGTTTGACAGTATTTATATGCTGGCCTCTGTTGTTGCTTTTGCAATACTACTGTAACAAATCATTACCAATGATTTATTTCCCAAGAATACGAACACAAAAACGGCCTGTGTTGCAAGGGGATGTCCTTGAGTGGCTGAAGTTAAAAAAATTATTTAGCACAATGTTGGGAAATTTGTGCCGAAGCTGCATGTAAAGGAAAAACAAACTAAAAAACAGAGGCATAAACTAAATGTGGGTCAACTTTCAAAAGTATAAATCTTCCAAGTACAAAGTCAAGACTTTCTCACAAAAAAAAAATGTTCAGTAGGGAAATCCAATGAGATCTAATGGAATGCGTGGCGCCGTGGTAACGGCCCTGCTAGCGGGGGCTACCCAGGGGGCCGTGCTCCTTTTCCAGCCTCGTCCAGCCCATCTAAGACGTCGGCCGATTCATCATTGAAGTCGTGTGGCGCTCGAAAGTGTTGCACTCAATTAAGACGGCTGTACCTTTTAGACTTCCTATTACCCAGAAACCATCAATGTTAGACCCATTCTGTCACCCAGAGCACCTTCACTAGAACATCCCCCCTCTCTCTCTCTCTCTCTCTCTCTCTCTGTCCCTCTTCCTCTGTCTCTCTCTCTCTGTCCCTCTTCCTCCGTCTCTCTCACTGTCTCTCTCTTTTTCTCTCTCTCACTCGCTCTCTTTCTGTCCCTCTCTCTCTCTCTCTCTCTCTATCCTTCTCCCTCTCCCTGTCTCTCTCTCTCTCTCTCTCTCTCACTCAGAAACTTCCCTTGCGCCTCCCTCCGTCTGTCCGTCTCTCAATCCTTTTGTCCGTCTGTCAGTCTTAACTAAGGGACACCTCTCTGATCCTGTCATACCAGAGCTTTGACACAAAGAGATAGAAGATACTGAGAGACAGAAAGAAAGAAAGAAAAGAACAGGAGGATGAGAGAAAAAGGAAGAGCGGGAAAGACAGAGCAACAGAAAGAAAGAAAGAAAGAAAGAAAGAAAGAAAGAAAGAAAAAAACAAGAGGATGAGAGAAAAGGAAGAGCGGGAAAGACAGAGCAACAGAAAGAAAGAAAGAAAGAAAGAAAGAAAAAAACAAGAGGATGAGAGAAAAGGAAGAGCAGGAAAGACAGAGCAACAGAAAGAAAGAAAGAAAGAAAGAAAGAAAAAAACAAGAGGATGAGAGAAAAGGAAGAGCAGGAAAGACAGAGCAACAGAAAGAAAAAAAGAGAAAGAAAGAAAAGAAAGAGACGAAGGGAAAGTGTGAAAAAGAGAAAGTGATGACAAGAAAAAGAGTGAGAGAATGACGTGGAACGAGAGAGAAGGAGAAAGGAGATTCATTGAAAGGATGGAGGGATGCCAGGAGCGTGTGCAGATGAGATGTTTATACGGAATACGCCACCAGCACTTCTCTCCTCCGCTCTCATCCCTTTCTTTTGCACGGAGCATGAGAAGTACGACAGACAAAGAGAAAGCTGCAGGGAAGGAGGAGAGGAGAGGATAGGAGGAGGGGAGGACGGGAGGGGGGGAGCTTAGAAGAAAAGTGGGGATGATCAGGGTGGCAGCTAGAAAGAGAGGGAAAGGAAGTGAAAGAGAAAAGGAAAGAATGCAAGAGACAGCAAAAAGAGTGGAGGAGAGCATTAAAAAGAGAGAGGAAGCGAAGCCTTTTCTGCTCACAAAGTGTTCAATAATAAGGAGGGTTTTAAGGCACCCCTGAGCCTGCCCACAGGTGCTTGCTGCTGTGCAGTTAAACACTGTGCTCTTTGCTGCTGTGCAGTTTAACACTGTGCTCTTTGCTGCTGTGCTGTTTAACACTGTGCTCTTTGCTGCTGCGGTGTTTAACACTGTGCTCTTTGCTGCTGTGGTGTTTAACACTGTGCTCTTTGCTGCTGTGCAGTTTAACACTGTGCTCTTTGCTGCAGTGCAGTTAAACACTGTGCTCTTTGCTGCTGTGCTGTTTAACACTGTGCTCTTTGCTGCTGTGCAGTTTAACACTGTGCTCTTTGCTGCTGTGCAGTTTAACACTGTGCTCTTTGCTGCTGTGCAGTTTAACACTGTGCTCTTTGCTGCTGTGCAGTTTAACACTGTGCTCTTTGCTGCTGTGGTGTTTAACACTGTGCCCTTTGCTGCTGTGGTGTTTAACACTGTGCCCTTTGCTGCTGTGGTGTTTAACACTGTGCTCTTTGCTGCTGTGCAGTTTAACACTGTGTTCTTTGCTGCTGCGGTGTTTAACACTGTGCTCTTTGCTGCTGTGCAGTTTAACACTGTGCTCTTTGCTGCTGTGCAGTTTAACACTGTGCTCTTTGCTGCTGTGCAGTTTAACACTGTGCTCTTTGCTGCTGTGCAGTTTAACACTGTGCTCTTTGCTGCTGTGGTGTTTAACACTGTGCTCTTTGCTGCTGTGCAGTTTAACACTGTGTTCTTTGCTGCTGTGGTGTTTAACACTGTGCCCTTTGCTGCTGTGCAGTTTAACACTGTGCTCTTTACTGCTGTGCAGTTTAACACTGTGCTCTTTGCTGCTGTGGTGTTTAACACTGTGCTCTTTGCTGCTGTGCTGTTTAACACTGTGCTCTTTGCTGCTGTGGTGTTTAACACTGTGCTCTTTGCTGCTGTGCAGTTTAACACTGTGCTCTTTGCTGCTGTGCAGTTTAACACTGTGCTCTTTGCTGCTGTGCAGTTTAACACTGTGCTCTTTGCTGCTGTGCAGTTTAACACTGTGCTCTTTGCTGCTGTGCAGTTTAACACTGTGCTCTTTGCTGCTGTGCAGTTTAACACTGTGCTCTTTGCTGCTGTGCAGTTTAACACTGTGCTCTTTGCTGCTGTGCTGTTTAACACTGTGCTCTTTGCTGCTGTGCAGTTTAACACTGTGCTCTTTGCTGCTGTGCAGTTTAACACTGTGCTCTTTGCTGCTGTGGTGTTTAACACTGTGCTCTTTGCTGCTGTGCAGTTTAACACTGTGCCTTTGCTGTGCAGTTTAACACTGTGCTCTTTGCTGCTGTGCAGTTTAACACTGTGCTCTTTGCTGCTGTGGTGTTTAACACTGTGCTCTTTGCTGCTGTGCAGTTTAACACTGTGCTCTTTGCTGCTGTGCAGTTTAACACTGTGCTCTTTGCTGCTGTGGTGTTTAACACTGTGCTCTTTGCTGCTGTGCAGTTTAACACTGTGCCCTTTGCTGCTGTGCAGTTTAACACTGTGCACTTTGCTGCTGTGCAGTTTAACACTGTGCTCTTTCTTTGCTGCTGTGCTTTTGCTGTGCAGTTTAACACTGTGCTCTTTGCTGCTGTGCAAGTTTAACACTGTGCTCTTTTTGCTGCTGTGCAGTTTAACACTGTGCTCTTTGCTGCTGTGCAGTTTAACACTGTGCTCTTGCTGCTGTGCAGCTTAACACGTGCTCTTTGCTGCTGTGCAGTTTAACACTGTGCTCTTTGCTGCTGTGCAGTTTAACACTGTGCTCTTTGCTGCTGTGCAGTTTAACACTGTGCTCTTTGCTGCTGTGCAGTCTAACACTGTGCTCTTTGCTGCTGTGCACTAACACTGTGCTCTTTGCTGCTGTGCAGTTTAACACTGTAAGCCTCTTGCTGCTGTGCAGTTTAACTGCTCTTTGCTGCAGTTTAACACTGTGCTCTTTGCTGCTGTGCAGTTTAACACTGTGCTCTTTGCTGCTGTGCAGTTTAACACTGTGCTCTTTGCTGCTGTGCAGTTTAACACTGTGCTCTTTGCTGCTGCGGTGTTTAACACTGTGCTCTTTGCTGCTGTGCAGTTTAACACTGTGCTCTTTGCTGCTGCGGTGTTTAACACTGTGCCCTTTGCTGCTGTACTGTGCCCTGCTGTGCTGTGCTGTGCTGTGCCCTGCTGTGCTGTGCTGTGCTGTGCTGTGTGTTGTGTTGTGTTGTGTTGTGTTGTGTTGTGTTGTGTTGTGTTGTGCTGTGCTGTGTGTTGTGTTGTGTTGTGTTGTGTTGTGTTGTGTTGTGTTGTTCTGCTCTTTCAACACAGAACAATCCTTTGCTGATGACAGTAATCACAGCCTCACAGAGTCTCTCTCTCTCACACACACACACATACACACAGACACTCACACACTCATACACACACACACACACACACACATAAACACGCCAGCACACAAACACACACACAAGCTATCACACACACAAACGGACACACGTGAACACGCAAACATACAAGCGCACAAGTGCACGCCCACACACACACACACACACACACACACACACACATGCTAAGAGCCTGGTCATTAGTCAGACCTGCTTCATTGCTCATGTAACGGTTCTTTCACTAGCTGTGTGTGTGTGTGTGTGTGTGTGTGTGTGTGTGTGTGTGTGTGTGTGTGTGTGTGTGCGTGTGTGTGTCACAGTACGACACAGAGAGTGTGAGTATGAAAAGTGAAAAGCCGTATACAAAGGTTTCATTTAGCAGACAGTGTAAAATGCTAATTCTCTGCTAT
>JAPMUY010003353.1:65000-185000 GCA_026901105.3 Galaxias olidus
AGAGCGAGAGCGAGAGCGAGAGAGAGAGAGAGAGAGAGAGGGAGAGAGAGAGTGAGAGAGAGAGGGAGAGATAGAGAAGAGAGAAAGAGAGAAAGAGAGAGAGAGAGACTACTCTAGAGCCTGGATAGAGACACAGACCCATAGAGAAAGAGAGAGAGAGAGAGAGAGAGAGAGAGAGAGAGAGAGAGAGAGAGAGAGAGAGAGAGAGAGAGAGAGAGAGAGAGAGAGAGAGAAACAGTAAGAGATGAACATGAGCTCCTGAATAACACTTGTTATTTGTGGCATAAAATGAGATAAGCAACAAACTTTTTATAAAAATCAAGAAAGAAAAATACTCAAGAAGGCACTTATATAAAAAATCTAGGTGTTTAACAACCATTGTGCATTCAATAAGAAAGGAAGATCCTGAAGGAAAAAACTGACAACTGACAAGCAAACTGACAAACAGCTAACAAAACAACTAATAAAACAACTAGCCACCAGCCAGCTACCAAAGGAGTCACTGAGGAAAAGAATTGCCAATTTTCTACCAACATCTACGTGAGTAAACTCTGAGGTGCTTAAGACCAAAACCTACAACAATATCTAATTTAAAAACCTCTATTTGGCCCTCAACTTGAAATACAGTTCAAAATATAATGCTAATTTGTGCTACAAGAAGATAAAAATCACAGAACTCTCCACATCTTTTAGTCAAAGTTTTACGTCCAATGAGAGGAGACTCATTTGAATATTTGAGAGAATGCAGCCAATGAGCTTAGAGAAGCCCATCCCCCACTCTGCTGCTCTGGTTCCAAATATGGAAAAGCTTACTGTCTGTGTGGCGGTTATTCCGATACAGTATCCCACAGAAGTAAAAAATGACAATGCAAGGAAGCAATACAAAGAGACACTTTTTAAGGAGAGTCCAGAAACACTCTTTGCTGATTTGTATAGGA
This sequence comes from Galaxias olidus, assembly GCA_026901105.3. NCBI lineage: Eukaryota > Metazoa > Chordata > Actinopteri > Galaxiiformes > Galaxiidae > Galaxias > Galaxias olidus. The sequence goes on from JAPMUY010003353.1 coordinate 65,939, forward strand.
CTGGCGGTCAGGCTGGAGAAGTATGTGACCTAATGTTCTACACTGAACAGCCTTTGGTATGGCGATCTGCCATGATAGATTTTTACCCCTGTGTGAAACAAGAAGGTTTTGGAAAAGACTGGAGATTACTTTTAGGTGATGGGGATAACTGTGCCATTACAACAGTAAATCTACATAAAACAGGAAAAGTTGTAATTCAAGGCAATTTCAAACAATTAGAGAGGGACTTCCCTATAATTAAAGATAGTGTAGCGCGAATGAGATCCTCCACCAAAATAACAACCAGGAAAGAAACAGACAGTGCCCCTTTTGACGACCCCACAGCTGAGGCTGATGGACCTATAAAAATAGAGCAAGACCAGAAGTGCTTTACAGCTCTGTTAGGTTTACAACACTGGAGATAGAGTTGGTTCAGCTCAGAGAGAGGGTCTGCTCTCTCACAGAACTCAATCAAAAATCAGGTGAAAATAATACGAGACATAAAATCCTCAAAAGAAAGGCATAGAAAAGAAACAGAAGGATAAAGTAAAGAGATAGCATCACTGAGGATAGAGGTGAACAAACTACAGAAGGAGAGAGGATGCTGCAAATCTAATATAGCAACACTACAGAAGGAATTAACAGATCTAAAGGAAGATGGACAGAACATGAGAAAAGAGTTGATCACCTTAAAGGAGCAACTACAGCAGAGAGACAGATCAGTCCAGAGTCTGGTAGAACTCTCTAACTCCACCCCCTGCAACCACCTCCACGCCACGGAAAACCCAACTCAGAACATGCCTAGTCCACCCACCCAAACTGAACCTGACCCACCCACTCAACCCACGCCCTCCATCTCCCAGCCAGTCAACACACCCTCCTCTACCGGGCCTTCCCCAGCTGCACCAAAGGCCAACAAACACAAGGCTGAGGTAGTCCTTCTCATAGACTCAAATGGAAAATTTGTTGAGGAGAAGAGACTATTTCCCAGACACAGTGTTACCAAAGTGTGGTGCCCAAATACCCAACGTGCCTTCGAACTGCTTTCTAAGGAGCAACTGGGGTCCCCAAGTCACATTATTATCCACACTGGCACCAACGATCTCAGAGCTCAACAGGAGAGAGTAGCTTTCTCACTCAGGGGAGTTATAGAGAAGGCTTCCACCACATTCCCCAACTCCAGAGTGGTTATATCAACACTTTCACAACGGAGAGACTACCACCCTGACACCATCAACAAAATGAATGTCAGCATATCCAGAGACTCTAAAACATAATGCTTACCTGGCCCACCACCCTAATCTGACCAAGTTCACCTCCACAGAGAGACAGTCCCTACCTTCACCCAGACACTGAAGGACGTCGCCCTCAACAGGATCCCTGTCATCTCCCACAGGAGTGACACAACAGCACCTAGTCCACCCAGACGCTCTGCCGGACACAGACCCAGAGGACCCCCACCTAGACCAGAGACCCAAGCAGCTCATCACCAACCCCACACCCAGCCAAGAAACGTAGAGGGCAGCCTCAGACCACCACCCTACGGACCCTACCAAAACGCCGAGCCCTGCCAGCCCCTTCTAACAACCCCAGCCCAGCCAAGAAACGTGAGGGCAGCCTCAGACCACCACCCTACGGACCCTACCAAAACAGAGCCGAGCCTAACTAACCCCAGCCCAGCCAAGAAACGTAGAGGGCAGCCTCAGACCACCACCCTACGGACCCTACCAAAACAGAGCCGAGCCCTGCCAGCCCCTTCTAACAACCCCAGCCCAGCCAAGAAACGTAGAGGGCATCCTCAGACCACCACCCTACGGACCCTACCAAAACAGAGCCGAGCCCTGCCAGCCTTCTAACAACCCCAGCCCAGCCAAGAAACGTAAGGGCAGCCTCAGACCACCACCCTACGGACCCTACCAAAACAGAGCCGAGCCCTGCCAGCCCCTTCCTAACAACCCCAGCCCAGCCAAGAAACGTAGAGGGCAGCCTCAGACCACCACCCTACGGACCCTACCAAAACAGAGAGCCCCTTCCTAACAACCCCAGCCCAGCCCTGCCTCAGCCCCTACCAAAACAGAGCCGAGCCCTGCCAGCCCCTTCTAACAACCCCAGCCCAGCCAAGAAACGTAGAGGGCAGCCTCAGACCACCACCCTACGGACCCTACCAAAACAGAGCCGAGCCCTGCCAGCCCCTTCTAACAACCCCAGCCCAGCCAAGAAACGTAGAGGGCCTCAGACCACCACCCTACGGACCCTACCAAAACAGACCACCAGCCCCTTCCTAACAACCCCAGCCCAGCCCTAGAGGAGCAGCCTCAGACCACCACCCTACGGACCCTACCAAAACAAGAGCCGAGCCCTGCCAGCCCCTTCTAACAACCCCAGCCCAGCCAAAGAAACGTAGAGGGCAGCCTCAGACCACCACCCTACGGACCCTACCAAAACAGAGCCGAGCCCTGCCAGCCCCTTCTAACAACCCCAGCCCAGCCAAGAAACGTAGAGGGCAGCCTCAGACCACCACCCTACGGACACTACCAAAACAGAGCCGAGCCCTGCCAGCCCCTTCCTAACAAACAGAGCGTAGAGACGCCTCAGACCACCACCCTACGGACCCTACCAAAACAGAGCCGAGCCCTGCCAGCCCCTTCTAACAACCCCAGCCCAGCCAAGAAACGAGGGCAGCCTCAGACCACCACCCTACGGACCCTACCAAAACAGAGCCGAGCCCCTGCCAGCCCCTTCCTAACAACCCCAGCCCAGCCAAGAAACGTAGAGGGCAGCCTCAGACCACCACCCTACGGACCCTACCAAAACAGAGCCGAGCCCTGCCAGCCCCTTCTAACAACCCCAGCCCAGCCAAGAAACGTAGAGGGCAGCCTCAGACCACCACCCTACGGACCCTACCAAAACAGAGCCGAGCCCTGCCAGCCCCTTCTAACAACCCCAGCCCAGCCAAGAAACGTAGAGGGCAGCCTCAGACCATAAACCCTAAGCACCCGACAGAAAAAGAGCCGCCCACAGACAGCGCGTTCTAACAACCCCAGCCCAGCCAAGAAACGCAGAGGGCAGCCTCAGACCACCACCCTACGGACCCTACCAAAACAGAGCCGAGCCCTGCCAGCCCCTTCTAACAACCCCAGCCCAGCCAAGAAACGTAGAGGGCAGCCTCAGACCACCACCCTACGGACCCTACCAAAACAGAGCCGAGCCCTGCCAGCCCCTTCTAACAACCCCAGCCCAGCCAAGAAACGTAGAGGGCAGCCTCAGACCACCACCCTACGGACCCTACCAAAACAGAGCCGAGCCCTGCCAGCCCCTTCTAACAACCCCAGCCCAGCCAAGAAACGTAGAGGGCAGCCTCAGACCACCACCCTACGGACCCTACCAAAACAGAGCCGAGCCCTGCCAGCCCCTTCTAACAACCCCAGCCCAGCCAAGAAACGTAGAGGGCAGCCTCAGACCACCACCCTACGGACCCTACCAAAACAGAGCCGAGCCCTGCCAGCCCCTTCTAACAACCCCAGCCCAGCCAAGAAACGTAGAGGGCAGCCTCAGACCACCACCCTACGGACCCTACCAAAACAGAGCCGAGCCCTGCCAGCCCTTCTTAAACAACCCCAGCCCAGCCAAGAAACGAGGGCAGCCTCAGACCACCACCCTCCCTACCAAAACAGAGCCGAGCCTCCTGCCAGCCCCCCTTCTAACAACCCCAGCCCAGCCAAGAAACGTAGAGGGCAGCCTCAGACCACCACCCTACGGACCCTACCAAAACAGAGCCGAGCCCTGCCAGCCCCTTCTAACAACCCCAGCCCAGCCAAGAAACGTAGAGGGCAGCCTCAGACCACCACCCTACGGACCCTACCAAAACAGAGCCGAGCCCTGCCAGCCCCTTCTAACAACCCCAGCCCAGCCAAGAAACGTAGAGGGCAGCCTCAGACCACCACCCTACGGACCCTACCAAAACAGAGCCGAGCCCTGCCAGCCCCTTCTAACAACCCCAGCCCAGCCAAGAAACGTAGAGGGCAGCCTCAGACCACCACCCTACGGACCCTACCAAAACAGAGCCGAGCCCTGCCAGCCCCTTCTAACAACCCCAGCCCAGCCAAGAAACGTAGAGGGCAGCCTCAGACCACCACCCTACGGACCCTACCAAAACAGAGCCGAGCCCTGCCAGCCCCTTCTAACAACCCCAGCCCAGCCAAGAAACGTAGAGGGCAGCCTCAGACCACCACCAGCCTCAGACCACCACCCTACGGACCCTACCAAAACAGAGCCGAGCCCTGCCAGCCCCTTCTAACAACCCCAGCCCAGCCAAGAAACGTAGAGGGCAGCCTCAGACCACCACCCTACGGACCCTACCAAAACAGAGCCGAGCCCTGCCAGCCCCTTCTAACAACCCCAGCCCAGCCAAGAAACGTAGAGGGCAGCCTCAGACCACCACCCTACGGACCCTACCAAAAGCCCTGCCGCCCCTTCTAACAACCCCAGAGCCGAGCCCTGCCAGCCCCTTCTAACAACCCCAGCCCAGCCAAGAAACGTTGACGGCAGCCTCAGACCAACACCCAACGTCCCCTACCAAAACAGAGCCGAGCACTGCCAGCCCCTTCTAACAACCCCAGCCCAGCCAAGAAACGTAGAGACCCTACCAAAACAGAGGCCCTGCCAGCCTCAGACCACCACCCTCACGGACCCTACCAAAACAGAGCCGAGCCCTGCCAGCCCTTCTAACAACCCCAGCCCAGCCAAGAAACGTAGAGGGCAGCCTCAGACCACCACCCTACGGACCCTACCAAAACAGAGCCGAGCCCTGCCAGCCCCTTCTAACAACCCCAGCCCAGCCAAGAAACGTAGAGGGCAGCCTCAGACCACCACCCTACGGACCCTACCAAAACAGAGCCGAGCCCTGCCAGCCCCTTCTAACAACCCCAGCCCAGCCAAGAAACGTAGAGGGCAGCCTCAGACCACCACCCTACGGACCCTACCAAAACAGAGCCGAGCCCTGCCAGCCCCTTCTAACAACCCCAGCCCAGCCAAGAAACGTAGAGGGCAGCCTCAGACCACCACCCAACGGACCCTACCAAAACAGAGCCGAGCCCTGCCAGCCCCTTCTAACAACCCCAGCCCAGCCAAGAAACGTAGAGGGCAGCCTCAGACCACCACCCTACGGACCCTACCAAAACAGAGCCGAGCCCTGCCAGCCCCTTCTAACAACCCCAGCCCAGCCAAGAAACGTAGAGGGCAGCCTCAGACCACCACCCTACGGACCCTACCAAAACCGAGCCGAGGCGTGCTTTCCGGTTCTAAGACGGGCCCCCCTGCGATCTAACGTAGAGGGCAGCCTCAGACCACCACCCTACGGACCAAAACAGAGCCGAGCCCTGCCAGCCCCTTCTAACAACCCCAGCCCAGCCAAGAAACGTAGAGGGCAGCCTCAGACCACCACCCTACGGACCCTACCAAAACAGAGCCGAGCCCTGCCAGCCCCTTCTAACAACCCCAGCCCAGCCAAGAAACCAGACCACCACCCTACGGACCCTACCAAAACAGCCAGCCCCTTCTAACAACCCCAGCCCAGCCAAGAAACGTAGAGGGCAGCCTCAGACCTACTACGGACCCTAAAAGAGCCGAGCCCTGCCAGCCCCTTCAACAACCCCAGCCCAGCCAAGAAACGTAGAGGGCAGCCTCAGACCACCACCCTACGGACCCTACCAAAACAGAGCCGAGCCCTGCCAGCCCCTTCTAACAACCCCAGCCCAGCCACGAAACGTAGAGGGCAGCCTCAGACCACCACCCTACGGACCCTACCAAAACAGAGCCGAGCCCTGCCAGCCCCTTCTAACAACCCCAGCCCAGCCAAGAAACGTAGAGGGCAGCCTCAGACCACCACCCTACGGACCCTACCAAAACAGAGCCGAGCCCTGCCAGCCCCTTCTAACAACCCCAGCCCAGCCAAGAAACGTAGAGGGCAGCCTCAGACCACCACCCTACGGACCCTACCAAAACAGAGCCGAGCCCTGCCAGCCCCTTCTAACAACCCCAGCCCAGCCAAGAAACGTAGAGGGCAGCCTCAGACCACCACCCTACGGACCCTACCAAAACAGAGCCGAGCCCTGCCAGCCCCTTCTAACAACCCCAGCCCAGCCAAGAAACGTAGAGGGCAGCCTCAGACCACCACCCTACGGACCCTACCAAAACAGAGCCGAGCCCTGCCAGCCCCTTCTAACAACCCCAGCCCAGCCAAGAAACGTAGAGGGCAGCCTCAGACCACCACCCTACGGACCCTACCAAAACAGAGCCGAGCCCTGCCAGCCCCTTCTAACAACCCCAGCCCAGCCAAGAAACGTAGAGGGCAGCCTCAGACCACCACCCTACGGACCCTACCAAAACAGAGCCGAGCCCTGCCAGCCCCTTCTAACAACCCCAGCCCAGCCAAGAAACGTAGAGGGCAGCCTCAGACCACCACCCTACGGACCCTACCAAAACAGAGCCGAGCCCTGCCAGCCCCTTCTAACAACCCCAGCCCAGCCAAGAAACGTAGAGGGCAGCCTCAGACCACCACCCTACGGACCCTACCAAAACAGAGCCGAGCCCTGCCAGCCCCTTCTAACAACCCCAGCCCAGCCAAGAAACGTAGAGGGCAGCCTCAGACCACCACCCTACGGACCCTACCAAAACAGAGCCGAGCCCTGCCAGCCCCTTCTAACAACCCCAGCCCAGCCAAGAAACGTAGAGGGCAGCCTCAGACCACCACCCTACGGACCCTACCAAAACAGAGCCGAGCCCTGCCAGCCCCTTCTAACAACCCCAGCCCAGCCAAGAAACGTAGAGGGCAGCCTCAGACCACCACCCTACGGACCCTACCAAAACAGAGCCGAGCCCTGCCAGCCCCTTCTAACAACCCCAGCCCAGCCAAGAAACGTAGAGGGCAGCCTCAGACCACCACCCTACGGACCCTACCAAAACAGAGCCGAGCCCTGCCAGCCCCTTCTAACAACCCCAGCCCAGCCAAGAAACGTAGAGGGCAGCCTCAGACCACCACCCTACGGACCCTACCAAAACAGAGCCGAGCCCTGCCAGCCCCTTCTAACAACCCCAGCCCAGCCAAGAAACGTAGAGGGCAGCCTCAGACCACCACCCTACGGACCCTACCAAAACAGAGCCGAGCCCTGCCAGCCCCTTCTAACAACCCCAGCCCAGCCAAGAAACGTAGAGGGCAGCCTCAGACCACCACCCTAGAGACGGACCCTACGGACCCCCACAAAACAGAGCCGAGCCCTGCCAGCCCCTTCTAACAACCCCAGCCCAGCCAAGAAACGTAGAGGGCAGCCTCAGACCACCACCCTACGGACCCTACCAAAACAGAGCCGAGCCCTGCCAGCCCCTTCTAACAACCCCAGCCCAGCCAAGAAACGTAGAGGGCAGCCTCAGACCACCACCCTACGGACCCTACCAAAACAGAGCCGAGCCCTGCCAGCCCCTTCTAACAACCCCAGCCCAGCCAAGAAACGTAGAGGGCAGCCTCAGACCACCACCCTACGGACCCTACCAAAACAGAGCCGAGCCCCTTCTAACAACCCCAGCCCAGCCAAGAAACGTAGAGGGCAGCCTGCCAGCCCCTGCCTCTAACAACCCCAGCCCAGCCAAGAAACGCAGAGGGCAGCCTCAGACCACCACCCTACGGACCCTACCAAAACAGAGCCGAGCCCTGCCAGCCCCTTCTAACAACCCCAGCCCAGCCAAGAAACGTAGAGGGCAGCCTCAGACCACCACCCTACGGACCCTACCAAAACAGAGCCGAGCCCTGCCAGCCCCTTCTAACAACCCCACCCCAGCCAAGAAACGAAGAGGGCAGCCTCAGACCACCACCCTACGGACCCTACCAAAACAGAGCCGAGCCCTGGCCCCTTCTAACAACCCCAGCCCAGCCCTCAGACCACCACCCTACGGACCCTACCAAAACAGAGCCGAGCCCTGCCAGCCCCTTCTAACAACCCCAGCCCAGCAGCAGGAACTACACCCAGGTCGTCACAGCTATGCCCAGGCCGTGAACAGAGCAACAGACTCCAACCCCGGCCCTCCACCAGCCTCCCCACCCCATGACTTAAAAGACATTCATCGGATGCTAAGTCTGATATGCTCTCGTCTACTGGACCACGAAGCCTGGTAAAAAAAAATAATAAAAAAATAAAAAATTAAAAAAAAATTATAATAATAAAAAAAAAAGAAGAAAAAAAAAAGAGAAAGGAGAATGAAAAAGAAGTAAGAACAAACTGACATAACACACAATATACACTGTCGGGACACACACAGATACTCAAACAAATTCAACACAATTGTTACATTAACCCTCACACATGCACCTACATACAGTATATACACATACACTGACCCACCACTACATATACTGTGCAGGCTGACATGCGCCCACACGCACGGGAACATAGACACATGCACACACAGAAAGTCCTACAGTTTTTATAGATTATCATATGTATATACACATTCTTTCTTTTCTTCAAAAGATTTGATATAAGAGTGTGTATGTAAGTGTGTGTAAGTATGTGTATTGTGTGTGTGTGTGTGTGTGTGTGTGTGTGTGCGTGCACCCTTGTGCATGTATGTGTATATATAGATGAAACAAAATAACCTTTAATCAAAATATTTTATATATCATTGTATAAAGTCAAGTTGCTTATCCCATTTTAAAACCAAATTACATTTTTGTTAATGGAAGATAAATCATTTACTGTTTCATGCTGGAATATTCAAGGTCTTAGGTCTTTTGCTTCTGGTACAAAGAGCAGAACCCCAGACTTCATCAAAGAATTGGGAGATTCTAATATTATTGTCCTACAAGAGACATGGAGTAGAGCAGAAGTGTCTACTGGGTGTCCCTTTGGTTACAGAGAGACTGTTGTTCCATCTACCGAATTAAAAGGAATCACTCAGGGCAGAGATTCAGGTGGAATGCTGATTTGGTATAAAGCACAATTGATACAATCCATTTAATTAATTAAGTCAGGAGAGTTCTTCACCTGGCTAAAAATTAAAAAAGGAGACTCTCTCCACAGACAACAATATTTACCTATGTGCAACATACATCCCTCCTATAGAGTCTCCTTACCACAATGAGAACACCTTCACAATCCTAGAAGAAGAGATCTGTCACTTCCAGGCCCAGGGTAATGTACTGATCTGTGGAGACCTCAATGCCAGAACAGGAATAGAATCTGATAATATTTGCACTCAGGGAGACAAACACCTACCAGAGAATGCTAAAATTCCTCTGATGTCATATCCCCCAAGAAACAATTATGACAAAACAACCAACCAAATAGGAAAACAACTGCTGTAGCTATGTCGCACGCTGGGTCTGTACATAGTCAATACGAGGCTACGAGGGGACTCATATGGCAGACACACACACAGCTCACCTCTTGGAAGTAGCACTGTTGACTACATGGTCACAGATATAGACACAGTGCATTTCAGAGCATTCACGGTCAGCCCCTTATCTCCACTATCTGACCACAGCCAAATCACTGCACATCTAAAACACACAAAAAAAACTGCAGACGGAAACAGAGCCCAGTCACCTATATAGCACAAAACAACCTTACAAATGGAGTGCTGACAGCAAGGAAAATTACCAGAGGGCTTTTGTAAATCATAAAATTCAATCACTATTAGACAATTATCTAACCAAAACGTACCCTATTAATAGTGAAGGCGTAAATTTGGCTGTCGATGATATAAACCATATATTTGACAATTTGGCAAGTTTATCCCATCTGAAGAAAACCCCTCCAAAAACACACAACAAGAGTAAAGTCGAAAAATGGTTTGATGCAGACTGTAAAAACCTTAGAAAAGTACTTAGAAACATATCAAACCAAAAACACAGAGACCCAAACAATCAGGAAATACGGCTCCAATATTGGGAAGCACTAAAACAATACAAATATACAATTCGGACCAAAAAAGAACAATGCAGCAGGCACCAATTGAACTTAATTGAGGAATCCATTGATTCAAATCACTTTTGGGAAAATTGGAAAAAGTTAAACAAACCACATAAAGAAGACTTAGCTATCCAAAATGGGGACATATGGAAAACTCATTTAGAAAATCTATACAGTAAATTTAAAATTAATACAGGTCAAAAAGACATATTGGATAAATATTTCAATCTGGAATCCGCAACAAAAGATAACCAAAGCCCACTAGACTTTCCCATATCCAAAGAAGAAGTACACAAAAAGATTCAGCTTCTACAGCCCAGTAAAGCTTGTGGTGCTGATGGACTACTGAATGAAATGATCAAATTTATTGACGATAAATTCATCATTGTCATTCATAAGCTTTTTAACCTTGTTTTGCGAGAGGACCATTATCCTGACATCTGGAATGAAGGACTAATAACACCAATTTTTAAAAATGGAGACAAATATGACCCGAGTAATTATAGAGGAATATGTGTCAACAGCAATTTAGGAATTTTTTCTGTTCAATAATTAATAATCGATTACAACATTTTCTCAGCGAACACAACATCCTGAGAGAAAGCCAAATTGGATTCTTACCAAATCACCGAACATCTGACCACATTTTTACTCTCCATACCCTAATTGATAAACATCATCATCATCATCGTCATCCGCTTTGTCCGGGGTCGGGTCGCGGAGGTAGCAGTTCAAGCAGGGCATCCCAAACTTCCCTTTCCCGGGCCACATTAACCAGCTCTGACTGGGGGATTCCAAGGCGTTCCCAGGCCAGTGTGGAGATATAATCCCTCCACCTGGTCCTAGGTCTGCCCCGCGGCCTCCGCCCAGCTGGACGTGCCTGGAACACCTCCCTAGGGAGGCGGCCAGGTGGCATCCTTACTAGATGCCCGAACCACCTCAACTGGCTCCTTTCTACGCAAAGAAGCAGCGGCTCTACTCCGAGTCCCTCACGAATGGCTGAACTTTTCACCCTATCCCTAAGGGAGATGCCAGCCACCCTCCGGAGTAAATTCATTTCTGCCGCTTGTATCCGCAATCTCGTTCTTTCGGTCATGACCCACCCTTCATGACCATAGGTGAGAATAGGAACGAAGATAGACCGGTAGATTGAGAGCTTTGCCTTCTGGCTCAGCTCTCTCTCTTCGTCACAACGGTGCGATAGAGCGACTGCAACACCGCACCCGCTGCCCCAATTCTCCGGCCCATCTCTCGTTCCATTTTACCCTCACTCGAGAACAAGACCCCAAGATACTTGAACTCCTTCACTTGGGGTAAAGACTCATTCCCTACCTGGAGTAGACAATCCATCGGTTTCCTGCTGAGAACCATGGCCTCAGATTTGGAGGTGCTGATCCTCATCCCAGCCGCTTCACACTCGGCTGCGAACCGATCCAATGAGTGCTGCAGGTCGCAGACTGATGATGCCATCAGGACCACATCATCTGCAAAAAGCAGTGATGCAATCCTCTGCCCACATACCCGTAGCCCCCCTCCCCCCGCGGCTACGCCGGGAGATACAGTACAAGAATAACACAAAAAGGATAGGTGACAAAGCGCAGCCTTGGAGGAGGCCAACCCTCACCGGAAACGAGTCCGACTTACTGCCGCAGACCCGGACACAGCTCTCGCTTTGGGAGTACAGAGATTGGATGGCTCTGAGTAGAGACCCCCTCACCCTATACTCTCGCAGCACCTCCCACAGTATCTCCCGGGGAACCCGATCATACGCCTTCTCCAAATCCACAAAACACGTGTAGACCGGATTGGCATACTCCCAGGCCCCCTCAAAGATCCTCGCGAGGGTAAAAAGCTGGTCCGTTGTTCCACGACCAGGCCGGAAACCGCATTGTTCCTCCTCAATCCGAGGTTCGACTATCGGTCGAACCCTCCTTTCCAGCACCCTGGAGTATACTTTCCCGGGAGGCTGAGTAATGTGATGCCTCTGTAGTTGGCGCACACTCTCCGGTCCCCCTTTTTGAACAGGGGAACCACCACCCCGGTCTGCCACTCCTTAGGTACTGTCCCCGACTTCCACGCAATGTTGATAAGACGTGTCATCCATGACAGTCCCTCAACACCCAAAGCCTTCAGCATTTCTGGGCGGATCTCATCAACCCCTGGGGCTTTGCCACTGTGGAGTTGTTTGACTACCTCAGTGACCTCCGCCAGGGAGATTGATGCTGATCCCCCATCATCCTCCAGCCCTGTCTCTACTATGTAGGGTGGGTTTGTCGGGTTCAGGAGTTCCTCAAAGTGCTCCTTCCACCTCCCAATCACCTTGTCAGTTGAGGTCAACAACGTCCCATCCTTACTGTATACAGCTTGAATGGTTCCCTGCTTTCCCCTCCTGAGGTGTCGGATGGTCTTCCAGAACCGCTTTGGCGCCAGCCGAAAGTCCTTCTCCATGGTTTCTCCGAACTTCTCCCACACCCGCTGCTTTGCTTCTGCCACAGCCGAGGCTGCAGTCCTTCGGGCCTGTCGGTACCTTGCAACTGCCTCCGGAGTCGCCCGGGACAGCATGTCCCGGAAGGCCTCCTTCTTCAATCGGACGGCTCCCCTGACCACCGGTGTCCACCAGGATGTTCGAGGGTTACCGCCCCTTGAGGCACCTAAGACTTTGAGACCACAACTCTCAGACGCAGCTTTAGCAATGGAGGCTTTGAACATCGCCCACTCCGGTTCAATGCCCCCAGCCTCCACAGGGATGCCAGAGAAGCCCCGCCGGAGGTGTGAGTTGAAGGCCTCCCGGACCGGGGACTCCTCCAGACGTTCCCAGTTCACCCGCACTACACGCTTGGGCTTACCAGGTCTGTCCAGAGGCTTCCCCCGCCACCTGACCCAACTCACCACCAGATGGTGATCAGTTGACAGCTCTGCCCCCCTCTTCACCCGAGTGTCCAAAACATATGGCCTCAGGTCCGATGATACGATAACAAAATCGATCATCGACCTTCTGCCTAGGGTGCTCTGGTACCAGGTACACTTATGAGCATCCTTATGTTCGAACATGGTGTTCGTTATGGCCATTCCATGACTAGCACAGAAGTCCAATAACAAGCCACCACTCGGGTTCAGATCGGGGAGGCCGTTCCTCCCAATCACGCCTCTCCAGGTGTCTCCATCATTGCCCACATGTGCGTTGAAGTCCCCCAGCAAGACTACAGAGTCCCCCTCAGGAGCCCCATACAAGGCTCCATCCAGGGTCTCCAAAAGGCCGAATACTCCGAACTGCTGTTCGGTGCATAGGCACAGACAACAGTCAGAGTTTTCCCCCCATGACCCGAAGGCGTAGGAGGCGACCCTCTCGTCCACTGGGGTAAACTCCAACATAGAGGCACTTAGCCGGGGACTCGTAAGTATCCCCACACCAGCCTTGCGCCTCTCACCCTGGGGAGCTCCGGAGAAAAATAGAGTCCAACCCCTATCCAGAAGTGAGGTTCCAGAGCCGAGGCTGTGCGTAGAGGTAAGCCCCACCAGATCCAGCTGGTAGCGCTCCACCTCCCGCACAAGCTCCGGCTCCTTCCCTCCCAGAGAGGTGACGTTCCACGTCCCCAAAGCCAGCCTCTGCCACCCGGGTCCGATCCGTCGAAAACCTCTGCCTTCACTGCCACCTTTCTGGCAGTGCACCCGACCCCCTTGGTTTTTCTCGCGGGTGGTGAGCCCACGGGACGGAGAAGAAGAGATGTTGTTGTTGTCCACGTTGCTTTTTCGGGCTATGCCCGGCCGGGCTCCGTGGCAAGCCCGGCCACCAGGCGCTCGCTGACGGGTCCTCCTCCTGGGCCTGGCTCCAGAAGGGGACCCCGGGCTTCCTCCGGGCCGGGTATCGTCCTCTTTTATAGGTTTTTCCATGAGGGTATTTGAACCATTCTTAGTCCGGCCCCTCGCCCGAGACCAATTTGCCATGGGAGACCCTACCAGGAACACAAGGTTCCAGACAACACAGCCCCCAGGTTCATAGGGACACACAAACCTCTCCACCACGATAAGGTGATGGTTCCCGGAGAGGCTTGATAAACACGTTAACCAAAATAAATAAAAAATGTTCTCTTGTTTCATTGATTTTGAAAAAGCATTCGACTCAGTTTGGCATGATGGTCTTTTGTTTAAATTACTAGAAAGTGGTGTGGGGGCAAAAACATATGATGTCATCAAAACAATGTACAAAAACAATGAATGTGCCATAAAAATTGGAAACAAGCGGACAGACTTCTTTCCCCAGGGGGAATGCAAGGGAACAGCCTCAGTCCAACCCTATTTAACATCTATATTAATGAATTGGCAAAAACACTTGAAGATTCAACAGCCCCTGGTATACACCTGAATGGCAAAGAAATAAAAAGTATTTTGTTTGCAGATGATTTAGTTATGCTATCAAACTCGGAAGAAGGACTGCAACAACTCCTAAATCTTCTGCAACAGTTCTGTCAGAACTGGGCCCTGACAGTGAATCTTAAAAAGACCAAAACTATGACATTCCAAAAAAGATCCAGATGTCAGTTAAATAGATACAGATTTGTATTGGGCTCAACTAATATTGAAAACACACACTCAAACACACACTCATACACCTATCTAGGATTAAAAATTAGCTCCACAGGTAATTTCAATTTGACTGTGAATTACCTAAAAGAAAAGGCAAGAAGGGCTTTTTATATGATAAAAAGAAACATTAAATTAAATATTCCAATTAGAATCTGGCTTAGAATACTTAAATCTATCATTGAGCCAATTGCCCTATATGGTAGTGAGGTATGGGGTCCTCTTGTAAATCAGGATTTTTCCAAATGGGATAAACATCCAATTGAAACGCTACATCTAGAAATTTGTAAATCTAATCTGAAAGTAAATAGGAAAACCCCAAATAATGCGTGCCGAGCGGAACTCAGACAATTCCTCCTTATAATTAATATTCAAAAACGAACCATCAAATTTTATAATCACCTTAACTCCAGTCATCCCCACTCATACCATCACAGAGCCTTTCATTGCCATCAAATTGATACAATGAAAAGTCCTCTTTGCCAATTAGTCCAGAACTTCAGTACCCAGCTCTATTCTGCAACTCCTCAGGATAACCCTCAAACAATCTGGCCAAATCAAATAATGCAAAAACAAAAAGACAATTATATTGATTACTGGGAAAACATCACACAAAATCAAAGCAAACTCCAATGCTATTCGGCCCTAAATAGAACTTACAAACTTGCAGGTTATCTGACTAATGTTCCAGATCAAAAACTGAGGACAACATTGACTATGTACAGACTCAGTGAACACAACCTGGCTATTGAAACTGGTCGGCACAGACAAACCTGGCTACCGAGGGAGGACAGAGTGTTCCAGCAGTGCCCCAGTGGACAAATTGAGACTGAGATCCACTTCCTCCTATACTGTGATAGGTTCAAAAACGAACGGGAACTTTTATTTGACAAATTAAAAAACTAATTAAACGAATTTGAAAACCTAAAAGACGAAATAAAAATGCAGTACCTATTAGGGGAAGATAATTAATGTAGAACTCTGGCTGCAAAATTTGTATATACCTGTCACAACCTTAGGGACACCCAGTAGAGCAGCAGTATAGTGTCGTGTTTAACTTGTGCAATTTTACGTTTATCACATATGTGGTTATTACTATTATTATTCCAGTTGTCATGTTTAACTTGTGCTATTTGATATGTCATGTACTGACATGTGTGGTTGTTACTACTGTTATTTCAGCTGTTTATCCTATTTTTATTTTTGTAATTATTTTTACCAATGCATTGACAATAAATACTATGCAGTGTTTCATGTCAATAAAGCTATTTGAAATTGAAAATTGAATTGAGAGAGGGGAGGAGACTGGTACCTTGGCAGACACACAGAGAGAGTAACTATAGTAACTACTGGTACCTTGGCAGACACACAGAGAGAGTAACTATAGTAACTACTGGTACCTTGGCAGACACACAGAGAGAGTAACTATAGTAACTACTGGTACCTTGGCAGACACACAGAGAGAGTAACTATAGTAACTACTGGTACCTTGGCAGACACACAGAGAGAGTAACTATAGTAACTACTGGTACATTGGCAGACACACAGAGAGAGTAACTATAGTAACTACTGGTACCTTGGCAGACACACAGAGAGAGTAACTATAGTAACTTCTGGTACCTTTGCAGACACACAGAGAGAGTAACTATAGTAACTACTGGTACCTTTGCAGACACACAGAGAGAGTAACTATAGTAACTACTGGTACCTTGGCAGACACACAGAGAGAGTAACTATAGTAACTACTGGTACCTTTGCAGACACACAGAGATAGTAACTATAGTAACTACTGGTACCTTTGCAGACACACAGAGAGAGTAACTATAGTAACTACTGGTACCTTGGCAGACACACAGAGAGAGTAACTATAGTAACTACTGGTACCTTGGCAGACACACAGAGGGAGAGATAGGTAACTAATCTACTTATATATATATAGTATAGTAACTACTGGTACCTTGGCAGACACAGAGAGAGAGAGATACAGAGAGAGAGAGAGAGAGACAGACACACAGAGAGAGATAGAGGAGGAGACTGGTACCTTGGCAGACACACAGAGAGAGAGTAACTATAGTAACTACTGGTACCTTGGCAGACAAAGGAGGCAGGAGATTCTCCAGGATGGACCCGAGCCGTCAGGAACACCAGCCTCTTCTCCCGCTCCGGGTTAGGGTGGGCTGACACACACACACACACACAGGGAGAGGAGTGGAGGCAGATGAATAAACAACCTGGGTATCTCAGTATTGATCCACCACAGCCCAGAGGAGACACACACGCACCATCTTATACTGCTCTCTTTCTGTGTGTGTGTGTGTGTGTGTAGACATGGGAGATAAGGTTGTAAACAGAAAACATTTTACAGAAGAATAAACCTTTATAGCATGTTTTATGTGCTCCATACACTTTCTTTGCATCTGTCTCTCTCTCTCTCTACTAGTCTTTCTTTGCTTCTGTCTCTCTCTCTCTCTACTAGTCTTTCTTTGCATCTGTCTCTTTCTCTCTCTCTCTACTAGTCTTTCTTTGTCCTGTCTTTCTCTCTCTCTACTAGTCTTTCTTTGTCCTGTCGTTCTCTCTTTCTACAGGTCTCTCTCCTCCCTCCCTGTATCTCTCTCAGTCTGTACCTCTCTGTATCTCTACATGGCTGTATCTCTCTGTCTATGTCTCTCTCTCAATTCAATTCAATTTCAATGCTTTATTGGCATGACTGTACACAAGTAGACAATATTGCCAAAGCAGTTTACAAAATAATACAAATACAATTTTTGATTGCTTTGCATATATCACAATAAGACAGATAGTTTAAAAAATAATGAAACAAATACAAATGTATTTGTATAAAACATTTCTCAAGTACTGTACAAACTAAATGCAGTGTGTTGTGGGTCTGTGAGTGAGTGCACACAATCGGTGCAAAACAAGGCCATCCTGCATCACTTGTTTCCCTGTTTGTGTTGTGTTGCATGTATATGTGTTTAATGTATGTTTTGGGATTGTAATTTTTATGTCAATGTGTTTGTGTGTGTGTGTGTGTGTGTGTGTGCATGTGTGTATGTTGATCACTCACTATCCCCCAGGTTGTGGCATACATAAATGTACTTTGCAGCAAGGTTTGCCACATTTTTATCCTCTCCTAGGAGAGCTCTGAATTTGTAGTTGTCAATTAGCTTATTGAAATTTGGTATTAGTCATTCAAATTTGTGACAGTATTGCTGCCTTGTGTTTTTGAATTTCTCACACGTTAAAAGGAAGTGCATCTCTGTCTCAACCTCAGCTGTCTTGCAGTGACCACATATCCTTTCCTCTTTTTGAAGCCATGACTTTTTAAATCTCCTTTTTTCGATTGCCAAATGGTGGTCACTTAGCCTGTACTTGGTAAGGATCTGCCTCTGCTTAATATCTCTGACAGTGGAGAGATATTCAGCCAATTTCTATTCTCTGTTTAGGGAATGGGAGCAGTCTAATCTGCTTTGAGTTTTAGTTTCTTGATTTCTTGTATCTCTCTCTCTCTGTCTGTGTCTCTCTCTGTCTGTATCTCTGTCTGTCTGTGTCTCAGTCTGTATCTCTGTCTGTATCTCTCTCTGTCTGTGTCTCTGTCTGTATCTCTGTCTGTGTCTCTCTCTGTCTGTATCTCTGTCTGTCTGTATCTCTCTCAGTCTGTATCTCTCTCTGTCTGTATCTCTCTCTGTCTTTATCTCTCTCAGTCTGTGTCTCTCTCTCTCAGTCTGTATCTCTCTGTGTCTGTATCTCTCTGTGTCTCTCTCTGTCTGTATCTCTCTGTGTCTGTATCTCTCTGTGTCTCTCTCTGTCTGTATCTCTGTCTCTGTCTATCTCTCTCTGTCTGTGACTCTTCCTCTCCTCCCTTTATCTATCCGTCTTCCTCTCCTCTTCCTCTTTCTCCCGTTCTTTGTGTGTGCACGATGGGAGGCTCATTGCTTGGAGGGCGATGGAAGGTCATTGGAAATATCAAACACTACAAATACCACTGCACTTACAATCTTTGAACTAAGGGCGGCAGTAGAGACCTGATTGAATTCATCTCTTGATAGAGGGAGAAAAAACGACAACCATTTGTATCACACACAGGGGAGGAAACTGCAATTTAAAAAGAAGAAGAAAGAGCCAGAGAGAGAGAGAAAGAGGCAGAGCGTAGAGAGAGAAAGAAAGAGGCAGAGTGTAGAAAGAGGCAGAGTGTAGAGAGAAAGAGGCAGAGCGTAGAGAGAGAAAGAAAGAGGCAGAGTGTAGAGAGAGGCAGAGTGTAGAGAGAGAGAGGCAGAGTGTAGAGAGAAAGAGGCAGAGTGTAGAGAGAGAAGCAGAGCGTAGAGAGAAAGAGGCAGAGCGTAGAAAGAGAGGCAGAGCGTAGAGAGAGAGGCAGAGCGTAGAGAGAGAGGCAGAGCGTAGAGAGAGGCAGAGCGTAGAGAGAGAGAGGCAGAGCGTAGAGAGAAAGAGGCAGAGCGTAGAGAGAGGCAGAGCGTAGAGTAGAGAGAAAGAAAGAAGAGAGGCAGAGAGAGAGAGAGAGAGAGAGAGAGAGAGAGAGAGAGAGAGAGAGAGAGAGAGAGAGAGAGAGAGGGGGACCCAATAGGAGAGAAGCAGAGCGTAGAGAGAGAGGCAGAGCGTAGATAGAGAGAGGCAGAGCGTAGAGAGAAAGAGGCAGAGTGTAGAGAGAGGCAGAGCGTAGAGAGAGAGGCAGAGCGTAGAGAGAGAGAAGCAGAGCGTAGCCCTAACATTAAGCTACATGTTACCCCTAACACTACATATTACTAGCTCCCTAACACTACATGTTACCCCTAACACTACACTACATGTTAGCCCTAACGCTACGCTACATGTTACCCCTAACACTACATGTTACCCCTAACACTATACTACATGTTAGCCCTAACGCTACATGTTACCCCTAACAACACATGTTATAACACTACATGTTACCTAACACTAACTAACCCTAACTACATGTTACCCCTAACACTACGCTACATGTTACCCCTAACACTACATGTTACCCCTAACACTACATGTTACCCCTAACACTACATGTTAGCCCTAACACTACGCTACATGTTACCCCTAACACTACATGTTACCCCTAACACTACATGTTACCCCTAACACTACACCACATGTTAGCTCTAACACTACACCACATGTTACCCCTAACACTACACCACAAGTTACCCCTAACACTACACTACATGATAGCCCTAACATTACGCTACATGTTACCCCTAACGCTACATGTTACCCCTAACACTACATGTTACCCCTAACAGTACATGTTACCCCTAACACTACACCACATGTTACCCCTAACACTAGACCACATGTTAGCCCTAACACTACACTACATGTTACCCCTAACACTACATGTTACCCCTAACGCTACGCTACATGTTACCCCTAACACTACATGTTACCCCTAACACTACGCTACATGTTACCCCTAACACTACATGTTACCCCTAACACTACACCACATGTTACCCCTAACACTATACTACATGTTACCCCTAACACTACATGTTACCCCTAACACTACATGTTACCCCTAACACTACGCTACATGTTACCCCTAACACTACATGTTACCCCTAACACTACACCACATGTTAGCCCTAACACTACACCACATGTTACCCCTAACACTACACCACAAGTTACCCCTAACACTACACTACATGATAGCCCTAACATTACGCTACATGTTACCCCTAACACTACACTACATGTTACCCCTAACACTACACTACATGATAACCCTAACACTACACTACATGTTACCACACCAAACACTACACTACATGATAACCCTAACATTACGCTACATGTTACCCCTAACACTACGCTACATTTTACCCCTAACACTACATGTTACCCCTAACACTACACTACATGATAACCCTAACACTACACTACATGTTACCACACCAAACACTACACTACATGATAACCCTAACACTACACTACATGATAACCCTAACACTACACTACATGTTACCACACCAAACACTACACTACATGATAACCCTAACACTACACTACATGATAACCCTAACACTACACTACATGTTACCACACCAAACACTACACTACATGATAACCCTAACACTACACTACATGTTACCACACCAAACACTACACTACATGATAACCCTAACACTACACGTTACCATACCAAACACTGCCAAACCATGCTGTCTATGCCTCTCTAGCACAACTCTTCTTTGAATGTCTGTATGCACTCTCTACCCGTGTGTATGTGTGTGTCTATTATTATTATTACTAACAGTAGATAGAACAGGGGAGGGGAGGTCTTTAGGGTTAGGGTTAGGGTTATTTCTACCCGTGTGTATGTGTGTGTATTATACTTAACGGTATTACTAACAGTAGATAGAACAGGGGAGGGGAGGTCTTTAGGAGCTCTGGGAGGAGATGCAGGAGGAGCTGGGGTGGACCACCAGAGGAGGGAGAGAGGACGGTAGTGAAATATTAATTGGTGGTGTCTGGTGTCAGGGAGGGGGCTGTGTGGCCGGCTCCCCAAGGAAAGGCTGTCACGGATGGGGACAGACAGCCGGCAAGGACCCTGACCTCCACTGTCAGACGGAGCAGCAAAGGGAGGATCAGACTCACTGTCTGATAGACAGGCAGACAGACTCAACGGACAGAGATTGGCAGATAAAAAGGTCTCTTCCATCCAGGGAGCTCACGGGAAATGATGATTCAAACTAGATTTAATATTCACAGTGTCGAACCAATAGACTCTACAATAATATGCTGGAATGCACAGGCATTGTTAGGGCAACCTATGACGAACTACAAACACCTACAAATCTTAGCCAGTGGGTAGGTGAGTATCCCACATGCCCCCTCTGAGGAGGACAGCTAATCTCAAACACATTATGTCTGGGTGCAAGACTAGCCTTACTCAAAAAAGATATACCTGGCACCACAATCAGGTACGAAAGTGCTTGGCCGCAGCAACAGGGCATAGGCGCTCAATAGTTAATGCCCTGCCCATTGGAGCAGAGGGCGACATGCATCACATTCGCTTTGTGAAGGACGGAGTTCCGGAAACAACCAAACTACTTTAGGAAATAGGGATCTGCGGCAAAGAACTGCGCCAGACCAAAAAAGCTGTGTGAGATGAAACAGAAATAGGTAGTAGCCAGTGGCCATGGCTAAAAAGGAAGGATCAAATAGGGGCGGAAATGTAAAGAACATCATGTCTCCTACAGGATTATAAAAGTTATGAGGTAAGGATTACACTTTAAAATGTTTCAACACTTGTAGCCCGCATTATGGGGCCTAAGTTTTCCTATGGACTTTAGGGTTACATTGTAAGAGCAATATCCCAACTGTCTGAACGTTCCATGTTTCAAGCAGGTGTAAGTAGTAGAGGTGTGGACATTTCTCGATTCTTAGATGTGTCGCGTTGCAACACAACATGCAGCAACACAACATAATCGAAAGTTTGAAAATATAATTAAAAATATATAATTTTAATATAATAGATTTTATTGTTATTAAAATATCAACCTACAATAAAAGTATAGGCTGCAGTTAATCTGTTACTAAAGTTAATCTATTGTTTTGAAAACATTAGGCTAACGTTAATTCTGTAACAGCGGCTGTTAGTGAGCTCGGCATTTACCCCCTTCTCGAGTGACATAATACTGTAACGTTCCGTTTAACTACATTAGGGAGTAACATAGCTAGCCTACATTTTTGCTAAACGTCTACACGGTTGTCTTGTGTTCCATTTCAAGTCCGAAAACAAATTGTTTAATTACGTCGTGACTCGTGACAGCCTGACAATTGAACAATGGAACGCTTTATAAGTACGCTAGCTAACGTTAGACTCCATGGGAATAACGTTAACACCACATCCAAATTGTGATGGCTAGCGTTTGCTAAATCAAAACAAAAAACATTTTGCTCTTGACTACAATTTTGCAACAGCACTGGTTGAATGTATTGCAGGGGAAACACTTATCTGACTGGCTGCTGGTATTATTTGATGAAAAACTAGCCACGTGCAGTAATATAGAAAATTGAGGCTGCATCGAGAATCGTTGGCAGTTGAATCTTAATCGAATCGAATCGTGAGACCAGTGATGATGCACACCTCTAGTAAGTAGGTATAGGGTATTTATATAAGTCATGAAGATGGGTTTACATTTCGACTGTCCATGTTTCAAGCCAGTAGTTGGAGGTGTGTGTAAGGTGGTACTACTTTTTGAATATCTCGCCGTGCCGAGAGCGGATATAAAGGGAGGTGGCTTTGAGATATCATTGCTCACCGTTAAGCCTTCTGGAGGTGTTGTGGGCTCAAATTAACAAACATCCGGCATGGAGGGTGCCCACTTGAAACCCCCAATGATATGTCTGCTGTCAACTCAAATTCATTCTAAAATGTGCTTTTTGAAGAGCTCATCTTTGAATATGGCATAATGGATCCTATAACATTGTACCCTGTGTATTTTTAAATGTTAGGAGTTATGAATTCCAAACTTACACTAACCCTCCACCTCTGTTAGGTAGGTGAGATCTCTCCTTTATCTGTTAGGGAGTGTTAGGGAGGTAAGATCTCTTACCGCAGGTGTAACCTCTCAGGGAGTTTGTGAGCTGGAGTTTCCTAAAAGCTGTTCTCTCACACTCACTCTGATAGAGGCATGTGTGTGTGTGCGCAAGAGAGAGCTCTCAGGTTTTGGTTAGCAGGTGCTAGTGTTGTACTGAGTAGCTCTGTGCTGTAAGAAAGGCTTAAGGTTAGCATGGTGCTAGTGTTAAACTGAGTAGCTCTGTGCTGTGAGAAAGGCTTAGGGTTAGCATGGTGCTAGTGTTAAACTGAGTAGCTCTGTGCTGTGAGAAAGGCTTAGGGTTAGCATGGTGCTAGTGTTAAACTGAGTAGCTCTGTGCTGTGAGAAAGGCTTAGGGTTAGCATGGTGCTAGTGTTAAACTGAGTAGCTCTGTGCTGTGAGAAAGGCTTAGGGTTAGCATGGTGATAGTGTTTAACTGAGTAGCTCTGTGCTGTGAGAAAGGCTTAGGGTTAGCATGGTGATAGTGTTTAACTGAGTATCTCTGTGCTGTGAGAAAGGCTTAGGGTTAGCATGGTGATAGTGTTTAACTGAGTAGCTCTGTGCTGTGAGAAAGGCTTAGGGTTAGCATGGTGCTAGTGTTGAACTGAGCAGCTCTGTGCTGTGAGACAGGGTTAGCATGGTGCTAGTGTTAAACTGAGTAGCTCTGTGCTGTGAGACAGGGTTAGCATGGTGCTAGTGTTAAACTGAGTAGCTCTGTGCTGTGAGACAGGGTTAGCATGGTGCTAGTGTTAAACTGAGTAGCTCTGTGCTGTGAGAAAGGCTTAGGGTTAGCATGGTGCTAGTGTTAAACTGAGTAGCTCTGTGCTGTGAGACGGGGTTAGCATGGTGCTAGTGTTAAACTGAGTAGCTCTGTGCTGTGAGAAAGGCTTAGGGTTAGCATGGTGCTAGTGTTAAACTGAGTAGCTCTGTGCTGTGAGACAGGGTTAGCATGGTGCTAGTGTTAAACTGAGTAGCTCTGTGCTGTGAGACAGGGTTAGCATGGTGCTAGTGTTAAACTGAGCAGCTCTGTGCTGTGAGACAGGGTTAGCATGGTGCTAGTGTTAAACTGAGTAGCTCTGTGCTGTGAGAAAGGCTTAGGGTTAGCATGGTGCTAGTGTGAAACTGAGTAGCTCTGTGCTGTGAGACAGGGTTAGCATGGTGCTAGTGTTGAACTGAGTAGCTCTGTGCTGTGAGACAAGGTTAGCATGGTGCTAGTGTTGAACTGAGCAGCTCTGTGCTGTGAGACAGGGTTAGCATGGTGCTAGTGTTAAACTGAGTAGCTCTGTGCTGTGAGAAAGGTATCGACCAGCCCCCAATTAACACTGTCATCAACATTGACTGGAGGGAGTCTCTTGTGTGTGTGCGTGTATGTGTGTGTGTAATGTCAGCTTCATTGCCACAGTCTCAGAGTTGAAAGTGAGGAGGGAAGACGCAGCATTCAGTCCCTGGACAGACACACACACCCTTTGCCCCAGCCCGCCCAGTCAGATTCCTTGTTCCTCTTTTCTACTCTACCCGTCTCTGCAGCACGTTCATTTAGAAAACCGTTTCCTGAGGAAATGAGCTGAAATCTTTGATGAAATGGGATCCTAATCCAAACAGCCCACTAGCGTTCTGTTCTCTGTTCTGGGTAATTACTAAGGAGATAAACACAAAGATTAAAAATAAACACATTTAGGAGCAAACAAAAAAACAAACAACCACAATTAAGCGAACATATCAAGAAAACATTCCACTGGAGGCAAAGCAAAGGAACATCAAGGTAATTACAAATTCATATTGTATCAAATTAAAAACAATATTGAGTTGATAAACTATAACAAGACATAACCCGGCTCTTTGAAAACTTCTGATCAATAATTCGGTTGTATTTCAAAATAAAGGATGTATTACTGTCACATAGGATTCATCAAATAACAGACGCATCTGTACTGTTTCAAAGTTCAGAGAGGGGTAACACAGGCTCCAAAGCGGCTACACAAACATAACCTCTAGATACACAGGCTAACAAAACAAAACACACACACACACACACACACACACACACACACAGATACATGCAGCAGAAACTCAGGACACATCATCATGTGCAGGCCTCAATACATCATAGGAGAACAGTCACATTACTGTAAACATCACTTGCCACTGATTGGGTTATTGTCTGAAAAGGAAAACAAACTGCAGCCAGCTGATTGGTGGTCCCACAAACAGCAGCTAGCTCATCTTCTAAGTAGCCAACTGATGTGTCTGTCTAACTGTCTGATCCGATCCCTGCCTGCCTGCATATCTCTAACCCTAACCCTGCCTGCATTTCTCTAACCCTAACCCTGTCTGCCTGCATATCTCTAACCCTAACCCTGCCTGCATATCTCTAACCCTAACCCTGCCTGCATTTCTCTAACCCTAACCCTGCCTGCCTGCATATCTCTAACCCTAACCCTGTCTGCCTGCATATCTCTAACCCTAACCCAAACCCTGTCTGCCAGCCCTACAAAATGACCTCCAGCAGGCCACTGGTGTGAATGTCTCTGACCAAACAATCAGAAACAGACTTCATGAGGGTGGCCCGAGGGCCCGACATCCTCTAGTGGGCCCTGTGCTCACTGCCCGGCACCGTGGAGCTCGATTGGCATTTGCCATAGAACACCAGAATTGGCAGGTCCGCCACTGGCGCCCTGTGCTTTTCACAGATGAGAGCAGGTTCACCCTGAGCACATGTGACAGACGTGAAAGGGTCTGGAGAAGCCGTGGAAAACGTTATGCTGCCAGTAACATCGTTCCGCATGACCGGTTTGGTGGTGGGTCAGTGATGGTCTAGGGAGGCACATCTATGGAGGGACGCACAGACCTCTACAGGCTAGACAAAGGCACCCTGACTGCCATTAGGTATCGGGATGAAATCCTTGGACCCATTGTCAGCCCTACGCTGGTGCAGTGGGTCCTGGGTTCCTCCTGGTGCACAACAATGCCCGGCATCATGTGGCGAGAGTATGCAGGCAGTTCCTGGAGGATGAAGGAATTGATACCATTGAATGGCCCCCAAGCTCGCCTGACCTAAATCCAATAGAACACCTCTGGGACATTATGTTTTGGTCCATCCGACGCCACCAGGTTGCACCTCAGACTGTCCAGGAGCTCAGTGATGCCCTGGTCCAGATCTGGGAGGAGATACCCCAGGACACCATCCGTCGTCTCATTAGGAGCATGCCCCGACGTTGTCAGGCATGCATACAAGCACGTGGGGGCAATACACAGTACCGAGTACCATTTCGCCCCCTGTAGGTTGATAATTTTCATTTCCATCAAACGATGTTGCATTCTTTTGTTCCTAACACATTACCCAGTCCATATCAGTATAGATATCCAGCATGATTTTTTCCCCCATTGAGATCTGATGTGTTTTCAAAGTGTTCCTTTAATTTTTTTTAAGCAGTGTAGTTAGTTGAATGGGAGCATAGTAAAAAAATTAAAGGAACACTTTTTAATCAGAGTATTGCATCAAGTCAATTAAACTTCTGGGATATTGATCTGGTCAGTTAAGTAGTAGAGGGGGTTGTTAATCAGTTTCAGCTGCTTTGGTGTTAATGAAATTAAGTAGTTGAATGGGAGCAGAGTATTGTATTGTAGTTGAATGGGAGCAGAGTATTGTATTGTAGTTAAATGGGAGCAGAGTATTGTATTGCAGTTGAATGGGTGCAGAGTATTGTATTGTGGTTGAATGGGTGCAGAGTATTGTATTGTAGTTGAATGGGGGCAGAGTATTGTATTGTAGCTGAATGGGTGCAGAGTATTGTATTGTAGTTGAATGGGTGCAGAGTATTGTGTTGTAGTTGAATGGGTGCTGAGTATTGTATTGTGGTTGAATGGGAGCAGAGTATTGTATTGTAGTTGAATGGGTGCAGAGTATTGTATTGTAGTTGAATGGGTGCAGAGTATTGTATTGTAGTTGAATGGGAGCATTTTTGGGAGCAGCGTGACTCAGCGTGTCATTTTCACACACGGTGTGACACCCCCCCCCCCCCCACACACACACACACACACACAGTGTGACACCCCCCCTCACAGTGACACCCCCTGCACCCCACACACACACACAGTGACACCCCCTGCACCACACACACACAGTGTGACACCCTTCCCCCCAAACACACACACAGTGACACCCCCTGCACCCCACACACACACACCGTGACACCCCCTGCACCACACACCCACACAGTGACACCCCCCGGCGCCCCCCCCCCCCCCCCCACACACACACACACACACACACTTCCTACCTTTTCCACAAGTTTGTTGTTCTTATAAACAAAGCAGGTCAGATCAAAGTGGTAGTGGCTCTATATAGCATATAAATGGTAAAGTAAGACCCATTGGTGGCTCTATATAGCATATAAATGGTAAAGTAACACCCATTGGTGGCTCTATAAAGCATATGAACAGTAAAGTATGACCCATTGGTGGCTCTATATAGCATATGAAAGGTAAAGTATGACCCATTGGTGGCTCTATATAGCATATGAATGGTAAAGTATGACCCATTGGTGGCTCTATATAGCATATGAATGGTAAAGTATGACCCATTGGTGGCTATCTACAATAATAAAGTAAAGTATGACCCATTGGTGGCTCTATATAGCATATGAATGGTAAAGTATGACCCATTGGTGGCTCTGTATAGCATATGAATGGTAAAGTATGACCCATTGGTGGCTCTATATAGCATATGAATGGTAAAGTAAGACCCATTGGTGGCTCTGTATAGCATATGAAAGGTAAAGTATGACCCATTGGTGGCTCTGTATAGCATATGAATGGTAAAGTAAGACCCATTGGTGGCTCTATATAGCATATGAATGGTAAAGTATGACCCATTGGTGGCTCTATATAGCATATGAATGGTAAAGTATGACCCATTGGTGGCTCTATATAGCATATGAATGGTAAAGTATGACCCATTGGTGGCTCTATATAGCATATGAATGGTAAAGTAAGACCCATTGGTGGCTCTGTATAGCATATGAATGGTAAAGTATGACCCATTGGTGGCTCTATATAGCATATGAATGGTAAAGTATGACCCATTGGTGGCTCTATATAGCATATGAATGGTAAAGTATGACCCATTGGTGGCTCTATATAGCATTTGAATGGTAAAGTATGACCCATTGATGGCTCTATATAGCATATGAAAGGTAAAGTATGACCCATTGGTGGCTCTATATAGCATATGAATGGTAAAGTAAGACCCATTGGTGGCTCTATATAGCATATGAATGGTAAAGTATGACCCATTGGTGGCTCTATATAGCACATGAATGGTAAAGTATGACCCATTGGTGGCTCTGTATAGCATATGAATGGTAAAGTATGACCCATTGGTGGCTCTGTATAGCATATGAAAGGTAAAGTATGACCCATTGGTGGCTCTATATAGCATATGAATGGTAAAGTAAGACCCATTGGTGGCTCTATATAGCATATGAATGGTAAAGTAAGACCCATTGGTGGCTCTGTATAGCATATGAATGGTAAAGTAAGACCCATTGGTGGCTCTGTATAGCATATGAATGGTAAAGTATGACCCATTGGTGGCTCTATATAGCATATGAATGGTAAAGTATGACCCATTGGTGGCTCTATATAGCATATGAATGGTAAAGTATGACCCATTGGTGGCTCTATATAGCATATGAATGGTAAAGTATGACCCATTGGTGGCTCTATATAGCATATGAATGGTGAAGTATGACCCATGACGAGCCCTGTGATAGACTGGCGACCTGTCCAGGGTGTACCCCGCCTCTCGCCCTGTGTCCGCTGGGATAGGCTCCAGCCCCCCCCCCGTGACCCTGTACAGGATAAGCGGTAAAGTTAATGGATGGATGGATGGACCCATGACGAGCTGATTTGGAAAAAAATTGTTTTTTGGATTCAGAAACATGGAGTGCAATTTTCCCACTTAGGCCTATGCAACCATCCAATTAACTATGGCACGTTACAAATAGCTTTGCCTGGCTCCCTAACTCTGCTAAAGCACTTTAGTTAAAAGGTGTTTCCTTCAGCTTGGAAAATCTCCTGCAACCATTTAAAACGTTCTTTGAAACAGTCATCAATGGATTTTATTTTCTATCACTCGAGTAATTTAACACTGAAAGTTTTGTTACCATTTACATTACATTTGCTTTGGCAGAACCAAGGTCGCTTTTGACTCAAATTGTATTACTCAGTTATGAAACTTGCTCCAGAATAGTTTATATTTAACATGACTGCACCTGTTCCTCAGATAGGATGTGATTCGTCAAGGGAAGCGTAATCACTTGTCAACTAATTTCATTTTTATACAGACAATATTGATGTAGCGTTGTCAGCAGGGGAGTTTAGCAGGTGTGAAACAAAAGTACATGATTTAGCCTTTGGTTCAGCTGACGACTATATTGATACGTCAACCTCAATACTGTAAACCAAGGGTTGGCAAGTAAGTTTGGCCACGGGAATTTTTTTTCAAAGCCATTAGATGGTGGGACAGAATTTAAAAGGCAAATTTAGATATTGAGTGATGAAAAAATAGAAGAACTATCCCCTCCTTGGATGAGGATGCGTTTAAGATGAAGTTAATCAGGGCTGGCAACTTTTCCAACTTTGCCTTTGTACTTGAAGAAACATGACTCTTTACAGCCATTTCCCAAGTTTCAGAACTTCTAATCCTTACACCAACCATACATTTTTTACATAGGAATACAACTTCCTCAAATGTTCCTATTGGACCACCGCTTTGTAGAAGTAAAAAAAACAAAAAAAACAGCACTGTCCTGGCGGCGCGTATGGGCATGACCAAGCGGATTTGGCTTTTTTGTCAATGTTTAATTTGCTTTGTTATTTTTCATGTGTGGCGCCATGGCCCACAGTCAAATATAAAGCTTGAATAATTTAATGGTGTTATTTTTTCATACCACACATTGCATGTCAGCTATTTTTTACTTATCAGGCGGGCCAGTTTTTCCTATTGTCGACTGCTGCTGTAAACAGTTGTTTGTTGATCTGTTAACAGTATTGAGGTTAACATATCAAAACAGCTAGCTAACATTAGCTGAACCAGAAACTATATCATGTAGCCTACTCTTTTTTACCGCAGACTCTCACACCCTGCTGACAACACTACTCGATATCGTTTTCTCTTTGGATACAGCTGATATCAGACAGTTGATGACAAGCAATTACACTATCCTTGAGACGAACCACGTCCTATACTCAAACAAACATCCTCTTGGATACTTGCAAAGGAATCCCCCCCCCCCCCCCTCTGAATCATTATTTTTGACGGATCTGCATGATTTACGTGGGTCACATCTTCAGGTCGGAAAATCCGGAATTGCGTATTAATCTGGAGAAATCACATCCCTGCATTTTAGAAAAGGAGGCATGTGAGGCATGAATCTCCAAATCTGAAACTAGAGAGAAGACTACACATTGTTATGGTAGAATAAAAGTCTGAATTTATTTATTGAGCTGATCTGTACATTTAACAAGTGTACCTGTACTGCAGCAAAATTTTACATAGAGTGCACACAAACGTGTTCGCACACAAGATGTGGTGTCAGGAAAGATGAGAGCCATTCTCAGAGGGGAAAAGAACATGATATCACATTATTCTCAATCTATTTTTTTAATCTATCAGTTAAATGTTGAGGTGGACTGCTATATTTTATAGCAGCCCTCCTAAAACCCTAACCCTGTGTGGCTGCAGTAGGGGAATGTCACAAAGCCTATCGTTCACATCTGATACCTCTAACAGTGCGCCTCTTTCTCATCTGATACCTCTACTAACAGTGACTCTTTCACATCTGATACCTCTGCTAACAGTGACTGTTTCACATCTGATACCTCTGCTAACAGTGCGACTCTTCCTCATCTGATACCTCTGCAAACAGTGCGACTCTTCCTCATCTGATACCTCTGCAAACAGTGCGACTCTTCCTCATCTGGTACCTCTGCTAACAGTGCGACCCTTCCTCATCTGATACCTCTGCTAACAGTGCGACTCTTCCTCATCTGATACCTCTACTAACAGTGACTCTTTCACATCTGATACCTCTGCTAACAGTGACTGTTTCACATGTGATACCTCTGCTAACAGTGACTCTTTCACATCTGATACCTCTGCTAACAGTGTGACTCTTTCACATCTGATACCTCTGCTAACAGTGTGACTCTTCCTCATCTGATACCTCTGCTAACAGTGTGACTGTTTCTCATCTGATACCTCTGCTAACAGCATGACTCTTCCTCATCTTATACCTCTGCAAACAGTGCGACTCTTCCTCATCTGGTACCTCTGCTAACAGTGCGACCCTTCCTCATCTGATACCTCTGCTAACAGTGCGACTCTTCCTCATCTGATACCTCTACTAACAGTGACTCTTTCACATCTGATACCTCTGCTAACAGTGACTGTTTCACATGTGATACCTCTGCTAACAGTGACTCTTTCACATCTGATACCTCTGCTAACAGTGTGACTCTTTCACATCTGATACCTCTGCTAACAGTGTGACTCTTCCTCATCTGATACCTCTACTAACAGTGACTGTTTCTCATCTGATACCTCTGCTAACAGTGTGACTGTTTCTCTTCTGACACCTCTACTAACAGCGACTGTTTCTCATCTGACACCTCTACTAACAGCGACTGTTTCTCATCTGATACCTCAAACAGTGTGACTCTGTTTCACATCTGAGTATGTGCACAACACCTACGAAACGTTTGTCTTTACATTCATGGTCAGCTGAGATTGAAATCAAAGTTCAAGTTAAAAGGTTTATTAGACATTCCTTTCCACTTTCCCAGAACAACAAACCAGAGGCCTAGGGTTAGCCCTCGCCCAAATACAACACAGACGCCTAGGGTTAGGGTTAGCCCTACTACGACACAGAGGCCTAGGGTTAGCCCTCGCCCAAATACAACACAGATGCCTAGGGTTAGCCCTAACACGACACAGATGCCTAGAGTTAGGGTTAGCCCTAACACAACACAGATGCCTAGAGTTAGGGTTAGCCCTAACACAACACAGAGGCCTAGAGTTAGGGTTAGCCCTAATACGACACAGAGGCCTAGGGTTAGGGTTAGCCCTAATACAACACATAGGCCTAGGGTTAGCCCTAACTCAACACAGAGGACTAGGGTTAGCCCCAATACAACACAAAGGCCTAGCGTTAGGGTTAGCCATAACACAATACAGAGGCCTAGGGTTAGGGTTAGCCATAACCCTAATCCAACATTGAGGCCACAAGCTAGCTTGGCTTCCAAACATCTGTTTAGTAAGTATTGACAGGCATACATTTATATATTTATGATATTTTTATATTCTGCAGCAAGAAGGCAGGAAACAGAGAGTAACATGTGATACAATGAGGTGAAGACGTCCTGATCTGAAGTCCCAGCATTATTTGGTAAAGGAGATAGCTTACCATCACAACCCATAATGCTTCTATTAGCATACTCAGCCCACCAAACTACCTCCAAAAAAACGTTAGCAGGTTGTAATGAACACGGTTAAACTGACATGAAATGAGTTTCCAGTGCTGTTGTGTTGAACAGTTGTCTGAGGGAGGTCTGATTTGGCGTTCATGAAAATATATAATTTCTAAAACACACCAATAAACAAATATGTAAAGAAGTGTAGCTTTGGATACACAGCGACGGACACAAATGCAGTTTCTATTATTGATCAGTGAAGTTCTGAGGTAAGTTTTAAACACAGCAGAGTACAGGTCAGGAACACTAGCTACAATCTCTTGATAATCACTTTTCAAAAAAAACAACAACATTGTCTTTAAATTACAATAAAGAGAATTATTGTTTAGCAGTGGGGTAGTCACAAACATCACACAACTGGATGGGGTTGAAAAAATAGAAAAGGTAGCACCGTTTGAGGTCCGATTGGCAGACTGGTTTGAGACCAGTTTGCTGGCGGCGCCAACCTATTCAGAGACCTCTCCACAATAAGTGAAACTCAACCTATTTGACAACCGACTAAAACATATATTGTTCCAATAAAACTTTCAGTCCCAAGATATCTGCCAACAGAAAGCCTCAACAATCAATGATAAAATCCAATGTTTTTCTTCTTGGCAAAGCTTTAGTTCCTCTTGACAGCAGCGTGTTAAGCGAGCAGGTAAGAAGCCTGTTTATCCTAATGATGAGATTAACATTGTACTGAGATGTTCACATGTTTACATCACATATAGATAAGAGTCCAGAAAGGAGAACTTATTTGTCATCTTTCCTATAAAGATTTTTTTTAATATAGATTTACATTTGATAGAGAAACACCAGAACTGCAATGAGGTAGGACTGTGATCCTAAGATGAAATACAACTGCTTTATGGAATTGTATTTATGCTGCAGAATATTGATTGAAAAGCTAATTTCACGGCAAGTAAAAAATAAATTCACGTTTACTGTATAACAACAACTGCAGAACTTTAAAAGATTGCAGTTATTGTAAAAAAAACAATAATTCACCCGTTTTGTATGGATAAGTTGGACATTGTGTCCGAGATTAAAACAGTGACGCGTCTTGTATTGCATCTGACCGGGAGAATGCTGTGATCCTGTATGAATAAGGCTACGTCCCATAACCCTCCTTCTTCTCCAGAGTAGGTGCACATTTAAACTCCTCAGAAAAGACGACCAACACTGCT
This sequence comes from Galaxias olidus, assembly GCA_026901105.3. Classification (NCBI taxonomy): domain Eukaryota; kingdom Metazoa; phylum Chordata; class Actinopteri; order Galaxiiformes; family Galaxiidae; genus Galaxias; species Galaxias olidus. Next base: position 99,737 of record JAPMUY010003353.1, read on the forward strand.
CCCTCATGTGATAGATGTACACAGTGGGTGTAGTATGCCAGTCCTTGGATTACTGTTTACAGGTAAATACTGGGACTACTGGGCTATGTTACTGCTTCTCTGCATAAATGTCCCAGCCATAGGGTTAGGAACACTTTCTGCCCAAGGCCTTAAGTGCACACGTCTCAGTGTGTCCTCTTAAGGAGACTTTGTGTTGTGGACCAGTCTCAGTGTGTCCTCTTAAGGAGGATACTTTGTGTTGTGGACCAGTCTCAGTGTGTCCTCTTAAGGAGACTTTGTGTTGTGGACCAGTCTCAGTGTGTCCTCTTAAGGAGACTTTGTGTTGTGGACCAGTCTCAGTGTGTCCTCTTAAGGAGACTTTGTGTTGTAGCTCTGTTCAGGGAGGACGATCCTCTGGTCGTGGATTAGGGCTAATCTACAATTGTAGGAAACCAACCCCCTCGCATAAACGTCAAGTCAACATTTTAGGTGACGTAATATGTTCTAAAAATACACATCTTTAAATCAGAACCCTTTTTTGGCATCAGACAAAAGAACAACAAACAAGTAGAAACACAACATCATCATCAACAACATTACCAGGTGTCACAGGAATTAATCGAGGGGGGTTCAAATAACAGAACTGTTTGTGTCTCCAGTTAAAAGTCTTTGAACACATGTATCACACATGCCAGCATGTTAACTCCACCTGTTGCATTGGACAGTAACAATAGTAGAAGGCTATCATTTTGCATTGTACAGGGGGGGGTGGATTCAATTTACCTGTACAGCCTTAAGACAAAGCCTACAATGTTCTAAAACCTTGGCAACAGCCCTTTCTTTTTTGTGCAAATCCAAAAGCTGACATCTAAGCCAACTTATCCTCTCTCCTATCATCATTCAAATACTTACTCTAAATGGCTTATTATAACCACTCATTCATAAAAATACACTCATAGTTCATACACGTGTGTGTGTATATATGTGTGTGTATATATGTGTGTGTATGTGTGTGTGTGTATGTGTATGTGTGTTTATCCATCTTTAGCACCATTGGACATTCACTTTGTGAACCACACTATCAGTCAGGTGAGACCCCTCAGGGTAGCTGGCCAGGTCATCAAACTCATTAGTGAGGATTTACACCCAGCTTATCCTCCACTTCTGAGCATCAGCCGATGCCAACATCACAGATTGTAAGAAGGCGATTCATTTTCTTACTATTTTACATGCATATTTCAAAGTGAACATTTTAGTCCATTTATTAAGGAGTGGCCAATTGGGGAGACTGGTTGAATACTTTCTGACTGCTTGACTGAGTAGAATTCACACCACATTGACCACAGCTCGTAGCTCATCACAGCAGTCTCTTTAAGGTGCTTTGTTATAATATAATTGATTGTTGGGCATATAGCTACAAAGTAAAAACTAACAGTCGTGGACAAATACTATCTCTGCTAAATCCACTTAAAAATGTATTTTCTTTAGTCCAGCGGTTTAAAGTGCTTTAACTACAGAAGTAGTTAGATTTCACTACTGAGCTTTTTCAAACAGGGTTCTAACAGGTTCTCTAATAGCATCCGAATGTGGTGCTCTTGTTTCTCATGTTACACATTGAGAGAGTGATCAACATTAAGACACAACATGAATCTTTAAATGAACATAATATATAAAAAATAAGAATGCAGTAAACAAAAAAAAATCAGAGAGGATGAAAAACATCAAATAAACAGAGGAGCTAAAAGGTGGACTACAGTTAGCAGCTAACCGTGAAAGTCCCTGTTCAGAGAGAAAACACAACATTATATACAGTAAGATGTCCCCACAAATACAATGCTTTAACTCAGGGGAAAAGAAGTGTGACTGACAGACGCAAAGGAGAAAGGGACCCTGAAGGGCAAGATGAGTCTGCAGGGTTAGAGGTCATGTTCTTGTCTGTAGACACATTGACAGCCAGACAAAAACAACTAGAGAAACATTTAGAAACAAATCAACCTGAAAAACATTTGGAAACAGAACAGAACAAAATTTTAAGTGATGGCGTTGGCTCGATGGAAGTTGTCACTATAGCAACACCCGGTGTAGAGGTTTAAAAGGAGAGAGGGGGTATATTATGGGCTGTAGACAGCTTTACCCACAGCACCACCTACACTGAACCAGTACTCCACTCACTCTCTTACACTGAACCAGTACACTCCTCTCACTCACACACTGAACCAGTACACTCCTCTCACACACTGAACCAGTACACTCCTCTCACTCTCACACACTGAACCAGTACACTCCTCTCACTCTCACACACTGAACCAGTACACTCCTCTCACTCACTGAACCAGTACAGTCCTCTCACTCTCACACACTGAACCAGTACACTCCTCTCACTCACTCACTGAACCAGTACAGTCCTCTCACTCTCACACACTGAACCAGTACAGTCCTCTCACTCACACACTGAACCAGTACAGTCCTCTCACTCTCACTCACTGAACCAGTACAGTCCTCTCACTCTCCTACACTGAACCAGTACAGTCCTCTCACTCTCACACACTGAACCAGTACAGTCCTCTCACTCTCCTACACTGAACCAGTACAGTCCTCTCACTCACACACTGAACCAGTACAGTCCTTCACCTTAAAGTGCATCTGATGCTTAACAAGCGGTCTTTCCCATCCCAGTTGTTAGAAAGGCAGGGGCCCCTCAGTGATGAGGCCTTCTACACCTGGACCACTCCAGCCCCATGAAACAGTCATGTCTTTACCTAAGACCAGCTTTGATTCAAAACCAGCACCAGGCTGGATTCTTAATTATCTATTTTGTCACATCTCCAATCTGAAGACAAATCTGCGAATGTGGATCCAGGTTTCTAATAAGTCAGGAGACCCCAAATAATACCAACAGAACAGTAATCTGACAAAAATGACCTCCACCAGTTAAGATATCTACTGTTAGATACAGGGCTTACTTTAAAATGGTCCTAAATGTTTTACCAACTCACAGCTTCATAGTACCTTACTTGTATCCAAGACAATTCTGAAATATACTGCAGTTAAATTAGGGTTAGACATTCTAGCTAACAAGTTAGTCAGTTACATAGACAACTACTGTACATGGTTACCTAGACAACCACTGTCCATGGCTACTCGGCACTCTTAGGTGCTCCTCCTTAGGGCACCTTTGATCTCTTTGAAGAGAATAATGAGGAAAGAGAAGTTCTGACACAGAACAAAAGTTAGAACAGCATTTTAGAATGTCTCTTAACATACAAATATATTTCTAAAATCCACGCAATTCCTACTTATAGGTTGTAAAAAAAATAAAATAAAAAAAAAACATTTGTTCATTACTCACTATGAGACTACCTTTTTCACACTTCTGACTGCCCTGATTGGTGGGTAAAGCTGTCTATCACTACCCGAGGCCTCATATTGGACCATTGGGCTACCCTTCACCAAGCGCAGTGCCCTCCACTTCACAACCACCTCAAACCCCCTTCCTCTTCTTTACCAGCAGGGGGCGCTATGGCACGACCACAGGGCTTTGTACACTACAAGCCATCATAGCTAAAGTTCTCCATCTTCACTGTCTGCCTGATAAGCAACTTGGACTCGCGCCGCTCCTCGTTCTTGATGGACTTGTTGATGTCCATGATCTTCTCACAGATGTATTTGTTCACTTTGGAGAGCCTCTGTGTGATCTCGGCGCTATCTGCAGTCTCCTGTGACACTCTGTCATAGAGACACTCTGCAAGAAGGAGAGGTAAGGAACATAATAGAAACATTACATCACTGTGATAGACCTTACCTATCTCACCTTCAGGAGAAACATCACACCACTGTTAGACTTTACCTCTCTCACCTTAAGGAGAAACATCACACCACTGTTAGACTTTACCTATCTCACCTTCAGGAGAAACATCACACCACTGTGATAGACCTTACCTATCTCACCTTAAGGAGAAACATCACACCACTGTGATAGACTTTACCTATCTCACCTTCAGGAGAAACATCACACCACTGTTAGACTTTACCTATCTCACCTTCAAGAGAAACATCACACCACTGTTAGACTTTACCTATCTCATCTTAAGGAGAAACATCACACCACTGTTAGACTTTACCTATCTCACCTTCAGGAGAAACATCACACCACTGTGATAGACTTTACCTATCTCATCTTAAGGAGAAACATCCCACCACTGTTAGACTTTACCTATCTCACCTTCAGGAGAAACATCACACCACTGTTAAGACTTTACCTATCTCACCTTAAGGAGAAACATTACATCACTGTGATAGACTTTACCTATCTCACCTTAAGGAGAAACATCACACCACTGTGATAGACTTTACCTATCTCACCTTCAGGAGAAACATCACACCACTGTGATAGACTTTACCTATCTCACCTTAAGGAGAAATATCACACCACTGTGATAGACTTTACCTATCTCACCTTAAGGAGAAACATCACACCACTGTGATAGACTTTACCTATCTCACCTTCAGGAGAAACATCACACCACTGTTAGACTTTACCTATCTCACCTTCAGGAGAAACATCACACCACTGTTAGACTTTACCTATCTCACCTTCAGGAGAAACATCACACCACTGTTAGACTTTACCTATCTCACCTTCAGGAGAAACATCACACCACTGTGATAGACTTTACCTATCTCACCTTCAGGAGAAACATCACACCACTGTTAGACTTTACCTATCTCACCTTCAGGAGAAACATCACACCACTGTGATAGACTTTACCTATCTCATCTTAAGGAGAAACATCACACCACTGTTAGACTTTACCTATCTCACCTTCAGGAGAAACATCACACCACTGTTAGACTTTACCTATCTCACCTTCAGGAGAAACATCACACCACTGTGATAGACTTTACCTATCTCATCTTAAGGAGAAACATCACACCACTGTGATAGACTTTACCTATCTCACCTTCAGGAGAAACATCACACCACTGTGATAGACTTTACCTATCTCACCTTCAGGAGAAACATCACACCACTGTGATAGACTTTACCTATCTCACCTTCAGGAGAAACATCACACCACTGTTAGACTTTACCTATCTCACCTTCAGGAGAAACATCACACCAGTGTGATAGACTTTACCTCTGACGATCTTCAGCTTGCTGGGGGAGAGGGGCGGTTTAGGCAAGGCGTCTTTCTTCTTCTTGGTTGCCACGCCGGTGACACTGCGGTTCTTCAGTGTCTCCGTGCCCCAGATCATAACGGCCAGATTCTTGGTAAACTTGGAGTCTCCCTGTGTCCGCTGCAGCTGCTGCCACTTCTCCTCCTCCACCCAGATGCCTCCACCCAGGTGCACCTGCCAGGCCGGTGGAAAACCCACAAACAAAGGGTCAACATACACTGATCAGCCATAACATTAAAACCACTGACAGGGGACGTGAACAACATTGATCATCTCGTTACAATGGCACCTGTCAAGGGGTGGGATATATTAGCAGTGTTTCCGCTATGTACGTTTTGCAGCGCCGCAGAATTATTGCCGCCATATCAGAATTGTATGAAACGGTATTACGTCGCATTTACACGAACCTGCGGAGTCCTCCCCACAAAACTCAAATGAACAGTTATCCACCTTCTCTCCACTTTGAGGACGTACAATTGGAACAGTGACAGGACGTCAATCACTCGTGTCGTCATGAGAACCAAATAAACAAACTGCATGAGAACTGCATTTTCTCAAAAACAGAGGATAGGGCTACTTTACCGGAGAACAAGAAAAAAAGGTAGATTCAACTAGCTAGCAGTAAGCTAGATAGGTTTTACAGTTTACATAGCCTAAATATTCGCAATGTATTCTCTGATGATGTTCATGACCAACTAATTATTATCAATACAGTGCATCCGGAAAGTATTCATACCCCTTCACTTTTTCCACATTTTATTATGTTACAGCCTAATTCCAAAATGGATTAAATAAAAAAAAAATTCTCAACATTCTACATATAATACCGCATAATGACCAAGTGAAACAAGTTGTTTTAAATTTTTTGCAAATGAATTAAAAATAAAAAAAATTAATAATAAAATATCACATGTACATAAGTATTCACACCCTTTGCTGTGATTCTCAAAATTGAGCTCAGGTGCATCCCGTTTCCACTGATCATCCTCGAGATGTTTCTACAACTTGATTGGAGTCCACCTGTGGTAAATTCAATTGATTGGACATGATTTGGAAAGGCACACACCTGTTTATATAAGGTCCCACAGTTGACAGCGCATGTCAGAGCACAAACCAAGTTATGAAGTCCAAGGAATTGTCTGTAGACCTCCGAGACAGGATTGTATCGAGGCACAGATCTGGGGAAGGGTACAAAAACATTTCTGCAGCATTGAAGGTCCCAACAAGCACAGTGGTCTCCTTCATTCGCAAATGGAAGACGTTTGGAACCACCAGGACTCTTCCTAGAGCTGGCCGCCCGGCCAAACTGATCAATCAGGGGAGAAGGGCCTTGGTCAGGGAGGTGACCAAGAACCCGATGGTCACTCTGACAGAGCTCCAGTGTTCCTCTGTGGAGACGGGAGAACCTTCCAGAAGGACAACCATCTCTGCAGCACTCCACCAATCAGGCCTTTATGGCGGAGTGGCCAGACAGAAGCCACTCCTCAGTAAAAGGCACATGACAGCCCGCATGGAGTTTGCCAAAAGGCACCTAAAGGACTCTCAGACCATGAGAAACAAAATTCTCTGGTCTGATGAAACCAAGATTGAACTCTTTGGCCTGAATGCCAAGCGTCATGTCTGGAGGAAACCAGGCACTGCTCATCACCTGGCCAATACCATCCCTACAGTGAAGCATGGTGGTGGCAGCATCATGCTGTGGGGATGTTTTTCAGCGGCAGGAACTGGGAGACTAGTCAGGATCAAGGGAAAAATGAATGCAGCAATGTACAGAGAGATCCTTGATGAAAACCTGCTCCAGAGCGCTCTGGACCTCAGACTGGGGCGAAGGTTGACCTTCCAACAGGACAACGACCCTAAGCACACAGCCAAGATAACAAAGGAGTGTCTTCGGGACAAGTCTGTGAATGTCCCTGAGTGGCCCAGCCAGAACCCAGACTTGAACCCGATTGAACATCTTTGGAGAGATCTGAAAATGGCTGTGCACCGACACTCCCCATCCAACCTGATGGAGCTTGAGACGATCTGCAAAGAAGAATTGGAGAAACTGCCCCAAAATAGGTGTGGCAAGCTTGAAGCATCATCCTCAAGAAGACTTGAGGCTGTAATTGCTGCCAAAGGTGCTTCAACAAAGTATTGAGTAAAGGGTGTGAATACTTATGTACACGTGATATTTGTATTTTTTTTATTTTTAATACATTTGCAAAAATTCTGAAAAACTTTTTTCACTTCGTCATTATGCGTTATTGTGTGTAGACTGTTGAGCAATTTTTTTATTAGGCTGTAACATAATAAAATGTGGAAAAAGTGAAGGGGTATGAATACTTTCCGGATGCACTGTATGTAGTGAAATAATGTTCCAGCGAACGTTAACGATAACTTCCTAGAAATTCCCGGTAATGTTACTTCAATAACCAAATAAATGTCAACGATGTTTATAAGCTATTCTAAAACACGCCTGATTGCGTTTTCACATGAGTTTGTTAAAATATTTCTCCAAGAAGAAAAAGATGCAAGTAGATAAGAAAGAGAGTTGGGTAACGTTACGTGGTCTACTTTTAGCTAGGGAGAGACTCAAGGTTTCCTACCTGTGCCGCCGAGTTTTTAATGGAAATAAATGCTTTCTAATTGTAACATATGTAACATTAGTGGTGGCACTAGTGGCTACTATGTTCTAACTGGTTGCGTGAGCAAATATTTGTGATATCATGAGAGAATCTAATGTTACTCTCCCCTCTGCTCTTTCACTGTGCCCATGCTACTGAGCATCAAAGTCTAATGTTACTCAGCAAGACAGGCTCTCCCCTCTGCTCTTCTTTCACTGTGCTCATGCTACTGAGCATCAAAAGGTCACCTGGGGAAATATGACAGAGAATTAGAGCTTTTCTTTAAAAAAAAAACAAGAAAAAATAAGGGCTTTTAGCCAGGCTGCAAACTTTGCCACTGAGGCTGATATATACACTGCCCTCTAAGAAGTGTGAGTCAGAGAGATATTATGTATTTATAAATATATGTAAATATATGTTTGTTTAACAGTCACTTGCAGTGTCACTTTATTTAATATTTTTAAATTACCTACTGATATTCACTAAGCTGGCACCACACACGCATCACCCAGGTACAACAAAACCCTTTCCCCCACTGCGGAAAACAAATCCTAGAGGAAACACTGATTAGGCAGTAAGTGAACAGTCAGTTCTTGAAGTTCATGTGTTGGAAGCACGAAAAATGGGCAAGCATAAAGATCTGAGCGACTTTGACAAGGGCCAAATCGTGATGGCTAGACGACTGGGTCAGAGCATCTCCAAAACTGCAGGTCTTGTGGGGTGTTTCTGGTATGCAGTGGTTAGTACCTACCAAAAGTGGTCCAAGGAAGGACAACCGGTGAACCGGCGACAGGGTCATGGGCACCCAAGGCTCATTGATGCGCGTGGGGAGTGAAGGCTAGCCTATCTGGTCCTATCCCACACAACAGCTACTGTAGCACAAACTGCTGTAAAAGTTAATGCTGGCTGTGGCAGAAAGGTGTCAGAATACAGTGTTCATTGCAACTTGCAGTGTATGGGGCTGCATAGCCGCAGACTGGTCAGAGTGTCCATGCTGACCCCTGTTAACCTCCGACAGCGCCTACAATGGGCATGTGAGCGTCAGAACTGGACCATGGAGCAATGGAAGAAGGTGGCCTGGTCTGATGAATCACATTCTCTTTTAGATCATGTGGATGACTGAGTGCGTGTGCGTCGTTTACCTGGGGAAGAGATGGCACCAGGATGCACTATGGGAAGAAGGCAAGCTGATGGAGGCAATGATGCTCTGGGCAATATTCTGCTGGGAATCCTTGGGTCCTGGCATTCATGTGGATGTTACTTTGACACATACCACCTACCTAAATATTGTTGCAGACCAAGTACACCCCTTCATGGCAACAAAATTCCCTGCCGGATAATGCATCCTGCCACACTGCAAAAATTGTCAAGGAATGGTTTGAGGAACATGACAAAGAATTCAATATGTTGACTTGGCCTCCAAATTCCCCAGATCTCAATCCGATCGAGCATCTGTGGGATGTGCTGGAACAACAATTCCGATCCTTGGAGGCCCAAACCATGCAACTTACAGGACTTAAAGGTCGGGAAGGCAGTTTTCATTTGGCATCATTGGGCAAAAATTCCATACTAACCGTGCAGCATATTGTGATTCAAGTGGTCTGAGAGAAAACCTCTACTCCTGCCCTACTCTTTGCTCTGTTTACAGGCTTCAGAAAATCTAGCCCGTGACGGTAGACTTTGGCTCACTGATGGTTGCCTCTCTGGCTCTGGTCAAGCCGAGCAACCTTGTGTTGGCGCGTATGAAGCGCGTGCATATGCCCGTAAGCTCGTCTGTTGGGAGGGGCTTAGGATAGGGAGAGCTGCAGGAGGAGGGCTGTATTTTCAAATTCAAGACTTTTTTTGCCTTTTCAAGAAAACTGCCTAGCCTACCTTAAAAGGATCTGCGGCTAATGTTTTGGTACCAGATACCACAGGACACCTTCCAAGGTCTTGAGGAGTCCATGCCTCGACAGGTCAGAGCTGTTTTGGCAGCACGAGGGGGACCTACACAATATTAGCAAGGCGGTTTTAATGTTGTCTGATCGGTGTAGTTTGACCTCATCTAAGCCCTAATGTTTACTAACGGAACTAATAGCTGAAAAGTGAGTTGTTTGGGGTATGTTTTCCTTCATGCCAGTGTTTCACTGCCAGTCATGTCTTGTACTTTGCCATTAGGTACACCTGCAGCATCTCCATCTCATCAACAAAGCAACGCAGTCAGCCAGGGGTAGCTAGTATGTAGCTAGCTAGTGCAACCAACTTTAGCTACGGCTAACCTGCAGTCTGCTTTAACTACGGCTAGTCTGCAGTCTGCTATAACTATAGCTCGTCTGCAGTCTTCTTCAGCTACGGCTAGCTTGCAGTCTGCTTTAACTACGGCTAATCTGCTAAATCTCCTGCTTTCACTACGACTAGCCTGAAGTGTGCTTTAAATATGTCTAGTTTGCTAAAGCTCCTGCTTTCACTACGGCTAGCCTGAAGTGTGCTTTAAATACAGTGCATCCTGAAAGTATTCATACCCCTTCACTTTTTCCACATTTTATTATGTTACAGCCTAATTCCAAAATGGATTAAATAAAAAAAAAAAATTCTACATTCTACACATAATACCGCATAATGACAAAGTGAAAAAAGTTTTTTAGAAATTTTTGCAAATGTATTAAAAATTTAAAAATTTAATATCACACGTACATAAGTATTCACACCCTTTGCTGTGACACTGAAAATTGAGCTCAGGGCCATCCCGTTTCCACTGATCATCCTTGAGATGTTTCTACAACTTGATTGCAGTCCACCTGTGGTAAATTCAATTGATTGGACATGATTTGGAAAGGCACACACCTGTTTATATAAGGTCCCACAGTTGACAGTGCATGTCAGAGCACAAACCAAGTTATGAAGTCCAAGGAATTGTCTGTAGACCTCCGAGACAGGATTGTATCGAGGCACAGATCTGGGGAAGGGTGCAAAAAAATGTCTGCAGCATTGAAGGTCCCAACGAGCACAGTGGTCTCCATCATTAGCAAATGGAAGAAATTTGGAACCACCAGGACTCTTCCTAGAGCTGGCCGCCCGGCCAAACTGAGCAACCGGGGGAGTAGGGCCTTGGTCAAGGAGGTGACCAAGAACCCGATGGTCACTCTGACAGAGCTCCAGTGTTCCTCTGTGGAGATGGGAGAAGCTTCCAGAAGGACAACCATCTCTGCAGCACTCCACCAATCAGGCCTTTATGGCGGAGTGACCAGACGGAAGCTACTCCTCAGTAAAAGGCACATGACAGCCCGCATGGAGTTTGCCAAAAGGCCCCTAAAGGACTCTCAGACCATGAGAAACAAAATTCTCTGGTCTGATGAAACCAAGATTGAACTCTTTGGCCTGAATGCCAAGCGTCATGTCTGGAGGAAACCAGGCACTGCTCATCACCTGGCCAATACCATCCCTACAGTGAAGCATGGTGGTGGCAGCATCATGCTGTGGGGATGTTTTTCAGCGGCAGGAACTGGGAGACTAGTCAGGATCAAGGGAAAAATGAATGCAGCAATGTACAGAGAGATCCTTGATGAAAACCTGCTCCAGAGCGCTCTGGACCTCAGACTGGGGCGAAGGTTCACCTTCCAACAGGACAACGACCCTAAGCACACAGCCAAGATAACAAAGGAGTGTCTTCGGGACAAGTCTGTGAATGTCCTTGAGTGGCCCAGCCAGAACCCAGACTTGAACCCGATTGAACATCTTTGGAGAGATCTGAAAATGGCTGTGCACCGACGCTCCCCATCCAACCTGATGGAGCTTGAGACGATCTGCAAAGAAGAATGGGAGAAACTGCCCCAAAATAGGTGTGCCAAGCTTGTAGCATCATACTCAAGAAGACTTGAGGCTGTAATTGCTGCCAAAGGTGCTTCAACAAAGTATTGAGTAAAGGGTGTGAATACTTACGTACATGTGATATTAAATTTTTTTATTTTGGATGATCAGTGGAAACGGGATGCTCCTGAGCTCAATTTTGAGTGTCACAGCAAAGGATGTGAATACTTGAGTACATGTAAAATAAAAATGTTTTATTTTTAATACATTTGCAAAAAATTCAGAAAAACTTGTTTCACTTGGTCATTATGCGGTATTGTATGTAGAATGTTGAGAATTTTTTTTTATTTAATCCATTTTGGAATTAGGCTGTAACATAATAAAATGTGGAAAAAGTGAAGGGTATGAATACTTTCAGGATGCACTGTATGTCTAGTCTGCTAAGCTCCTGCTTTCACTACAGCTAGCCTGAAGTACGCTTTAAATAATTCATTTTATTTATATAAGGGCAGCATGGTGGCTCAGTGGGTAGCACTGTTGCCTCACAGCAAGAAGGTCCTGGGTTCAATCCCCACCTGACCTAAGGGTCTTTCTGTGTGGAGTTTGTGTGTTCTCCCCGTGCTTGCGTGGGTTTCCTCCGGGTACTCTGGTTTCCTCCCACAGTCCAAAAACATGCAGGTTAATTGGTGACTCTAAATTGTCCGTAGGTGTGAATGTGAGTGTGTCTATGTGTCGGCCCTGTGATAGACTGGCGACCTGTCCAGGGTGTACCCCGCCCCTCGCCCTGTGTCAGCTGGGATAGGCTCCAGCCCCCCCGCGACCCTGCATAGGATAAGCGGGATAGCTAATGGAGCATTTTATTTACATAGCGCTTTTCTAACACCCAAAGTCGCTTCACAGCATCAACATAGATAACATGACAAAAATAAACAATTAGACAGAAATAGTATAACAGACAGACAGCAACAACAGCTCTAACTATAAGTAAGCAAATGGACAGTACCAGTAAGAGAAAGGGACCAGATTTTAAACAGAGTTAACTAGGGTATGCTAGGGTGAAAAGATAGGTTTTAAACAGAGTTAACTAGGGTATGCTAGGGTGAAAAGATAGGTTTTAAACAGAGTTAACTAGGGTATGCTAGGGTGAAAAGATAGGTTTTAAACAGAGTTAACTAGGGTATGCTAGGGTGAAAAGATAGGTTTTAAGGTGGATTTGAAAGATTAATAGCGAGTTGGAATTCCAAATTAGAGGAGGGCGAGAGTTACATAATTTAGGTGCTGCCCTAGAAAATGCACGCTCCCCAAAATGCTTCAGTTTTGCTTAAATATGGCTAGTCTGCTAAAGCTCCTGCTTTCACTACGGCTAGCCTAAAGTGTGCTTTAAATATGGCTAGTCTGCTAAAGCTCCTGCTTTCACTACAGCTAGCCTGAAGTATGCTTTAAATATGGCTAGTCTGCAGCCTACTTTAACCCTATCTAGCCAGCACGCTTTAATTTTGGAACAAAAGTTCCAATGACCAAAGGATTAATAGCGCAGCCGGTGAATCAACTATTTTTCTTCTGGAAAAAGCCGGCTATAGCTGACAAATCTACTACCTACTACCTACTACCCACCTTGTAATTTGCTATGGGGTAAGTGGCGCAAATATTTTGAGATTGAATGCCCCGTCACTGAAAAAAAATCACCACAGCCGAAGCGAAGCCAAGGGAGTTAACCCAGGAAAACAGGACCAGAGCATCATATTTAACGCTGCAAAGTGAAATCTGAGGAACTATTTCGAGGTAAGACCAGTTATATTTCATGTTCAGTCAATTACATGACTTGAAAAACAAAAGTATGGTGGTATTTAGTCTTAATTTATCACAGTGAATGTTTTTGTAAAACTGTTTATCTAGCGTCATTAGAGTGAGTTGTCGAGCTCCACATCCCCTTTTAATTTTATGACTGGATTTTGAGCAAAAAATGTCTGCGAAACTTGCCATATGTACTTAAGTTATCGAGTTAAACTTAACGTAAAGCAAAATGGGTTTATTTTGTCTATTTTTCACTTGAATCATTTTATAAGAAGTTAGTCCTAAAAGAGGTAGCTAGCTAACGTTTCTAAAATGGGAGTGAGTGAGAGCAGAACGACAGGCTTGGTGACTTGACTAGGCTAGCTCTATCTGGTCGACTGTTTCCTTTTAGTTTACCAGATCATCACTTGATAAATGCTTATTCATATGGTTGGAAAATCCTGTCAGAATATTGTATATCAGGAACACTTTGCAAGGTTGTTGCTTGTTCGCAAAAATGGAGCTAAAAGGCTCTATGGAAGAGAATATGATTGGGCTACAACTAAGCCTTTGACCATTTTTTTCAGTGTGTATGTTTGTGAAGTACACACAGGGAGTTTATACAATTTTTATATATTATATGGGCAAAGATTATGACAGCCTGCTCCAGACCCTCAAAAGGCTCATAGCAGAGGAGGAGATGTACCATGGCATGGTGGCATGACCGCTCAGGAGGAAGACCAACTGGAGGAAGAGGAGGAGCTGGGACCTGATCCCCAGGTGAGACCATCAACTAGGAATGTATGAGTGTGGGTGTGTGTGTATAATATGTTAAATTCTAATTCTCACATTACTAATACTCACAACAGACTAACTTTGTTACCCCCTATCATTTTGGATATGGCTACCCATTCTCGCACAGGTCCTAAGTCAGCTAGAAAGCGTAAACGCTTCCCTGACTATCCTATACTTCCTATTTTGATGATGATAGACAGGCAATGAAACCTCTCTCTTCACACCTAGGCGACCTTACGGCATTGATTTGAATAGTGTGCGTCAGTCTGTGTGGTCCACAACAAGTGTATAGGTTTGAGGAAATATCCTTGCATGGGGGGGTGGGTTGATGTCCGTGCGAATTTCCCATCTCACACTCCTAAGCCTCTTGTGCCCACGTCATCATTCCACACAGCCAAAGCCCCTGAACTGCAGGAGTTACCCAAAAACGGCTGGTTATGCTATAGGAAAAATAAAAAACAAAATAGTGCTAAAATAACTTGCGATGCTCCAGAATGTAAAAGTAAAAGGCTCTCCTTTACTCGTGATAGGAACTGTTTCAAATCTTGGCACTCGGCCGAATGTGACCAGTTTCGCAAAGAGGAATATATTTTAAATCTGAGAGGTTTTCTGGTGTTTCTGCCCCCTCCATTCCCTGCCCCTTCTTTCTCTTTATCTTTATGTCCACAGGTTGCTCTTTCTCTCCACAGGTCTTGTAATCGTTTAGGAATGCGTTGGAATAAAATATATATTTCCTATTTACAAATCAATTTTAAAGTTATATTACTATCCCTAACCCGGTTATCTTAAATGTCACTGTGTCAATCTATATAATACTAATAATAGTTAATTATTTTTATAATATTTATTTATGTATAATTAATAAGAATAATTTTAAATAGTTTTGAAAAACAATTTTTCCAGATTGTTTTTTTTATACCTTGCAGTGTCAAAAGTTATTGTTTTAAATTAAGTGTATATTTCAGTGGTTGTGTCTTGTTTATTTTCAGAAACATACTTAATTTACTAATACTGTTGGTCATAAAGAGTAAGGAGGACTGGTGGTCTGAAATGTATCATTAGGATAACATTCTTAATTGTTGTTTCCTTTCTGCTGTTTTCACACTGACCACTAGAATGGTCATAACATTTTTACAATAAATGATATATTTAATTTAATTGATGTTCCAAATTACCAAGGAAATTGTGAACATTTCTTATGCTCAAATTTATTCTTCTCTATCTTGTATTTATATGGCGATAATTTGAGGCGAACAAATAATATTTTTATTGAAATTGGTGTGCAAAAGCTTTTGGAGACAGGATGATTACCCTAAAACAATCACATATATATATATATATATATATTTATAAATTGAAAGAACTAGATCTTCTCTTCAATATGGTTGTATATATTTTAAATGTGTGATGTAATATGAAAACACCACAAAGATTTATGCATCATAAATCCATCTTTTTTTACAGATTGGAATTTCGGAACTTTTGGGCTCAGGCTGGAAAGGGTTAACTACGGCTAACCTGCAGTTTACTTCAGCTACGGCTAGCCTGCAGTCTGCTGTAGCTACAGCCAGTCTGCTTTAGCTACGGCTAGCTTGCAGTCTGATTTAACTACGGCTAATCTGCTAAAGCTCCTGCTTTCACTACGGCTAGCCTGAAGTGTGCTTTAAATATGTCTAGTCTGCAGTTTGCTTTAGCTACGGCTAGAGCTTCTGCTACGGCTAACCTGCTCTAGCTAGTGCTCATGCTAAGGCTAGCCTGCTCTACCTAGCACTCCTGCTACTAGCCAGCACTAGCTTGTGCCCCAGCTAATACTGGCCAGCTCAAGCTAGTGCTTCTGCTAAAGGTAGCCAGCTCTAGCTAGCAATCCTGCTAAAACTACCCAATTCTAGCTAGTGCTCCTGCATAGGCTAGCCAACTCTAGCTAGCGCTCCTGCTAAGGTTAGCCTCCACTCTGCTTATGTTGACCGGACTACCTGCTTTGGCCATTCCAGCTGAACCATGGCAACAGCACACATGCAGCCTTCAGGCCTACTTCTCCCTGGGCAGCTAATCTGCATCCGGCCCAGGGCCAGCTCTGCAGCTTAACACTGCTCTTGACTTAGAGAGCGAGTCACAGAATACAAGAAACTCAGGTCTATTTGCAAGGCTGTTTAGTCAGTCAGTTGGAGTTCTCTGTTGAGAGTAATTAAAGCAACTCTCCACCAAGGGTCAAGGCTTTTAATGTGCTTGTGTTCTTCACGCTCCAGGTGATGTAAGACCCTGTTTGCCTGTCAAAGGGAGGGCTTACTGGTCCTAATGGACCTTGATGGTGATGCAAGCTGGCTGCGGCAGCAATAATAATCACCCGGTTTGCCTTAGTTACTTTTAAGTAGCTTGTTTTTTGCCATCTTACTGTGTTGAACCTAAACAGAATGCTTCCCTGTAGAGAAGCCTGCAGACCACAGAAAACAGCAGACCCCCATTCCCCCTAGCTAGACTTCCTCAAAGAAAACAGGGAGCCCCATTTCCCCCAGCTAGACCTCCTCAAAGAAAACAGGGAGCCCCATTCCCCCCAGCTAGACCTCCTCAAAGAGAACAGGGAGCCCTATTTCCCCCAGCTAGACCTCCTCAAAGAGAACAGGGAGCCCCATTCCTCCTCAGAGAGAACAAGGAGCCCCATTCTCCCCAGCTAGACCTCCTCAAAGAAAACAGGGAGCCCCATTCCCCCAAGCTAGACCTCCTCAAAGAAAACAGGGAGCCCCATTCCTCCCAGCTAGACCTCCTCAAAGAGAACAGGGAGCCCTATTTCCCCCAGCTAGACCTCCTCAAAGAGAACAGGGAGCCCCATTCCTCCTCAGAGAGAACAAGGAGCCCCATTCTCCCCAGCTAGACCTCCTCAAAGAAAACAGGAGCCCCATTCCCCCAAGCTAGACCTCCTCAAAGAAAACAGGGGAGCCCCATTCCTCCCAGCTAGACCTCCTCAAAGAGAACAGGGAGCCCTATTAACCCCAGCTAGACCTCCTCAAAGAGAACAGGGAGCCCCATTCCTCCTCAGAGAGAACAAGGAGCCCCATTCTCCCCAGCTAGACCTCCTCAAAGAAAACAGGGAGCCCCATTCCCCCAAGCTAGACCTCCTCAAAGAAAACAGGGAGCCCCATTCCTCCCAGCTAGACCTCCTCAAAGAAAACAGGGAGCCCCATTCCCTCCAGCTAGACCTCAAAGAAAACAGGGAGCCCCATTCCCCCCAGCTAGACCTCCTCAAAAAAAACAGGGAGCCCCATTCCCCCGAGCTAGACCTCCTCAAAGAGAACAGGGAGCCCCATTCCTCCTCAGAGAGAACAGCAGCCATGCATCACCCTAACCCAGCTGCAGCTGTCCCCCTGTGGGCTCACCTTGCCGTCATTGAAGGTATAGATGGTCCTAGGAGAGGGTGAGTGGCTGGAGCTGGTGTTGGCCTCCTCCCTGCAGGACTCCTGTGGCTCCACTAGGGGCTCCACCACCTCCGCCTTGATGGTCTGGGTGCCGTTGTCGTGCATAGGCTCTGGGGACAGTCACACACAGCGCATGAATGAACGGACGGACGGACGTTCAGACAGACAGACTAATCTTGGTTTACAGTAAAGACAAAGTCCAAAGGGATGTGAGAATGTTCTGTGAAAACAAGGCTTTGAATTAGTATTAAACAGTAGCTTCACTTGACTACTCTCCAGGTTAGGGTTCGTTTCTAAGGCAGGCTTTGAATTAGTATTAAACAGCAGTTTCACTAGACTACTATCCAGGTCCCTGTGTTCGCCTGCTGGAAGTCAGTGGCTAGGCTCCCTATGTGTCCCAAGACAGCCGGTCGGGTATTTTGGCCCAGTAAGCTGGCTTGATGGCTGGCCCACTAAGCTCCAATGGAGCTGATGAGTTTTAATATGGGTCTAACCTCTACTAGACAGACTGACAGGCCCTGGGGAAACTAATCCCCTGACAGTCCATTACACAGACCAGCCGGGAGCCAGCTGGCTGCAACAGCATGCTAGCTAGCCTGACTGGCCCTGGCCTCGTCTTTAGCCACACTGTACAAGGCATGCTGGGTAGTCTGCCTAAGCCAAACCAGCATAGTAGCCCAACCACTGTCACAGGTACACTAGCGGTTTTCTTCTGACTGAGCCCAGCTAGCATATCATTATACCAGTAGTTAGCCACTGTCAACAGGATGCTGGGTCCAAAACATGCTTAGACATCACTCAAAACAAATTTCATATATGCTAAGCTAACACTGAATAGAACACATCTGTGATATGTGCTAAGCTACCACTGAATAGAACACATCTGTGATATGAGCTAAACTAACACTGAATAGAACACATCTGTCTGAGTTATGTACATTTATTACGTTGATTTGGCTAAGTTTCTAAAAACCCAGCATTGTCCTGTATTCATTTTCCCATTGGTGCATGTATTCTGTTTCTCCCTCTTCTTAATGTTGTATTTCTATCTTTATGAAACTCTCATTCCCCGAAAGGGGTAATCTAGAGTAATAATAAAATAAAATCAAAAAGCTGTGAAAATATGCTAAGCTGACACTGAATAGAACACATCTGTGACATACTGTATGCTAAACTACATTAGTTGGGACGAGTAGTTCATAATATAAGATGAGTTAACACCACTTAGAACTAGTAACTCACTAATATAAAACTGCAGTAGTTTAACACATGCAGAATATTGCACTATTCAAGTTTAATAATGAAAAGAAAAAGCTGTATGACTGATTAATCTAGGAGATCACATGAACTCTTTCAGACTACTCTTTGGAGAATAAAATGCCAAAGAATACAGATTTTAATGTTACAAAGTGTATGACCAAGTGCAAAGCCTTGATTACACAGAATCAATAACCTACTCTTCCACAAAAAAAAATTCAGAGTAATCAGACAACTGTCAGTGAAATGCAGAAGAGCCATCTCTACTGCTGTTCCCTCCATAAGAAACCCAGAGAACACACTGAAACACTGAGCCATCTGTACTGCTGTTCCCTACATTAGAAACCCAGAGAAGACACTGAAACACTGAGCCATCTACTGCTGTTCACTCCATAAGAAACCCAGAGAACACACTGAAACACTAGCCACATCATTAGCCACTTCCTCTTTTACTGAGCGTGGCCAATCATTAGCCACTTCCTCTTTTACTGAGCGTGCTCAATCATTAGCCACTTCCTCTTTTACTGAGCGTGGCCAATCATTAGCCACTTCCTCTTTTACTGAGCGTGGCCAATCATTAGCCACTTCCTCTTTTACTGAGCGTGGCCAATCATTAGCCACTTCCTCTTTTACTGAGCGTGGCCAATCCTTAGCCACTTCCTCTTTTAAAGAGTACACAGCCTTCTACCCCACTATTCTCAGAGAACCCTGGGCTGGATCTGAATTCTTCAATAAAGTACGTTCACAAATCAAATTTTCTCCTCAAGAGGCTTTCCTGTGCATTCTGATCCCGAGACCTTGTAGACCGCGTCTTGTGGGTGACGCTCTACTGCCTACCTCTGACAATAATTTCTCCTCATTTACCCTAGTTGACTCTGCACATGTTTTAAAAATAATCATGGCATCTAAACCTACTACCAGTCTTCTTGACCCTCTTCCAACTGTCCTCTGCATATCATGTTTACCTACTTTACTTCCTCACCCAACTAACTTATTGAATTTATCCCTCTCCGAAGGAGTTTTCCATCAGTCTTCAAAACTGCTTCTGTCACTCCAATCCTAAAGAAATCCGGCCTAGACACAACCATTCTTGAAAACTACCCTATATCTAATTTACCTTCTTTTGCAAAAACCTTGGAACGCATTATTGCATCTCAGTTACAATAATTTCTATCTGCCAATAATTAGTTTGAGCCCCTTCAGTCTGGTTTTCGCACACTCCACAGCACAGAAACTGCACTCATTTAAGGTTACTAATGATCACCTCACCTCCGCTGATGCTGGGGCCCTCAACATCCACATCCTGTTAGACTTTAGTGCAGCCTTTGACACAGTGAGGGCTCAGTCCTGGGGCCACTCCTGTTCATAATCTATGTCCTTCCTCTTGGTCAAATTATCAGACATTTCAACTTCAATTTTCACTGCAATGCTGATGACACACAGATCCACATCAGTACAACTTCACTCAATAATCCTTCACTTGCCTGTATTGAACACTGCTTATCTACAATCAACCACTGGATGCAGGAAAACTATCTCAAACTGAACAGCAATAAAACGGAACTCCTCTTAATTGGCACCAAACACACCCTAACTAAAGTTGGCAATATCTCAATCTTCATTGATGGTCTTACAGTCTCCCCCTCCCCTTTAGTATGCAATCTTGGTGTATTAATGGATTCCACTCTTTTGTTTAGCTCTCATCAATAACATGGTCAAATTATCCTTCTTCCATCTTAGAAACATTGCTAAAATCCGACCATCCCTTTCCCAGAGCGCAGCTGCCAAACTCATTCACTCATTCATCTTCTCCCGTCTTGATTACCGCAACTCACTTCTTTTTGTCGTCAGTGCAACCTCCCTCCATAAACTCCAACTGGTTCAAAACTCTGCTGCTCGTCTTCTCACCTCTACAAAATCTTCTTAGCACATAACCCCCGTACTCTTTAATCTTCACTGGCTTCCGGTCAGCCAGCGCATCACCTACAAAATACTTCTCCTCACCTACAAAGCTTTACACAATTTGGCCCCTCCCTACCTCACTGAACTGCTCCAACCTTACCATCCTACCCGGACACTACGTTCCTCTGCAGATAAGCAACTGATCATTCCACAAGCAAAGCTGAAGCATTTTGGGGAGCATGCATTTTCTAGGGCAGCACCTAAGTTATGGAACTCTCTCCGTCCTCTAATTCGGAAATCCAACTCGCTATTAACCTTTCAAACCCACCTTTAAACCTAGCTTTTCACCCTAGCATACCCTAGTTAAAGGCGCAGTATGTAAGTTCTAGAGAATTGGGGGAAAAATTGCAAGAATTTGAATCACAACACTAGTTGGCACAAAAAGGCCAACCTCCTGGGTCTTTGGTCCCTCCTATCCCTCTCGGCCCATCCCACACATGCCCGTGCGCGCTCTGACTATGAGCCTGAGCAAGGCAGTGTTTCATGAATCATGTGTATGTTGTGCATATTTTTGGTTCTCACCAACAACGCAAAAAGCGATGTCTGATTCGGAGGTGAGAAACAAAATAATCCAAAACGCCTGATCGTAAATGCTCTAAAACTGAGTGGTTCACACCAAAGCAACGAGCACAGACAAAAATTACCGTTTCCCTAGTAACGACATACAGTAAGCTAACGTTAACAAAAACAATTTCATAATTTGATTCCCCTTTTAGTATGAGCTAGTGCATGACAATTGTTTTTATTTATCTGCGATTGGCACCATAGCTACGTTGCCGAGTATATCCAACATATGCATGTAAACGAATAATGCCTTTTTGACATAAATCTGGTGCGATACTTCCTAACGTTCTAAAACTGTCTTGGCGATTTGATAAGTCAAGTCTTTTGCTACGACATGCAATGACTTCAGCCGCCTTGCAACTACTAGCTCATACGCTGGTACTTTTGTCTGCAACGCGAATTGTAACAAGCTTGTTTGGAGGGCGACGCTGTAAGCAGGGATTTTACCTAGGAGTGTGCACGCGAGGTGATTGACAGGCAGGTAGGCCTTACTCCTTGCAAAAACTCTCATTGGTTGGGGATAGGCAGTCGTCCCTAGATTTTTTAAAAGCTGAATACAGGGCCTAGGGCACGCATATACAGCGCACCTTCTCTCTAAGCATTTGGTTTAATGATATCCTCAAGGAGGTATGTAATAAACGTAAAAAAACATAATAAATTAAATTTATTGCTCAAAATTAAAACTTACATACTGTAGCTTTAACTCTGTTTCGAATCTGGTCCCTTTCTTTTACTGATACTGTCCATTTGCTTACTTATAGTTAGAACTGTTGTTGCTGTCTGTCTGTTATACTATTTCTGTCTAATTGTTTATTTTTGTCATGTTATCAATGTTGATGCTGTGAAGCGACTTTGGGTGTTAGAAAAGCGCTACATAAATAAAATGAATTGTTATTATTATTATTATTATTATGACTTTTACTATGTACTTTTCCTTAACCCCGAGGGAAAACGTCATGGGGTTAAGGAAAGACATGATGGAGAATTCATAAGGACTTAGGAAAAGACAATCGCGTTGCTAAAGGAGGCCGACTACACTTACACTAGGCTACGGAATCATGCAACGGTGGTTTTCATGGGTTGTTCGTGGAGAAACTACAATGTCCCTAAGATGAACTACAGCCTACAAAAAGCATATCTTAGATACTTCGCCCGTGCATTCTTACCATGTTGTTTCATGGCCTATATATATATAAACATGGGCAAGGCGGATAAATATATCAACCTACTTTATTACCAAGGTTGTAATTAAAAAGGGAATATAGGCTACCTGTCACAAAAGTGAAACAAAATATGTCACACTGAGAATGGTTGCTCACGTCCTCATCCCCCTGTCAACTCATATTGATCTACATCCCTTGTCGGTCATGTCGATCGACGGCTAAATGGTGTATCACTTTAAATTTTGCTGCCACAAGGAATTGTGGGGCGGCATTTGCTTCTTTCCTTTCATAAAGGATGGTCCAGTGCTATGCTAAAGTACACAAGTTAGGATGCATTGAAGCACCTTTCCTTAGCACTTAGAGGATTCAAATTAGCCCTGGTCTACTGCTGTGTTTCTGACCTTTGCCTCGACCAACCCTTTCTGAGTCTGTGTCTTACACTGTGTGTGTGTGTGTGTGTGTGTGTGTGTGTGTGTGTGGCTTACCACTGCCTAGCCTCATGAGAAGGACGTCTTGCAGCCTGCGGTTGAAGTCCCTCAGCTCCTTGACCTCTGTGAGAAGGCTGCCGTACTCTTTGAGTTTCTTGGCCTGTTGGAGGAGCTGCCTGCGTGTCCGGTCCAGCTCCTGCTGCAGCCTCCTCATCTCCTCCTCCTGCTGCCTGTAGCTGAGGACCAGCTCCTCGTACAGCACACGGGGCACCAGCGCTGCAGCCTCACACACCTCACTACTGTCTCTCTGGCCACGGGAGGCTGCCACCACCACCTCCTCCTCCTCCTCCTCTAGGTCCTCCTCTTCCTCCTCCTCTTCCTCCTCCTCCTCTTCGGCCTCCAGCCTTTCCTCCTCAAGCTCCTCCAGATCTCCCTCTGTGCAGGACGAAGCAGCATTCCTCTCCAGGCGAGCCACCACAGCGGCTAGACTCCTGGAAGAGGTGGAGGAGGGGCGGCCCTGAGGATCCACACACTGAGCCTAATGGAGGAGCAGCACGGGGTTAACAGACAGCACAACTACACCCTAACCCTAACACACTGAGCCTAATGAAGGAGCAGCACGGGGTTAACAGACAGCACAACTACACCCTAACCCTAACACACTGAGCCTGATGGAGGAGCAGCACAGGGTTGTCAGACAGCACAACTACACCCTAACCCTAACACACAGTATGAATGTCATATCACAGACACAAACAGACAACCCAACTACAACTAAACAGCCTGAGAAAAGGACAACACAGTTGTATAGGTCGAGGCTAATGTGTGAAGCTGCTGCAGGGAACAGTCCTGTGTCCCACCACCACAGCACACTGAGCTCTTCATAAGAAGACCAACCCTACATCCTGACTGGGAGAACAGGGTTCTAAGTCCTGCTGAGTGGTACTGGGAGAACAGGGTTCTGACTAGGGATGTCACAATAACCGATTCTTCGGTACCAAGTCGATGCCAAAATTCTAAAAACGTGACGGTACTCGTTTTCTACAGTACCGAAGGTACCGGCTGCAGTGATGTAAGGGAACAAACAGCAGCAAAAAGACGTGGCTTTGGTTGTTCATTCCTGGTCTCTGTGAAGCCCCTTGGCTTTGGTTGTTCATTCCTGGGCACTGTGTAGCCCCTTTGCTTTGGTTGTTCATTCCCGGTCTCTATGAAGCCCCTTTGCTTTGGTTGTTCATTCCCGGTCTCTGTGAAGCCCCTTTTTTTCTAACTGTTCTCCAAGGTGAAAAGAACAAAGTAAACACCTATAATGTTTTGTCGCAATCCTTCAAGTGTTTGGCTTAATCCATAATGGTTTTGCCTCCCCTGCTGTTAGCTATCGCAAACTCAAATAAAAAAATCAGAAACCAATAAGTAGGCTTATAGATATGAAATCGCAGCCTCGGCCAAAGAGAAACAAAACAAACAGGAAAAGTTTGCTTTCTCTTAAAGTATGCTGTGTCCTCCCCTGTATACTTCAAGGGAAAGCGAACCTTTCCTGTGAATTAGCTGTAGTACACCCCAATGCAGCAGGGGAACATTTGACTCCTTGTGATCTCGCTTAGACGTGCTATAAAATGTGCACGTCAATTTCTTTTTATAATAATATAAATAGGCCTCTTTTTTGTAATGTTAACGGTTGTTTATTTTAAATATGCCTTGTGTTACTTTCCCGCCCCACGTCCTCCGGACTTTAGCCAGGAGAACTCCGGGATAATTCGCCAGTTTGAACAGTTCTTTATTTCCTTCCAAGCTTTTATATCTCATTCACTCATTTGCACAAGAACCACCACATTAGTTGAAAACGAAAGTAAACATACACCCCCCACGCTGCCACAGCTTAAAGTAACAGTCTTAATCTTTTTGACCCATCAGTAAAAGATTATTGTTTGTAATTAAAAACATAATTGCTTGTTTTAAATAATTGAATTGCCACTGTTCTTTTTTGTAATGTTTGTAATTTTTTTTTTTTGCTTGAAGGCTACATTCCAATGTTGTTTTTTGTAATGTTTTTAAAAAAGGAGTGTATGTTGAAGTATATGGGATTTAAATTTTTTTTTTTTACCATGGTATAGAATTAGGTATCGAGAATCGTGGAATTTTACAGGTATTGGTATCGACTACAAAATTTCTGGTATCATGACACCCCTAGGTCTGACTAAGTCCTGCTGAGTGGTACTGGGAGAACAGGGTTCTAAGTCCTGCTGAGTGGTACTGGGAGAACAGGGTTCTAAGTCCTGCTGAGTGGTACTGGGAGAACAGGGATCTGACTATATCTGCTGCAGTCTACTGGGAGAACAGGGTTGTGCTCTGTACGTGGTGCAATCAGGGGATTGGTGTGGGAAAGGGCAGCTTTCCAGAGTTCTGAAAGTGTGTTGATCCATCATGTGGTAAAATAGCAGAAGTCTAGGGTCTGGCAAACCCAGTTTATTCAAAAGACAAAACTCCATTCCAACTAGGGATGTCACGATACCATACATTTAGTAGTCGATACCAATACCAGTGAAATTCCACAATTCTCGACACCCAATTCGATATGATGGTAAAAAAAAAAATCTAAATCCCATGTACTTCCACATAAACAACTGTTAACATTACAAAAACATAACAGTGGCATGTAGCCTTCAATTATTTAAAACAAACAATAGAGTTTTTAATTACAAACAATAAACTTTTATTGATGGCACATCATTTCAATTGCAGTACCCGGCCAAGACATGAATAGGCCTAGGCGTAATTATATAATAATAAAGAAAAACATACATGCATATTTATAACACGTCCAAGCGAGATCGCAAGGAGAGTCAAATGTTCCCCTGCTGCATTTGAGTGTAAACTACTGCAGCTTACTCATGGGAAAGTTAGCTTTTTCTTAAAGTTTACAGGAAGGACCCAGCAAACTTACAGAGAAAGCAAATTTTCCTATTTGTTTTGTTTCTTTGTCGCTTGTTCGCTGTGGCTGTGATTGTATATATATAGGCCTACTTGTTTGTTTCAGAGTTCTAATTTGAGTTTGCAGTAAATTACAGCAGGGGAGCTAAACACATTACAGATTGAGACAAAACATCACAGGTGGTTACTCGCTGCTTCTTTTTTCTGCCTTGGAGAATTTAGCAAGAAAAAAGGGCAGCGCAGCGCCCCACAAACTAACAACCAAAGCCACGTCTTTATGCTGGTGTTTGTTTTCCTACATAACATATTTTTTAATTGCAGTCCCAGTACCTACGATACTGTAGAAAAACAGTACCGTCACGTTTTTCAAATTTTGGCATTGATTTGCTACCGTAGAATCAGTTCTTGTGACATCCCTAATTTCAACAGAACCATTCCCAAACAAACAGTAGCAACTACGCCCTAATCCTTGCTCTGTCTCTCTGACATATACAGCCGGATATGTGTTGTGAAAGATCACTGCCAAGCCATGGTCTGTGTGTGTGTAGGGTAAGAGGCTAGCTTATGGCTCATTTCCACCAAGCACTAGGTAACAGGTTGGGTCTCTACATATCGGGACGGTTATGTTTGCGGTTCCATTGGCAAAAGTTGTGGATGGTACGGTAGATACCCTTTACGTTCATCCTGTTTTTCGCTACCCTTCTGTTGAGGTTCCTAGCACACAGACCTGGTAGTTGGAGGTGGAGCTGGAAATGCTGCATGCTAAATAACCTTTAGATCTAATGTACAAACGTAAATAACCCCGCTATTTTTTACTATCCCATCGATTGCGACGGAGACTACCATTATAAGCACCTCACGACGCAGGCAAATTCTATTTATTTGATAGTTACGTGGCTATGAACCCCGCCCACATTTTATGGTACCTGTTTGCGGTGGAAATGCAAAGCAGATCTAGGGTTCGGTGCTAGTTTTAACGCTTTGATACCGGTGTGTGTGTGTTGGAGGAGAGGTTTGCTTATTGTGTGCGTGTAGGGTGGGAAGGGGTATGTAGGGCTAGCATACTGTGTGTGTGTGTGTGTGTGTGTGTGTAGGGTGAGAAGTGTGTGTAGGGCTAGCATACTGTATATGTATGTATGTGTGTGTGCGTGTGTACGTGTGCGTGTGTGTGTGTGGGGGGGGGTTAGCATTGTGTGTGTATGTGTGTGTGACTGTAGGAGCAGAGGTGTATATAGGGTTAGCATGTGTGTGTGTCTGTGCGTGTGCGTGTGTGTGTAGGAACAGAGGTGTATGTAGGGTTAGCGTACCTTTTTGTGTCTTAGGGGTAGTTTCTCTTCTGCAGAGTGGTTCTCTATAGAATTTCCTGTGTTCCTTGTCGACATCTTTGGAATTTTCATCTTCTTCTGCATTATACTGTGTTCAAACTCTTCAATGTTTTCTGAAGAACACCGAAAATAATTTGATCAAAACTTTGTAATGTA
This sequence comes from Galaxias olidus, assembly GCA_026901105.3. NCBI lineage: Eukaryota > Metazoa > Chordata > Actinopteri > Galaxiiformes > Galaxiidae > Galaxias > Galaxias olidus. The sequence continues at coordinate 127,047 of JAPMUY010003353.1, forward strand.
GTCAGTAAAAAATAAAATGGCCAATGATTTAGTTTTCACAAAAATCCCGCTAGTCTTCAGAAGGTCAACAAACTAACTCGTTCTGTATGACTCACCCCTACTGCGCTTCACAAGAAACCGCCATTGTTTACCCACATTGTTTAGCTACCTATCGAAGCAACAGACCTGCCTGGCTCATGCAGAACAGACACCTTACTGAGATCCGAGATCAATTAGATCTTGAAATCCAGACTGGTCAGAAAGGGATTAGTAACCTAGCTAAACACCGGTGACGGTTGTATATTTACTCTGCAATAAAATGGAAGAGCATTCACTGATTTACACAACTGCATTAAGACACCGCACATGAGCTACTTTGGTGTTTTGATGACTGGCGTGTTCCCAAACTGAGTTGGCAGCATAATTTTACAGACAATGACGGTTTGAAGGCGATGATATGAAGTGGACACTTATATCATAACGGACAAATAGCTCGCTCTGTAAACGTTAGCTAACAAGATGAAGTTACATAACTTGTCTGATTTAGTAGCTTATGTTGGAAGGCAAAGTCAAAGTAGAGACAGACTAACGTTACAGCAGCAACACTGTCTGAAACTGCCACAGTTCTGTGTTGACTACTATCGCTGGCTACGCAGCTAGCCCCTTACATAGCTACCATGCTACATAGCTACGTTGCATCACGCTTGCTAGTGGCAGTGCTGTAGGTAAACAATCACCAAGCGAAACTTGATTGTTTCTTATTATGTAGCGGTCAAATAAGTCAACATAAAAAATACACTTCACTATTGAAAGGATGTCAAATTAGCAAGACAACGACACACTCCTTTAATAACGCTGCAATGCTAATAAATATGACACAGCTAACGTTAACTTAAGAGAGCTAGCTATCTAGATTTAGCATAGACTAGGACGTTGATAGTCTTATCCATACTGTCACTGCCTAGACCGAAGTGCTTATTTCTACCATAGATAGTATTAACCTGACATATGTAATCTGATTTGAACGACCAAGTAGGAAGACTTGTAATAAACAATGTCTTTCGCCGGTCAACTTACCTGCAAGGGCAAGGATCTGAGCTTTGCACGGCTGGCCTGCACTGCCATTCTCTTCAGTTCTGAAAGCCAGATGCACCTTCTGGATATCAAAATCTGTTTTGTGCAGAGGTCTGAAGTCTTTCACATTTGAAACGGGCAACGCATAGCACATGTCGTCTTCTAAGAACCTAACAAAAGCATACATTATTTCTCTTTGGCCCTCAACTTTGGATATATGGTTGACAGTGCCCCCCCCCTTAGCCAAGTATTAAAAATGTATATAAACACAAATGGGGATGGGGAGGGTTTTCAGTGCTCATCTGATCGGGTCTGGTCCAGATTACTTCAGTGGGATTTAAGACATTAGTAGTAGACATTCGAAATCAACGATATATAAACGCACTTACGCAATTATGCATGTACACACAAACATTTTTTAGTTGCAGCATATGGCTGTTATTGAAAATTACCCAGTTCTTTGTCCATGCAATATTTTTAAGTTATTAAAATCATGTCATAATTTGGTATATGTAGGCTACCAAATTGCTAAATTGAAAAGGGATTTAGAATGTGCTGCACAGATAACAACTTGTAGTTTTTGAATAGTAAATCAAGCTTTGAAGCAGAGAAGACCTAGGCTTAGGTCTAATAGTCAAATAAGTACGTCCTATGTCCTTAAGCACTCTTCCTTAACCTCGATGGAATACGCCATGAGTTCAAGGAAAGATATGAAAGATGAAAGATAATTCCTAAGGACATAGGAAAAGACAACCACAGTGCTAAACAAATCTGACTGCACTTACACTAGGCAATACGTTATTATGCGATGACGGATGTCACTGACGTGGGTCTTCCATTCGTCCCATGCGTTCGGACAAGCCGGTGAAAAATATTACTTAATTACCAAGGTTGGAATTGAAATAAAAAAATGAATTTGGTCTACCAGTCACATAAGTGAAACAAAATGTATGTCACATTGAGACTGGCTGGGGCCTTGTACCACCATGGACAAAACATCCTATGGAAATAGCCTAGCCCTTACCCTGGTATAGCCCTTACCCTGCCATAGCCCTAACCCTGCCCTAGCCCTTACCCTGGCCCAGCCCTAACCCTGGCATAGCCCTAACCCTGGCCCAGCCCTTACCCTGGCCTAGCCCTAACCCTGGCATAGCCCTAACCCTGGCATACCCCTAACCCTGGCCCAGCCCTAACCCTGGCCCAGCCCTAACCCTGGCCCAGCCCTAACCCTGGCATACCCCTAACCCTGGCCCAGCCCTTACACTGGCCTAGCCCTAACCCTGGCATAGCCCTAACCCTGGCATAGCCCTAACCCTGGCCCAGCCCTTACCCTGGCCTAGCCCTAACCCTGGCATAGCCCTAACCCTGGCCCAGCCCTAACCCTGGCATAGCCCTGACCCTGGCATAGCCCTAACCCTGGTATAGCCCTAACCCTGGCCTAGCCCTAACCCTGGCATAGCCCTGACCCTGGCATAGCCCTGACCCTGGCATAGCCCTAACCCTGGCATAGCCCTGACCCTGGCTTAGCCCTGACCCTGGCATAGCCTTTGCAGAGTTACACTCTAAAGCTGCTAAAGAACCCATCAGGGAAGTGGAAGATGGAGATGTCCCAAGGACTTCAAGATTCATCCTCCATTTCTACTGCTCTGATCTCCACTTATCTGACAGGCAGGTGAGCAGTGCAGTGCTGGGGGACAGGCTTTGGTCTGAGGGACAAGCTACACCCCCCAGCTGAACACACACACACACACACACACACACACACACACACACACACACACACACACACACACACACACGGGGCTGGGGGACAGGCTTTGGTGTGAGGGACAAGCTACACCCCCAGCTAAACACACACACACACACACACACACACACACACACACACACACACACACACACACACACACACACACACACACACACACACACACACACACACACACACACACAGGGGGCTGGGGGGCAGGGTTAATCTACACACAAAGTGCTTGTGTTTGACAGACAGCTGGGGGTCAGGAGGAATGACTACACACTGTGTGGGAGAGACTATACCCACCCAGACCAGACCAGACCAGACTATAACCAGACCAGACCAGACCAGACCAGACTATACCCAGACCAGACTATACCCAGACCAGACCAGACCAGACCAGACTATAACCAGACCAGACCAGACCAGACCAGACTATACCCAGACCAGACTATACCCAGACCAGACCAGACCAGACCAGACTATACCCAGACCAGACTATACCCACCCAGACCAGACCAGACCAGACTATACCCAGACCAGACCAGACCAGACTATACACAGACCAGACTATACCCAGACCAGACTATACCCAGACCAGACCAGACTGTACCCACCCAGACCAGACTATACCCAGACCAGACTATACCCTGACCAGACCAGACCAGACTATACCCAGACCAGACTATACCCAGACCAGACTATACCCACCCAGACCAGACTATACCCACCCAGACCAGACCAGACTATACCCACCCAGACCAGACTATACCCAGACCAGACTATACCAACCCAGACCAGACTATACCCACCCAGACCAGACCAGACCAGACTATACCCAGACCAGACTATACCCACCCAGACCAGACTATACCCAGACCAGACTATACCCAGACCAGACCAGACCAGACTATACCCACCCAGACCAGACCAGACCAGACTATACCCAGACCAGACCAGACTATACCCAGACCAGACCAGACTATACCCACCCAGACCAGACTATACCCACCCAGACCAGACCAGATCAGACTATACCCAGACCAGACAGATTAATGTTACCTGCCTCTCAAAGAATACAAAACATTTCCTTTATCCAGGTGTGACAGTGGGCCTTCTTCCACCTAAAGACCATGTTTGTTATCCTACTCTCTGGCACTTGAATGAAGCGGCTCCACAGCCGTTTCCTTTGCCCCTTCGGCTTCATTCCCACCACCCCTCACCCCGTATCTCCCTGTGCTGAGAGACTAGGGGCAAAGGCATGTACACCAAGGAAACATCACGGCTCTATTTTGGACACAGTTGACTTTTTTGTCATCCTTGTAACCCCATACTCCAGCTGCATAACTAAGAGTAGAACACACACACACACACACACACACACACACACACACACACACACACACACACACACACACACTTCGTAGAGATAATGTACACTACAGCTGCGTAACTAAGAGTAAGACACACACACACACACACACACACACTTCATAGAGATAATGTATACTCCAGCTGCATAACTAAGAGTAGGACACACACACACACGCTTCATAGAGATAATGTATACTCCAGCTGCATAACTAATAGTAAGGCGCACACACACACACACACACACACACGCTTCATAGTGTTAATGTATACTCCAGCTGCATAACTAAGAGTAGGACACACACACACACACACACACACACACACACACGCTTCATAGGGATAATACATACTCCAGCTGCATAACTAAGAGTAGGACACACACACAAACACACTTCGAGTGGTGAGTATGTGGAATAACCAATGTCCTCACAAAATATAATTTGAGAGAGGTATGGGTAGAGCTAAACAGAGAGAGAGAGAGTGAGAAAGAGAGGCAGGGGGTAGAGAGAGAGAGAGACATAGAGAGGAGGAGGAGGATCTGTTCGACAGCACTGGGTTTCATTCTGGCAGCTTAATCTAATCTTCTCTATAAAACACAGGTTCAATCTAGTTGATCTAGCCCTATGATTGTGCTCTCTCTCATCTCTTTCTACATTAGCCACGCCTCCCATAGTAACATCCACATACTGATTAGATCTGCTCCAGAGAGAGAGTGTGTGTCGCAGTCCTTTAGACCTGTACTGCACTTCATACTGAGATATAGCTGTAGTCTCTTCATACTGAGATATAGCTGTAGTCTCTTCATACTGAGATACAGCTGTAGTCTCTTCATACTGAGATACAGCTGTAGTCTCTTCATACTGAGATAGCTTGAGTCTCTTTATACTGAGATATAGCTGTAGGCTCTTTATAGTGAAATATAGCTTTAGTCTCTTCATACTGAGATATAGCTGTAGTCTCTTCATAATGAGATAGCTTTAGGTTAGGGTTAGGGACTCACCAGGGTTGGTGATGGTCAGAAGGTCCAGGCGGCGTTGTTGCTGGAAGGAAAGGTGAAAAACTGTTTAGGGAAAATTCAAGTAATAATAACACTGTTTAAAATGTATACTATATGTTTCAGTTTGGAAATGTTGGCGTCAGACACCGGACCGGCTACCTTCAAATTTACTAGACTAAATTTACTGGATAAATTAACCGGTCATTGACATTAACTGCGTTGAGTGCGTTCAGTGGTGCCGGCGTGCCGCTAAATAGGTAATTCATTAGGGACTTTAACCCCAAATGTTTCTAGCCACGAATGTTTTTTTAAAATAAATATTAATTTGAAAACACTTTGTGTGTGCGTGTTTGAGTGAAAGAGACAGAATGAAGACAAGACGGTGCCTATTTGTTAGCACTGAGTCTCACAAGTCTTTACCCCTAAAAACTTTAGAAACAGTAGCTTACTTTGCGCACCGAGTTTCAAAAAAAATATGCTGCGCAAATAATGGCATTTTCACAGTAAGATTAATTTTTGTGATCTTTTCAAAAAAAGTGATCTTTAAAAGAAATTAAAACAAAAAGAGATAAGAAAGGGTATAAGGACAGAAATGCCCTATTTAGCTAATGCCTAGCCCTACCTCTTGATTCATTTATTTTGTCTAGATAATACTTTTTATTTGAAATATTTGAAATGTTTATATTTTAAATATATACAAAATGCGGTTTTGGACACTATGCCCCTATTTTAATTTTAGAACACTTGCGTCGGGCCTTTACATGCTCAAAGTGAGGCGTCTGCTGCCTTTTGAAAATCAAAGCTGTTCAAGTCACTGGAGCTGCTTGCGATGCGCATCAGCCTCGTTACTTAGCCCTCCAGAAGCCGTGATCTGGCTGCAGTCTGTTTTAATAGAGAATCCCCTTTCAGCAGGCACACTGGAAACAGGAATAAATAAAAATATCTTTGCTAATTTCAGATATATGATTTTGCAGTTTTTTTCTCTCACATAATAGATGTAAGACTATAGACTAAGGGACTATTTTATTTATCGGCTTTTGATGTGTGTGTGTGTGAGAAAAAGAGAGAGAGAGAGAGAGAGAGAGAGAGAGAGAGAGAGAGAGAGAGAGAGAGAGAGAGAGAGAGAGAGAGAGGGGGGGGGGGGGGTTGAGTAGTGAGTGGCTCATTTTACACTTGACTTCTGAAGGTTTTGGCCCAATCCCAATTGCCTATTTTTAGACAGGACAAACGTGTTTTCAGTTTTTTTTTAAATCAAGTGATTAAACAGTGAATGCTCCAAATTTGTGTTACTTACTAAACGTTCAAAAACAAATTCATACATTTTCAGTTGATCTAAAAGTGACAGATTTAGTGTCGAAAAAAGGTTTTTCATTTTACCGAGTTGATACTTTGGTGTAGCCAAGCGGTCTTCTAAGAGCTCAAACCTCCTATGGCCAACTTTGACATTAGTTTACTTCTTTGTCTGGGAAAAATAATGTATATGTTGCTACAGATACTTTGAAAAACTAACTGCCTTTACAGTTACATGGTCGTTTACCTAAATTAAGGCTAAAATATTAAATACGTGTATGCTGAAAACCGCGAACGTGTCAAACAATTTAGCTTTTTTATGAGGTGGCCCTAGTCAACAACAATTCTAGGCTTCGAACGAGTTTGCCAAGGTACTGCTTGCAATTGCGTTTGCACTCATAATCAGTGCCAGATAATCACCAGGTCGAAAACACATTTCAAAACATCTCAGTAAAATGTAGGTCCCATTGCAAGATCATTGCTCAGTATTATTTGTACATGCTTATTTAGCCTATAAAGTGGTAATAAACAGGCATATTCTCTCGTTGAAATACTATCGTTTTTCCTGCCTCCCCTCACAGTTCTCGCCCAATCGATCTTGCAAAGGTCAAAGCTCTCTGCCCAACAAACTCCTACATAATAGCCTATATTTCATTTAACATTACGATGATCTTGTATTGTATTGATCTTGTTTTTTTTTTAGCTGTCTACGAGTAGCCGATCTGCTAATTTCTGCAGTTTGCTCTGCAAACCTTAAGGCAATAAACCATCTGACTAATAAATAGGTTTTCTTGTTTTCTTAATGCACTGATTTTTCAGGCACGCATCCGTGGTTACAACTGATCATGCCACTCAACGCGATCTTTAAGGAAACCAACGAAGCGTTACATAGAGGAAAACAAAAGATGAAAGGAAAAGTCCCGATTTTCTCATGGCAATTGATATGCTATCTCAAACTCTTATCACGCATAGTCCTTCATAAGCAGAAGTATTTTAAATATGAACAGTTTCATATCCGCTGATCATTAATATATTCTTAACTGCCTTGATAGGCCTACTTAAAATTACCCCGCTCAAGAATGCAACAACTAGGTCGCCTTTTATCTTGGTACAGATAACGTCACCAATGAGCATCACTTATTCACAATCAATCAGCATAGCTAAAGTTAAAATTCAATGTGTTATAGGCCTATGTAATAGTAGCCAAACTGACTGACATAAGCTTACATAAAACAATGAAAATAGGTCTGGCTTTATGGAATTCAATCCACGCGACTGATTTCTAAATCAAAACAAACCATCTAGCAAGCTATAGTGGAAAATGACGTGATTTACCGCTGTCCTGGAGAAGTGAAGGCACGGAAAACTTTGAGTGAGCAGTTATTTCTCTGCCTTGGATCGATTTTTTTAATTTTTTCTGAGAATCTTTCAAAGGCTTTGGACTAGTCAGAGTTGAAAGGCCCCGACCGACGGATTTAACTGAAGTTAGTAGCGACTCAAATACTAGTATAGTGGAGAATGGCGTTTGTTTGAGCTGTCCTGAAGAAGTGAAGGCACGGAAAACTTTGAGAGAGCAGTTCTTCCTCTGCCTAGGATCGATTTTTTTTTTTCTTCTAAGAATCTTTCAAAGGCCTTGGACTACTCAGAGATGAAAGGCCTCGACCGACGGATTAAATTTAAGTTAGTAGCAACACAAGTAAAGTATATAGCACATATTTTAAATAACTCATTGTTGACTGATTGCTTATTCCACTTAAGGTCATGTAGGTACAGGGGTTTACTTCAAAATTAATCAAAGTTTGACCGTGAAAATGTATGGGAACAGGTAGGCAAGAAGACTTCAAGACTTGGTGCGCGGCAAAATCGGTGCCCGTTTTCTACCAAAATAAAGCATTTCGAACAAAGTTCAGCGTCGAGCAACACGCAGAGGCGAGTTTTGAAATTACAATATGTTATTAACAGTAAGTATATGGAAAGATTGAATTGTCCATGATTTAAGAATAAATGCTTAAAGTACATCAGTGGTTTGATATTAAATAAAGCATACCTTTTTTGATCAAACTGCTTAAAGTTAAGGATTTGTTCATGCAAGAACAAAACCTGCGCACTTTGAAAGCTAAATGTGAATTAGCAAGAGCTCTATCGATGTTGACACGTATTTGTTGTGAAACGAGGTTTACATTTGAATTACTGAATAGGCTCTGACCAACAAAATCGTTATATTTGTGGTGATTCAAACAGTTTCAAAACGCTACACAGCGCGATTTTAGTCGCCGCAGCGTGAATTGTGTCCCGTTAAGACAACATTGTAGCGGTTGGAGTTGTCTAGCCTACTATTTTACACCCCCTTAGCACTAACCCTCCGTTATCGTAAAAAAAATATAACCACAAATGTAAGTATTTTCTTTGCTAATAAAGAGTAAAAAATTACGATAACACTCGTATCTTCTTAGTTTAATATCGTTTCAATTTATTATAGACCTTTTCTTTATAACAAGCATAACAAAAAGATCGCTAGTTTGCTATTGTTTCTAGCTATTTAGCTAACGTTTCAACACAGGCTGATTTGTGCATATTTTCATGTTGTACTTCCCCACTATGATGGCATATCGATATGAAATATGCACGAAATTAACTCAGGTCCAGCAGCGAAGTTGCTGCGCTTGTTTTTGCTCCTCTAACGTCAGTGCAGACTGGCAGGGTACCGATGGCTAGCCTACACAGTAAAGAGCACTGCTTTTGATCATGATGATGTGGCCTGGTTATGTTATGAAGCAATGTTGTACTTTATTTGATAACTTGTTTGATCGATTGATAGCGTGAAACAAGTTTTGAATGAACCGTGAGCTTTCATGCTTTTCTACCTCCATCAGATAAATGGCAAATGTCATTGTGATAATACCGTTAATGCAATGGAAGGAGGGTAATGCTAGAAAAATCCCACCTGAACACATGCTATTTTCAGTATGATTCACCTGTCCTCCATGCAATAAAATAAACATACCTGTTATTTTGATAATCTGGGCTTGTCACCGTTATATTTTACAGTTATCCCAAGCAATAGTATTGTTTTGTTTTAAATCTGAGCAATCTGAACAAACAGCCTGGCATTTTTTTTATAATTGATCTTTTGATATGAGATGGAGCCCTGTGATAGACTGGCGACCTGTCCAGGGTGTACCCCGCCTCTCGCCCTGTGTCCGCTGGGATAGGCTCCAGCCCCCCCCCGTGACCCTGTACAGGATAAGCGGTAAAGTTAATGGATGGATGGATGGATGGATATGAGATGGACACATCCTTTTTTCATAGAAATTATGTTAACATAGTTATATGTAACACATGGCCATATCATCCAGTTCTGGCATATAATTAATTCTCATATGTTTTTTGTTTTCTTTCAGGATATTGTATAGCTCACAATTAGTGCTGACACCAGAGCCCGAACCCTCCACTTTGGGCACATCTTCTTCATGGCAGCCTATCCCATTTCTACCCCAAGCTCCCCAACCCCTACACCGAAAAAGAATAAGAGGAGGAAAACAAATTTTATGGTGGATTTCCTAACACAGGAAAGTGCTAAAGAGCAGAAGCACCATGAGGAGAGAGTGAGGCATAAACAGAGCGGTTCTTAGGCCGGTTTGAGCTACAAAGTGATCAAATGCCAAACACTTAATTTCATGTTGGCTTGGTTGTGTTATGTGCAATTTTTTACCCTTGCGTCACACAAGTTCCTGTTTGTGTGATGGCTGATTTGTTTACATTGTGATTGCACTATTCAGATGTCAGTAACTTCAGAACCACATGTTTTATTTGTATACTTTATTTTTATGACATTTTGGTACAATTACATAAACCGCACAATACCTTGATACCTGAATCAACATGACAATGTTGTTAGGTGATAATAGTGTAACAGTGAAAATGAAGCTGACAGATGCCAATGTGGACTAATAAAGTGCAATATTTTCTTTCTGTCAGATTGTTTGTGAGCATGAGTAACTGATTCTTATGTTAACGATAATAATTGAAGCACCCTGGATGTGTCTATTAACGGGCTCTTTGTAGTGTGATTAGAAAGATTAGTGAGTCCAAACAGGGAAAGCTACATCACCCAGAACTAGAAGGATGCAACATGTGGAAGGGTTCTGTCTCGCCCTGTAAAAAAAAACACGTTGATAGTCACACACAATGTATGTGTATGGTATTCTATCCTGTCAGACTTGCATACAGATCATCCCACAAATCGATAAAGTAAACGGTCGTTAATTTGTCACTGCGTGTGTATCACAAACGGGTTGACCCAACATTAACGTTAGTTACCAAGTCACTATACTTGCTAGTTAGCCTATTTATACACATGCTATCTACAACACAACTTGTTTGCAGTTTATCATACAAACCTCAAACTGATCCATCAGCATTCCCAAGTGTTAAGCTAGCCGTCTTCTTTTTCATTTTTTTCCCGATTGGCTGCTGACAACGAAAAAGGATGCCCATGTAAGGAGGTATTGTGAGATTTGAAATATCCGGCAACAAACTGTTTATGTATTTCGATTTTTTTTTGTCGCATCAATGCCTTCCACGACTACCGATGACTTATGAGGATCATCAAGGGTTGTCCCAATTCATAGGGCCAGATTTTAACCCTTAGCCCTTGTGACTCCGTTTCGAGGGGCATGTCGAAAAGCAAAACAAAGGCCTAGGGCCAAGGGGTGTCAAATAGGCAATTAGGATTGGGCCGTAGTGTTTGTGAAGAAGCTGCTGCCAGTAAGCACAGCACTGCAACCCCCCACGCGCACACACACACACACACACACACACACACAGACAGGACTACATGCTGAGTTCTGCAGTTATCAACACCTCAGTTCTCGTCAAACTCACCACCCTTCAAGACAGAAAATTATCCGTCTACAGACCTGCCCACCTTTATGCTGAAAACACTTTTTTATGTATATTTTTGTTTTAACTTTTTTTTTACTAATATAGCCAAATGTTAATTCCTTTACTAAGACTGCACAAAAAGTAGTGCTGAGGTTGGATGTTCCAGGGACTTTGATTTGATGGTTAGGTCTTGGAACGGGCTAGACTTTTCAGGGGTGACGAGGACCTGTTTTGTCATCTATGCTGAGACATCAGCCAGGCATGCCCACAGAGCTCCACACGTTAGCCCACGGAGCTCCACACGTTAGCCCACGGAGCTCCACACGTTAGCCCACGGAGCTCCACACGTTAGCTCACGGAGCTCCACACGTTAGCCCACGGAGCTCCACACGTTAGTTCACAGAGCTCCACACGTTAGTTCACAGAGCTCCACACGTTAGTTCACAGAGCTCCACACGTTAGTTCAGAGCCCCACACGTTGGCACACAGAGCTCCACACGTTAGCACACAGAGCTCCACACGTTAGCCCACAGAGCTCCACACGTTAGCACACAGAGCTCCACACGTTAGCACAGAGCTCCACACGTTAGCCCACAGAGCTCCACACGTTAGCCCACAGAGCTCCACACGTTAGTCCACAGAGCTCCACACGTTAGCCCACAGAGCTCCACACGTTAACCCACAGAGCTCCACACGTTAGCCCACAGAGCTCCACACGTTTGTTGACTCTTTTTGTCTGCATCACCGTTTTGGCAGGAAAAACCAGAGCAAAAATTACAAAAAGTACACCGCAACTTTGATCCCAATGATACTGAATGCTATGTAGAAAAACTGTATCGATTAAACATTAGTGACCCATATATTTATTATTAGTTATTTTCAAGAGCATTGAAATACATTACATAAGAACATTTAGCAGATGCTTTGGTCCAGAACAACAAAAATTGTGCTTTCAACAAGAGAAGGTAAAAAACCACAAGTCAGGTAGATAAAATAAGTGAATCCCTGATCTAATCACCATTTAACAGCTAAGCAAGTGCTATATTAAACATCAGGCTACAAAACAGGGCCATAGCAAACCTAATACAAACTATTTCTTATTACAAACAATTACTATAAAAGGAAAAGATGTCCAGACCTCCAGTACACAATAACATATACAAAATACTCTGGAGAGTCTTTGAAAAGATGTCCAGACCTCCAGTACACAATAACATATACAATCTACTCTGGAAAGTCTTTGAAACGATGTCCAGACCTCCAGTACACAATAACATATACAATCTACTCTGGAAAGTCTTTGAAACGATGTCCAGACCTCCAGTATACAATAACATATACAATCTACTCTGGAGAGTCTTTGAAACGATGTCCAGACCTCGAGTATATTTGAAAAGATGTCCAGAAATCCAGTATACAATAACATATACAATCTCCTCTGGAGTCTTTTAAAAGATGTCCAGACCTCCAGTATGATCAACTTTCCTTCCTCCTACTCTGGAGAGTCTTTGAAAGCCTACAAAAGCCTGGAGGGGTAGAAGTGGACACAAGTCAGGACTTGTCACGAATCTTCAGCTTTGGAGGAAAATTGCTTTGTAATCACTGGAAGGGTAAGTGAATGCTAGGTTAACCGTAAGTGTCACTTCATTTTAGTTTAATCGGTATGTAGCGTCTGTATTTTTGATTGACCGGGGAAGAGTTAACATTTTCAGTGTCAATGAATTTCAAAAGGAAACACCTCATACATTAAATTATACCTTTATGACAGAGCTGTAGTCAAGACCACCTTACTTGAGATCGAGACAAGACCCAGACTGGGGGAATCGAGACCGAGACAAGACTGAGACCGGGGGAGGGGAGGGAGTGAAGACCGAGACAAGACTGAGACCGGGGGAGGGGAGGGGGGTCGAGACCGAGACAAGACCAAGACCAGCAGATTGTAACAATGGTTATTTACAATTGCCATGAAGAGTAATGTAGCTATATTATCTTTTATACTTATGTATTCTATGTCTTTTGGCATGTTTATTCATGTTTACATCTTTGATATTGCATCATTAACATTTCTGACACGTTCACTAAAATACTGTGTTGTGGTAGGGAAAGACAATTTCATGACAATTAAACCCTATCAGCAACGGGTGGAGCCAAATACAGGTATTAAGAAAGGCACAAAGTGGGTTTTTACGAATATTTATTTCATACAAATATTTTTGAAATTATTTGTATTCTGAAAAAGAAGTTAAATAGCTGGCGCTCTCAAAACGGTGAGTGCGGCCAGTGGGTATTTGTGCTCCGCCTGCTTACTGACACATTACTTGCCTTTTGTTTTACTGACGGACCCGAAGCGCAGTTTGTTTGACAGGTTGGAGGAGATTAGCCTACGTTAGCTGTGGCAGTGCAGTTAGCTAATGCACTTGAAAATATATCACGGTTGTAGATATATTAGACTGGAGAAATAAAGTTTAAGTGCCAAGTAGACGCAGCGGATCTTGCTACCAGGAGGAGATTAGGCTAGCTTTCGCCTGTTAGCCCTGTCATTTTATAAAATAAATTATTAATATAAACGGCAAAATAGGGCCGAGATTGAGTCAAGACCGAGACAAATAGGTCAGAATCCGGGTCAAGACTGAGACAAAATGGGTCCAATTACGAGATAAAACCGAGAACATTGAATGCGGTCTGGAGACCAAGACCGGACTCGAGTACTGCTGCTCTGCTTTATGATATGATTATTGCAGGTGGATCATTACCAAACACTGCAAATTAACCTCAGTTAAAGCCAGTAATTTGCTTCGCTTTCCTGCCAATATGGCAGTGTTTTGGGTATGACTGTTGAATGCTGGGATTTCGTGACATCAAATACCGGAGCTATATATGGGTTGCATTAGCTGGGTGTCAGAGGGAGGGAAGGAGAACATTAGTTGAGTGTCGTGGGCATAGCAGTGATAGGACAGGCCATGTGAATGTATGACTGAGCCCTGTGACTTTGTATAAAGAGAGAAAAGGAGAGGGCCCAGGATCCCGGTCGAGATGCTGCACGGTTTTGAGACCAACCCAATGTTTTAACCCACCAACCAAATGCCGATTTTAACTATGAAAATGATTGGAATCACACAGACATTACATTTCTAGGTCAGTGGAATAATCTTAATATTTATTTTATTTTTTATTTAGTTTTAGTTATCTTAGACTCAGACTCGATGTCAGACTGAGTGTTTTGTTTGAAAGCTGTCAGTCCATTCGTTGTTCGTTCTGTGGTATTAATTGGCGACCAATTTGTGTTAAGCGCTTTGAGTATCTAGAAAAGCGCAAAAAACTAAATAAAATGAATTATTATTATTATCTTTGTAATATTTTAATTGGAATAGGCTAGGCATTGAAGCTACACACTGGCCCAGCCATTAGCATTGAAGCTACACACTGGCCCAACCATTAGCATTGGAGCTACACACTGGCTGAGCCATAAGTACTGGAGCTACACACTGGCCAAGCCATTAGCACTGAAGCTACACACTCGCTTAGCCATTAGCATTAGCATTGAAACTGGTCGGCATGGACAAACCTGGCTACCAAGGGAGGATAGAGTGTGTCAGTAGTGCCCCAGTGGACAATTTGGGACAGGGACACACTTCCTCTTATACTGTGAAAGGTTAAAAAATGAACGGAAAAATTTCTTTCACAAATTAAAAAAACAAATGAAACAAATTGCAATGAGGCTCTCATCTAAAGTTCAGGCAGATAACTCGAAGTCTGTGCACTGCTGACATAATTCTCATGATTGTCTCCGTCTCTGTATCTTAATATACTGTATAGACACCGCTTTATAACACCAAACAATAGGAATGATCATAGTTCTGTTATTGAGATATTACATGTTCCCAGATAACACCTGTCTCCATCGGTGCAGAGCATTACGTTGGCTTGCAGTGGAGGAAGTTATGCTATTTAAGCTGTAAAAGACCCAATCATATTTGAGCAGATTCTAGGGTTAGGGTAAGTAGAAATCCAACAGCACAGTGAAGAATGGCTAGAGTGGTAGACTAAGGCAAACAGACAAGGAGACAGACAGACAGACAAGCAAAGAGATATACAGACAGACAGACATACAGACAGACAGAGAGACAGAGAGCTGTGCAGGCAGACAGACAGACAGACACAGAGCTATGCAGGCAGACAGACAGACAGACAGAGAGCTATGCAGACAGACAGACAGACAGAGAGCTATGCAGGCAGACAGAGAGCTATGCAGGCAGACAGACAGACAGACAGAGAGCTATGCAGGCAGACAGAGAGCTATGCAGGCAGGCAGACAGACAGACAGACAGAGAGCTATGCAGACAGACAGACAGACAGACAGAGAGCTATGCAGGCAGGCAGACAGACAGACAGACAGAAAGCTATGCAGACAGACAGACAGAGAGCTATGCAGGCAGACAGACAGACAGACAGAGAGCTATGCAGGCAGACAGAGAGACAGACAGAGAGCTATGCAGGCAGACAGAGAGCTATGCAGGACCAAAAGAGAGGCAGACAGACAGACAGACAGAGAGCTATGCAGACAGACAGACAGAAAGGCAGAGAGCTATGCAGGCAGGCAGACAGACAGACAGACAGAAAGCTATGCAGGCAGGCAGACAGACAGACAGACGGAGAGCTATGCAGGCAGACAGACAGACAGAGAGCTATGCAGGCAGACAGACAGACGGAGAGCTATGCAGGCAGACAAACAGACAGGCAGGCAGGCAGACAGACAGACAGACGGAGAGCTATGCAGGCAGACAGACAAACAGAGATCAAACATACTATGATAGGTAGACATGCGTTGTAAAAGTAGCAACCAGAGAAAGGAGAGGAAGCAGGAGGACTGTGATCAGCCAAGGTTAGGCTGACTTTGTGGTTGGCACGGCGATCCATCGTGTTGTTATTGGAGGCGGCAGTGTGCTGGAGTCTAGAGGCTTTCTACCTCTATGTAATAGGCTGGTTTAATGAGCTGGAAACTACAGGAACACACAGAGGGAGGGAGTGAACGGGGGAGAGAGAGAGGGAGGGATAGAGAGAGGGGGGAAAGAGAGGGAGGGATAGAGAGGGAGAGAGAGAAGGAGGAACAGTGAGAGGGAGAAGGGGGGAAAGAGGGAGAGAGACAGAGGGAGGGAGCGAGAAGGGGGAGAGAGGGAGAGAAAAGCGGGGAGAGAGGGAGAGAGAGAGACAGAGGGAGGGAGAGAGAAGGGAGAGAGAGAACTTAAAGAGATATACACAGAAGAAGGATAGTGTAGTCTGTTATTGAAAGGTGTGGTCTCACCTGGAAATACTACTTACTGTCTTAATATACTGTATATACGCCAATAGTAATGATCATAGTTCTGTCATTGAGATATGACATATTCCCAGAGAACACCTGTCCCTGTCTCAATATAGCCCCTCTCTTTCAGCATGGAGACAGCCATTGGAGCACAGAATTACCTTGGCTTGTAGTGGAGGACGTTTTGCTATTTAAGCTGAAAAACCAGAGATGGCAGTGTGCCTAAGAGCAGTTAGGGTTAGGTGGTGTGGTGTGTTTTGTGTGTTAAGGGTTAGGGTTAGGTGGTGTGTTTTGTGTGTTAAGGGTTAGGGTTAGGTGGTGTGTTTTGTGTGTTAAGGGTTAGGGTTAGGGCTAAGTGGTGTGGTGTGTTAGGGTGTGGTTAGGGTTAGTTAGTTAGGGTTAGGTGGTGTGGTGTGTTAGGGTGTGGTTAGGGTTAAGGTTAGTTAGTTAGGTACAAATAAATATCAAACATTTCCATTTGAGGCACGGGCACAAGCTAGAACAGGTTAGGGTTAGGTGGTGTGGTGTGTTAGGGTTGGTTAGGGTTAGTTAGTTAGGGTTAGGGTTAGGTGGTGTGTTAGGGTTAGGGTTAGTTAGTTAGGGTTAGGGTTAGTTAGTTAGGGTTAGGTGGTGTGGTGTGTTAGGGTTGGTTAGGGTTAGTTAGTTAGGGTTAGTTAGTTAGGGTTAGGTGGTGTGGTGTGTTAGGGTTGGTTAGGGTTAGTTAGTTAGGGTTAGGGTTAGGTGGTGTGGTTAGGATTAGTTAGTTAGGGTTAGGTGGTGTGGTGTGTTAGGGTTAGTTAGTTAGGGTTAGGTGGTGTGTTAGGGTTAGGGTTAGGGTTAGGGTTAGGTGGTGTGGTTAGGGTGTGGTTAGGATTAGTTAGTTATGGTTAGGGTTAGGTGGTGTGTTAGGGTGTGGTTAGGATTAGTTAGTTAGGGGGTGTGTTAAGGTTAGTTAGTTAGGGTTAGGTGGTGTGGTTAGTTAGGGTTAGGTGGTGTGGTATGGTGTGTTAGGGTTAGGGTTAGGCTGCTTAGTGAAACAACGTCTAAATAAAATCTTCCATCTTCTCTCCATTAGATCTGCTCTCTCAGTTGGAGCCTCTGATCAAACTGCCAGGATAGAAATAGTCTTCTCTCTCTCTCTCTCTGTTCTCTCTCGATTTGCAAAAAATCTGACAAATAAACCAAAAGCTTGTTAAGATTGTAATACCTTCTTAAACATTATTAATGAGCTATCTATTGTAATAGCTCTCTAAGCATTATCAAGGAGATATCTATTGTAATAGCTCTCTAAACATTATCAAGGAGATATCTATTGTAATAGCTCTCTAAACATTATCAAGGAGATATCTATTGTAATAGCTCTCTAAACATTATCAAGGAGATATCTATTGTAATAGCTCTCTAAACAATATTAAGGAGATATCTATTGCAATACCTTAAACACTATTAAGGTGATCGATTGCATTATAGTTAGTGAGTGAGGTGAGGGTTAAAGGTTGAACTGTCAGAGGTGCGGTCAGCCTGCCTTCATCTTATCAACATGGAAGATGAGCCTCTTATCGATCCCCAGTGACCTACACTTAATCCAGTCCTGGGGAACCCCCCCCATACACACACCTCTAGGCCATATGGTCTTCCAAGCAGGTAACTTTTGACGAGTTTGCCAACACATCTGACAACAGAGTTATTTTCAGCCCTCAAGTCTTGTGTGTGTGTGTGTGTGTGTGTGTGTGTGTGTGTGTGTGTGTGTGTGTGTGTGTGTGTGTGTGTGTGTGTGTGTGTGTGTGTGTGTGTGTGTGTGTGCACGCTTGGTGACTAGCCATGGAGAAAGAGAAGGCTGTTGCTTACGTTATTAACAGCCTTTGTTAGTCTCTCAGCTGAGCTATTCAGAGCATGGCATTCTCATCTGCCACACACACACTCTCTCACACACACACACACACACACAGAAAGACAGAAGCACATGACGCTCGCCTCGCTGTGCTGTAATATGTTTTTTGCCCGTTTACAACAAATGAAGTTTCCCTCAAAGTGAATTTCAGGCTTGACTGGGCTGGGAGCCGGAGCAACACTCTGCATTCACTTCTATTCTGCTCACCAAACAATCCACTGTTCTCTTTCTATCTAGCTCTTCTCTCTCTCTACCTTTTCTATTTTCTCTCAGCCTCGCTTTCTCTCTTTTCTTTTCTCCTGTCTTTTTCCTCGGCTTCCAAATACAGGCCTGCCAATGCAAAGCAATTACTCTGTCAGAAAAACTTCTGATTTATGAAAAAATCTGAGTGCTTGGAAAGAGCCATATATTATGAAGCCTCGCTCTGTCCCCCCTGGGCATCTGCTGTGACACCACACACACACACGCACGCACACACGCACACACACACACACACACACACACACACACACACACACACACACACACAGCGAGAGACACAGACATTCTATTCACTAAATAGAAAGTAGAAGAGACAAGGAGAGCCCCAATAACTAATCCTAACCTCAATAGTTATGCATCATTTAACCTCTAACCCTTTACCTCAATAGTTATGTATCATTTAACCTCTAACCCTAACCTCAATAGTTATGTATCATTTAACCTCTAATCCTAACCTCAATATTTATGTATCATTTAACCTCTAACCTCAATTTATGTATCATTTAACCTCTAACCTTAACCCCAATAGTTATGTATCATTTAACCTCTAATCCTAACCTCAATATTTATGTATCATTTAACCTCTAACCTCTAACCCCAACAGTTATGCATCATTTAATCTCTAACCCTAACCTCAATAGTTATGCATCATTTAACCTCTAACCCTAACCTCAATAGTTATTTATCATTTAACCTCTAACCCTAACAGTTATGTATCATTTAACCTCTAATCCTAACCCCAATAGTTATGTATAATTTAACCTCTAACCTCTAACCCTAACCTCAATAGTTATTTATCATTTAACCTCTAACCTCTAACCCTAACCGCAATGGTTGTGTATCATTTAACCTCTAACCCTAATCTCAATAGTTGTGAATCATTTAAACCTCTAACATCTAACCCCAATAGTTATGTATCATTTAACCTCTAACCTCTAATCCTAACCTCAATATTTATGTATCATTTAACCTCTAACCTCAATTTATGTATCATTTAACCTCTAACCCTTTACCTCAATAATTATGCATCATTTAACCTCTAACCCTAACCCCAATAGTATGTATCATTTAACCTCTAACCCTTTACCTCAATAGTTATGTATCATTTAACCTCTAATCCTAACCTCAATATTTATGTATCATTTAACCTCTAACCTCAATTTATGTATCATTTAACCTCTAACCTTAACCCCAATAGTTATGTATCATTTAACCTCTAATCCTAACCTCAATATTTATGTATCATTTAACCTCTAACCTCTAACCCCAACAGTTATGCATCATTTAATCTCTAACCCTAACCTCAATAGTTATGCATCATTTAACCTCTAACCCTAACCTCAATAGTTATTTATCATTTAACCTCTAACCCTAACCCCAATAGTTATGTATAATTTAACCTCTAACCTCTAACCCTAACCTCAATAGTTATTTATCATTTAACCTCTAACCTCTAACCCTAACCGCAATGGTTGTGTATCATTTAACCTCTAACCCTAATCTCAATAGTTGTGAATCATTTAAACCTCTAACATCTAACCCCAATAGTTATGTATCATTTAACCTCTAACCTCTAATCCTAACCTCAATATTTATGTATCATTTAACCTCTAACCTCAATTTATGTATCATTTAACCTCTAACCCTTTACCTCAATAATTATGCATCATTTAACCTCTAACCCTAACCCCAATAGTTATGTATCATTTAACCTCTAACCTCTAACCCTAACCTCAATAGTTATTTATCATTTAACCTCTAACCTCTAACCCCAACAGTTATGCATCAATTAATCTCTAACCCTAACCTCAATAGTTATGCATCATTTAACCTCTAACCCTAACCCCAATAGTATGTATCATTTAACCTCTAACCCTTTACCTCAATAGTTATGTAATTTAACTTCTAACCCCAATAGTTATGCATCATTTAACCTCTAACCCCAATAGTTATGCATCATTTAACCTCTAACCTCTAACCCCAATAGTTATGTATCATTTAACCTGTAACCCTAACCTCAATAGTTATGTATCATTTAACCTCTAACCTCAATTTATGTATCATTTAACCTTTAACCCTAACCCCAATAGTTATGTATCATTTAACCTCTAACCCTAACCTCAATAGTTATTTATCATTTAACCTCTAACCTCTAACCCCAACAGTTATGCATCATTTAATCTCTAACCCTAACCTCAATAGTTATGCATCATTTAACCTCTAACCCTAACCCAATAGTATGTATCATTTAACCTCTAACCCTTTACCTCAATAGTTATGTATCATTTAACCTGTAACCCTAACCTCAATAGTTATGTATCATTTAACCTCTAACCTCAATTTATGTATCATTTAACCTTTAACCCTAACCCCAATAGTTATGTATCATTTAACCTCTAACCTCTAACCCTAACCTCAATAGTTATTTATCATTTAACCTCTAACCTCTAACCCCAACAGTTATGCATCATTTAATCTCTAACCCTAACCTCAATAGTTATGCATCATTTAACCTCTAACCCTAACCCCAATAGTATGTATCATTTAACCTCTAACCCTTTACCTCAATAGTTATGTATCATTTAACCTCTAACCCCAATAGTTATGCATCATTTAACCTCTAACCCCAATAGTTATGCATCATTTAACCTCTAACCTCTAACCCCAATAGTTATGTATCATTTAACCTCTAACCTCAATTTATGTATCATTTAACCTTTAACCCTAACCCCAATAGTTATGTATCATTTAACCTCTAACCTCTAACCCTAACCTCAATAGTTATTTATCATTTAACCTCTAACCTCTAACCCCAACAGTTATGCATCAATTAATCTCTAACCCTAACCTCAATAGTTATGCATCATTTAACCTCTAACCCTAACCCCAATAGTATGTATCATTTAACCTCTAACCCTTTACCTCAATAGTTATGTATCATTTAACCTCTAACCCCAATAGTTATGCATCATTTAACCTCTAACCCCAATAGTTATGTATCATTTAACCTCTAACCTCAATTTATGTATCATTTAACCTTTAACCCTAACCCCAATAGTTATGTATCATTTAACCTCTAACCTCTAACCCTAACCTCAATAGTTATTTATCATTTAACCTCTAACCCCAATAGTTATGTATCATTTAACCTCTAATCCTAATCCCAATAGTTATGTATAATTTAACCTCTAACCTCTAACCCTAACCTCAATAGTTATTTATCATTTAACCTCTAACCCTAACCGCAATAGTTGTGTATCATTTAACCTCTAACCCTAATCTCAATAGTTATGTATCATTTAAACCTCTAACCTCTAACCCCAATAGTTATGTATCATTCAATCTCTAACCTCTAACCTCAATAGTTATGTATCATTTAACCTCTAACCCTAACCTCAATAGTTATGTATCACTTAAACTTCTAACCTCTAACCCTAACCTCAACCCCAATAGTTATGTATCATTTAACCTCTAACCCTAACCTCAATAGTTATGTATCATTTAAACCTCTAACCTCAACCCCAATAGTTATCATTTAACCTCTAACCCTAACCCTTTACCTCCAACAGGTATGTGGTATATTATTATTTAACCTCTAACCCTAACCCTTTACCTCCAACAGGTAGGTGGCACATTATGAATTGTCCCACTGCAGCCCTAAGTCTGAAGTATTATATTGCATTCTTTATTAAAAAGATGATTTCAACAGTAACTATATAGTGACCGGTAACACTGTAAATTAAGGTCCTTGTAATGAGCCAAGGACAGACATTTTGAGTGTGGCTGAAAAAGTTTTTTTTACAGGGAATCCCAATAATTAAACCATTTGCCGTTAATCACCTCTTTCCACAATTTCAAAGGACTCACCCGGAGCCCTCACACGTCAAGGTCAACTTCAAATGACTCACCTAGAGCCCTCACACGTCAAGGTCAACTTCAAATGACTCACCTAGAGCCCTCACATGTCAAGGTCAACTTCAAAATGACTCAGCTGGAGCCCTCACACGTCAAGGTCAACTTCAAAGGAAGTTTGGATGCTAGGCATAGGGTACCCTCTCATAGCCAGACCTGTATCATTTGTGATAGCGCTACGTAAGGCATAGGGTACCCTCTCATAGCCAGACCTGTATGGTTAGTTATAGCGCTACGTAGGACATAGGGTACCCTCTAATAGCCAGACCTGTATGGTTAGTTATAGTGCTACGTAAGGCGTAGGGTACCCTCTCATAGCCAGACCTGTATCGTTTTAGTTATAGCGCTACGTAAGGCGTAGGGTACCCTCTCATAGCCAGACCTGTATCGTTTTAGTTATAGCGCTACGTAAGGCGTAGGGTACCCTCTCATAGCCAGACCTGTATCGTTAGTTATAGCGCTACGTAAGGCATAGGGTACCCTCTCATAGCCAGACCTGTATCGTTTGTTATAGCGTTACGTAAGGCATAGGGTACCCTCTCATAGCCAGACCTGTATGGTTAGTTATAGTGCTACGTAAGCCATAGGGTACCCTCTCATAGCCAGACCTGTATCGTTAGTTATAGCGCTACATAAGGCATAGGGTACCCTCTCATAGCCAGACCTGTATCGTTAGTTATAGTGCTACGTAAGGCATAGGGTACCCTCTCATAGCCAGACCTGTATGGTTTTAGTTATAACGCTACGTAAGGCATAGAGTACCCTCTCATAGCCAGACCTGTATCGTTAGTTATAGCGCTACGTAAGGCATAGGGTACCCTCTCATAGCCAGACCTGTATCGTTAGTTATAGTGCTACGTAAGGCATAGGGTACCCTCTCATAGCCAGACCTGTATGGTTTTAGTTATAACACTACGTAAGGCATAGGGTACCCTCTCTTGGCCAGACCTCTATCGTTAGTTATAGCGCTACGTAAGGCATAGGGTACCCTCTCATAGCCAGACCTGTATGGTTAGTTATAGCGCTACGTAAGGCATAGGGCATCCTCTCATAGCCAGACCTGTATGGTTAGTTATAGCGCTACATAAGGCATAGGGTACCCTCTCATAGCCAGACCTGTATGGTTAGTTATAGCGCTACGTAAGGCATAGGGTACCCTCTCATAGCCAGACCTGTATGGTTAGTTATAGTGCTACGTAAGGCATAGGCATTGCTTTGCATCACGGTTTATTTATTTTATTTTTACGGCCACTGCGACTCCCCATCTCCCCCAGAAAGTTTAGATGATATTGTTATTTTATTTGGTCTAACTTATGACAAGATATACACTGCTCAAAAAAAATTAAAGGAACACTTTGAAAACACATCAGATCTCAATGGGGAAAAAAATCACGCTGGAAATCTATACTGATATGGACTGGGTAATGTGTTAGGAACGAAAGGATGCCACATCGTTTTATGGAGATGAAAATTATCAACCTACATAGGGCTGAATTCAGAGACACCCCGAAAATCAAAGTGAAAAAATGATGCAGCAGGCTAGTCCATTTTGCTGAAATTCCATTGCAGCAACTCAAAATGGTACTCAGTACTGTGTATTGCCCCCACATGCTTGTATGCATGTCTGACAACGTCAGGGCATGCTCCTAATGAGACGACGGATGGTGTCCTGGGGTATCTCCTCCCAGATCTGGACCAGGTCATCACTGAGCTCCTGGACAGTCTGAGGTGCAACCTGGCGGCGTCGGATGGTCCGAAACATAATGTCCCAGAGGTGTTCTATCGGATTTAGGTCAGGCGAGCGTGGGGGCCAGTCAATGGTATCAATCCCTTCATCCTCCAGGAACTGCCTGCATACTCTCGCCACATGAGGCCGGGAATTGTCGTGCACCAGGAGGAACCCAGGACCCACTGCACCAGCGTAGGGTCTGATAATGGGTCCAAGGATTTCATCCCGATACCTAATGGCAGTCAGGGTGCCGTTGTCTAGCCTGTAGAGGTCTGTGCGTCCCTCCATGGATATGCCTCCCCAGACCATCACTGACCCACCACCAAACCGGTCATGCTGAACGATGTTACAGGCAGTATAACATTCTCCATGGCTTCTCCAGACCCTTTCACGTCTGTCACATGTGCTCAGGATGAACCTGCTCTCATCTGTGAAAAGCACAGGGTGCCAGTGGCGGACCTGCCAATTCTGGTGTTCTATGGCAAATGCCAATCGAGCTCCACGGTGCCGGGCAGTGAGCACAAGGCCCACTAGAGGATGCCGGGCCCTCAGGCCACCCTCATGAAGAATGTTTCTGATTGTTTGGTCAGAGACATTCACACCAGTGGCCTGCTGGAGGTCATTTTGTAGGGCGCTGGCAGTGCTCATCCTGTTCCTCCTTGCACAAAGGAGCAGATACCGGTCCTGCTGATGGGTTAAGGACCTTCTACGGTCCTGTCCAGCTCTCCTAGAGTAACTGCCTGTCTCCTGGAATCTCCTCCGTGTTCTTGAGACTGTGCTGGGAGACACAGCAAACCTTCTGGCAATGGCACGTATTGATGTGCCATCCTGGAGGAGTTGGACTGCCTGTGCAACCTCTGTAGGGTCCAGATATCGCCTCATGCTACAAGTAGTGACACTGACCCTAGCCAAATGCAAAACTAGTGAAAAACAGAAAAAATATGAGGAGGGAAAAAATGTCTGTGGCCTCCACCTGGAAAGCCATTCCTGTTTTGGGGGTCGTCTCATTGTTGCCCCTCTAGTGCACTTGTTGTTAATTTCATTAACACAAAAGCAGCTGAAACTGATTAACAACCCCCTCTGCTACTTAACTGACCAGATCAATATCCCAGAAGTTAGTTTAATTGACTTGATGCAATACTCTGATTAAAAAGTGTTCCTTTAATTTTTTTGAGCAGTGTATATATACACTCACTGGCCACTTTATTAGGTATACCTTGCTAGTACCGGGTTGGACCCCCTTTTGCCTTCAGAACTGCCTTAATTCTTTGTGGCATAGACTCAAGGTGCTGGAAACATTCCTCAGAGATTTTGGTCCATATTGCCATGAAAGTATCACTCAGTTGCTGCAGATTTATCGGCTGCACATCCATGATGTGAATCTCTCGTTCCACCACATCCCAAAAGGTGCTCTATTGGATTGAGATCTGGTGACTGTGGAGGCCATTCGAGTACAGTGAAATCATTGTCATGTTCAAGAAACCAGTTTGAGATGATTTGAGCTTTGTGACATGGCGCGTTATCCTGCTGGAAGTAACCATCAGAAGATGGATACAGTGTGGTCATAAAGGGATGGACATGGTCAGCAACAATACTCAGGTAGGCTGTTGTGTTTAAACGATGCTCAATTGGTACTAAGGGGCCCAAAGTATGCCAAGAAAATATCCCCCACACCATTACACCACCACCACCAGCCTGAACCGTTGATACAAGGCAGGATGGATTCATGCGTTCATGTTGTTTACGCCAAATTCTGACCTTACCATCCGAATGTCGCAGCAGAAATCAAGACTCATCAGACCAGGCAACATTTTTCCAATCTTCTATTGTCCTGAAATACTCAGACCGGCCCGTCTGGCACCAACTACCATGCCACGTTCAAAGTCACTTAAATCACCTTTCTTCCCCATTCTGATGCTGTTTTAATTTCACCAGGTTGCCTTGACCATGTCTACATGCCTAAATGCATTGAGTTGCTGCCATGTGATTGGCTGATTAGATATTTGCGTTAACGAGCAGTTGAACAGGTGTACCTAATAATGCGGCCAGTAAGTGTATGTATATATTTTTTTTTCTCTCTTCCAAACTCTGTGTATAAGCAACAAGAAGCTTGTTAACAATTTATAGACTGTTTAGAAATGCTGATAAGTGCCTTACAATTTTTTTTATAATTGCTTAAAATAGCATTATTAACATTTATTAAGTCCAACTAACTTACATATTATAATATAGTGAAACCTTTACAAAGCTTGTTTATTGCTTTATTTAGTGGCTTTATGTAAGTTTTTTGTATTAACGGATTATCAATATCTTTCTACGGTTTGCACATTGTAATGTCTACGAGAGAGTGAAAAAATCGCCGTTCAGATCAGTCCTCTTGAGGTCTCAATATTTAACACTCCATTTGTCTGGCATCGGGTACGATCTCCTGCAAAACTGTGACAAATTGCTTTATGGCACAAGGAAGTGTGTCACTAAATCAGGAAGAGAATATCATAGTGGTTGATTGTGCTAGCGACATGCAGTGTCCGCGAGCATTCTGAATCTTTGCAACGGTTAGGTCAAATAATTACATTAAGCAAATGGTAAATGTTCACAAAACCAGAAACGACATACAGCCGCTTTAAAGTTAATACCTTTAAAAATCGTTAACAATAATAAACCTCTAGCAAATGAGCCAATGTTTAGCTTTAGTGTGGAGCGTGTTCGCACCATCAAGTTTCTGGGCGTGACTATCTCGGCCACCATCTCCTGGACAGAGAACGTCACCGCCATCATCAAGAAGGCTGTACACTTCCTGAGAATCCTCAGGAAGCACAAGCTGAATTCCACCTTACTGCTGACCTTCTACCGTTCATCAATCGAGAGCCTGCTGACATACTGCATCACAGTGTGGTATGGCAGCTGCTCTGTAGCAGACAAGGGGAGGATACAGAGAGTCATAAAGACAGCACAAAAGACCATCGGCTGCTCTCTCCCTTCCCTAACGGACAACCTCTCGCTGCCTCTTAGCTCTGGTCTGTTTGCCCTGCTGCCCTCCGGGAGGCGCTACAGGTGCCTCAAGACCAGAACAAACAGATTTAAAAACAGCTTCTTCCCCCAGGCAATAACCCTGCTGAACTCAAATTTGTAACCCCTGTGCAATAGTCATATAGGTATATTTATTTAATTCCGTGCAATACCTGTTAATTCCGTGCAATACCTGTATAGACGTATTTTTCAGCTGTGAATTTCATACATAGATTTAGATATTTTCTTACTGCAATGTACATAGACATGTGGATATATTTTTATCGGGACTACGTACCCATCTTATCTTATCTTATTTTATACTTTTATTTATTTTATTTTATCTTATCTTATTCCTGTTTTAATCTGTACTGCACTGTTTGGTGGTTGCTTAATCTCATTGTACCTGTGTATAATGACAATAAAGGCATTCTATTCTATTCTATTCTATTCTATTCTTTAGGGCCCTTTGTATTGCAACTCATGTTTCATATTACTGATTTGAAAAATCACATATTTGCATCGCGATTTAACTGTCTCTCGAAATATCATTCCATTCCTAGTAACTACTGTATATATTGATCTATATACTATATATAGATCTACAGACCTAACCCTAACTACTGTATATATTGATCTATATACTATATATAGATCTACAGACCTAACCCTAACTACTGTATATATTGATCTATATACTATATAGAGATCTACAGACCTAACCCTAACTACTGTATATATTGATCTATATACTATATATAGATCTACAGACCTAACCCTAACCCTAACTACAGTATGTAATGATCTATATACTATATAGAGATCTACAGACCTAACCCTAACCCTAACTACCGTATATAATGATCTATATACTTTATAGAGATCTACAGACCTAACCCTAACTACTGTATATATTGATCTATATACTATATAGAGATCTACAGACCTAACCCTAACTACTGTATATATTGATCTATATACTATATAGAGATCTACAGACCTAACCCTAACCACCGTATATAATGATCTATATACTTTATAGAGATCTACAGACCTAACCCTAACCCTAACTACCGTATATAATGATCTATATACTTTCTAGAGATCTACAGACCTAACCCTAACCCTAACTACAGTATGTAATGATCTATATACTTTATAGAGATCTACAGACCTAACCCTAACTACAGTATGTAATGATCTATATACTATATATAGAGCTACAGACCATATAAACTGTATAAAAAAACGTTCAAATACATTCATGACAGTCAAAAGCATTGGTTAGGGTAAAGGTTTCAACAGCTTCCAACATTCATCTCATATAAAACACCTCTGCCTGCTCTGTGCACGTGTGACTGTGACTGTGTGTGTGTGTGTGTGTGTGTGTGTGTGTGTGTGTGTGTGAGATCTTCTACTCTCTCCAGAGTTTGAGAATGTATTGATTTGATCTGCAGTGACAACAATATGTCCCAACATCAAGATAAGAATCAGCCAGCCAGCCAGCCAGCCAGCCAGCCAGCCAGCCAGCCAGCCAGCCAGCCAGTCAGTCAGTCTCTGCTCTGATGTCCTGTCTGATCCCACAGTAGGGAGTAGAGAGGAAGAATAACAGAGGCTATAAAAAGCTGTTAAGGCCAGTAGGCAACACACACATTAGATATTGAAACACACACACACACACACACACACACACACACACACACACACACACACACACACACACACACACACACACTAGATATCAGAACACAAATCAGATAGGCCTACAAGAGGGGGAAAAAAATCAAGTAATTGAAACATAATTGCCCCAGTGTATTAATGTACAAATTTTTTCTGCTCATCTGTTGTTTTTATTTTTGCCGTGGGCCAATAAGTTACAACAAGTCAAAATAATTTCAATACAACATTCGTTGTGGTTCAGATACAGCAGCAGTGGATATGGTGGCTTTATATATGGTGACCTCTTGTTGCAGTAGATTACCTTCAACCATTTCAGGTCCTTAGTGGGGTAGGGCGTTGATCTCATTTTCTGGTGGGTCCATGTCTTGTGTGCCTAATGAGCGCTCAGTCAGCGGCTGTAGTTTAGCTGAGCTGCAGTAGTTGGGTTGTTAACAGGAGTCAGTGGCTGTAGTTTAGCTGAGCTGCAGTAGTTGAGTTGTTAACAGGAGTCAGTGGCTGTAGTTTAGCTGAGCTGCAGTAGTTGGGTTGTTAACAGGAGTCAGTGGCTGTAGTTTAGCTGAGCTGCAGTAGTTGGGTTGTTAACAGCAGTCAGTGGCTGTAGTTTAGCTGAGCTGCAGTAGTTGGGTTGTTAACAGGAGTCAGTGGCTGTAGTTTAGCTGAGCTGCAGTAGTTGGGTTGTTAACAGCAGTCAGTGGCTGTAGTTTAGCTGAGCTGCAGTAGTTGTGTTGTTAGGAGTCAGTGGCTGTAGGGGATCCCACCATCACCTTAAGTAAAGCATAAAAGACAACTGTAGCCTGTTGGCAAAATGTAACGTGTGTGTGTATTGTAAATGCTTGGGACATCAGTTGAAATGAATCTGTTTGATTATAATGTGGCAATACGTTTGAGAAACGTCCCAATACAAACAAATAAAAACAATGTTTACCAAGTAAATGCCTCCAAAAGCCATGTTGCTAAATGTGTGGTAGATAGCACTATGGTGTAACATGAAGCTCTCGTGGACAGCCAGGACGTTCGTGATGTGTAGTTGGGCATGACATATAATTTGCACAGTCATGGAATGAGTATGTTTTCTATTTCTGTAAACGGGCTTGTGGACTGAAGGGGGTGGCTGTAATCAATTGCTTCAATAACGTTTGGAAAGTGTGCAACTTCAAAGAAATCTTGCTTGATGCGTGTGATATCGGCCTCGGTTGTGGGGAAATGTATGAATTTACTTGTGCGCCCTAGCACTGCATTAAGCAGCACGGTTAGGACACAGCTCAAGGTAGACTGCGATATTCCCACTGAGGAGCCTATTACTGTCTGAAATGATCCAGATGCCAAGAATTGTAATGTGGTGAGGAGTTTGACGACTGCTGGGATGGAGTGGGAATGCTGAGTCGATATCATCTCTAATTTCTTCCAGTAACTGTAATATTGCATGGCTGCTTAATCTGTAACGCTTGATGACTTATTGTTCACTCAATTGCAATACGGTGGCTCAGTGGTCAACACTGCTGCCTCACAGCAAGAAGATCCTGGGTTGGAACCGCGGCCGATCCAGGTCCTTTGTGTGGAGTTTGCATGTACTCCTCGTGTTTCTATGGGTTTCCACCATCTGATCCAGGTCCTTTCTGTGTGGAGTTTGCATGTACTCCCCGTGTTTCTATGGGTTTCCACCATCTGATCCAGGTCCTTTGTGTGGAGTTTGCATGTACTCCTCGTGTTTCTATGGGTTTCCACCATCTGATCCAGGTCCTTTCTGTGTGGAGTTTGCATGTACTCCTCGTGTTTCAGACTAGTGTATTCCCCCCAGTGTTCATACATACAGACTAGTGTATTCCCCCCAGTGTTCATACATACAGACTAGTGTTTTCCCCCCAGTGTTCATACATACAGACTAGTGTATTCCCCCCAGTGTTCATACATACAGACTAGTGTTTTCCCCCCAGTGTTCATACATACAGAGTATTCCCCCCAGTGTTCATACATACAGACTAGTGTTTTCCCCCCAGTGTTCATACATACAGACTGGTGTATTCCCCCCAGTGTTCATACATACAGAGTAGTGTATTCCCCCCAGTGTTCATACATACAGACTAGTGTTTTCCCCCCAGTGTTCATACATACAGACTAGTGTATTCCCCCCAGTGTTCATACATACAGACTAGTGTTTTCCCCCCAGTGTTCATACATACAGAGTATTCCCCCCAGTGTTCATACATACAGACTAGTGTTTTCCCCCCAGTGTTCATACATACAGACTGGTGTATTCCCCCCAGTGTTCATACATACAGAGTAGTGTATTCCCCCCAGTGTTCATACATACAGACTAGAGTATTCCCCCCAGTGTTCATACATACAGACTAGTGTATTCCCCCCAGTGTTCATACATACAGACTAGTGTTTTCCCCCCAGTGTTCATACATACAGACTAGTGTATTCCCCCCAGTGTTCATACATACAGACTAGTGCTTTCCCCCCAGTGTTCATACATACAGACTAGTGTTTTCCCCCCAGTGTTCATACATACAGACTAGTGTATTCCCCCCAGTGTTCATACATACAGACTAGTGCATTCCCCCCAGTGTTCATACATACAGACTAGAGTATTCCCCCCAGTGTTCATACATACAGACTAGTGTATTCCCCCCAGTGTTCATACATACAGACTAGTGTATTCCCCCCAGTGTTCATACATACAGACTAGTGTATTCCCCCCAGTGTTCATACATACAGACTAGTGCTTTCCCCCCAGTGTTCATACATACAGCGGAATACGTAATCAGTCTCTCTCTCTCCTCATGTTGTTGCGTGAAATTCCCACTTTCCCCTCCATCTTCCCATGAAGGCGTATGCATCAATAGGAAAAGTGCAACTTGTCATTCTGTGCTCCTTTGGCAGGCAGAATGCGGTTTTGGCCATGGTCTATTCGTACATACTGGGCCATGTTTTTAGGTTTTGGCCATGGTCTATTCGTACATACTGGGCCATGTTTTTAGGTTTTGGCCATGGTCTATTCGTACATACTGGGCCATGTTTTTAGGTTTTGGCCATGGTCTATTCGTACATACTGGGCCATGTTTTTAGGTTTTGGCCATGGTCTATTCGTACATACTGGGCCATGTTTTTAGGTTTTGGCCATGGTCTATTCGTACATACTGGGCCATGTTTTTAGGTTTTGGCCATGGTCTATTCGTACATACTGGGCCATGTTTTTAGGTTTTGGCCATGGTCTATTCGTACATACTGGGCCATGTTTTTAGGTTTTGGCCATGGTCTATTCGTACATATTGTGCCATGTTTTTAGGTTTTGGCCATGGTCTATTCGTACATATTGTGCCATGTTTTTAGGTTTTGGCCATGGTCTATTCGTACATATTGTGCCATGTTTTTAGGTTTTGGCCATGGTCTATTCGTACATATTGTGCCATGTTTTTAGGTTTTGGCCATGGTCTATTCGTACATACTGGGCCATGTTTTTAGGTGCACGTTGCAACAAAACTACGCCACAAACGGGCACTAACATGTTCGTACAACTGCCCTATAGTTTCTACTATAACACACATAGGTTCTACTATAACACACATAGGTTCTAATATATCACACATAGGTTCTACTATAACACACATAGGTTCTACTATAACACACATAGGTTCTACTATAACACACATAGGTTCTACTATAACACACATAGGTTCTAATATATCACACATAGGTTCTACTATATCACACATAGGTTCTAATATATCACACATAGGTTCTACTATAACACACATAGGTTCTAATATATCACACATAGGTTCTAATATATCACACATAGGTTCTACTATAACACACATAGGTTCTACTATAACACACATAGGTTCTACTATAACACACATAGGTTCTACTATAACACACATAGGTTCTACTATAACACACATAGGTTCTACTATAACACACATAGGTTCTACTATAACACACATAGGTTCTACTATAACACACATAGGTTCTACTATAACACACATAGGTTCTACTATAACCCTAGCTGTCCATTTAAAACTAGAATACGACTGGAATCCAATCATCTTAGAATAAAAGGAGCAGACATATTGAAGAAAAACAACATTGCATTTTTCTGTTTTCATTCAGTCCTCATTGGTCCAGAGAGATATGTTTCCACAGTGTTTTTCCTAATATGGGCGTGGGTGGAGTGAGGCTTCATCAGCCCCCCCCCCCCCCCCCCCCCTCTCCTCACCACCAGCCTAATCTTTCAAGCATTTCTAATGAGTTTTTCTCCTACAATTATTTGATAAGAGCAGGCAGCACTGCAGGCTCTGTGGATGATACACACACACACACACACACACATATGTACATGAAGGTGACAGTGTAAATTTACACGGGAAGCCAGATTTCACCCACACTCACACAAATGCAACCAGTTTACTTTCAGATCTTGCGCTACCTAAGTATTAGATTTTAGATTAGAAGAGATTTAGAACTTAATTTGTTTGCTTTACAAAGTGACTTAATAAGAACTACTAACCCCAGTCACCCCTCCAACTATCACAGTTAATAAGAACTACAAACCCCAGTCACCCCTCCAACTACCACAGTTAATAAGAACTACTAACTAGGGATGTTCCTAACGACTAATTTCCCTGACGTTTGAACGGAAGTTTAAATGTAGACTAGTCGACTAGCCTAAAATTAGGAAAACACTCAGTAAAGTCCCAAAATGTTTTTGGGAGATTCACCAAAAACCGCTAAACCATGAGGAACAAACATTTAACTAAATATATAAAGAGATATATAAATAATCTCTTTAATGTATAATGCCAATGAACTGCAATACTTAAATAAACCAAAATATATCTAATTTAAAATTTTATTCTTCAATTTACGCTCCCATCATCAGTATATTTTGTACACTCAATCTAACCTAGCTCGAGGGAATGGACGAAAAGATAAAGTGACAAGCTGAAAGACAGCCCTACGTTGATACCGTGTCCAAAACAACCCTACACCAAAGACATTACTTTGATGGAAAATAATATCTGACGTTTGAAATAAATTTTTAGATAGATCAACTGCATATTCCAATCCGTGGCTGTCAACATTGAATGAGTTGAGTTAGCGTGATCATAGTGTCTGTGGGTTGGGGCGGTAAACGATGTTATGATGTATGTGCAGGAGTTTGGCGAGAACTAGCAGCCTTCTCTATTTGCAGGTTAACGTCCACATGCTGAATGTGGTTACGGTCTAGTGACTATACATGCCAGTTAATTCTGACACAGCCCACAATACAACCTTATCCCCTCATTCCAATTCTCTAGACGATCAGAACACTGACAAACTACACTGGTTTTACATGATGTCATCTTTCTTTGTCCCACTTTTTCTTCCTCGTTGGTTTAACTTGCGGGGCGAGCAGTCTAATGTGTTTTGTTTTTTCCCTCTTATTTTTTTGTCCACCGTTGTTAACATTAGTAACGGATGTTCGTTTTTGAAATAGCAACACATGACTAGGAAGACAAGTTATGTTGAGTGCAAGTTGTTAATATGTAATTTAAATGAGTACATAAATATAATAATACGTTTAACCGACTAGTATTTCCGGTGCCGACTAGCAAGGGCAGCAACTTTTAACCGACTAGTCGCACACATCCCTACTACTAACCCCAGTCACCCCGCCAACTATCACAGTTAATAAGAACTACTAACCCCAGTCACCCCTCCACCTACCACAGTTAATAAGAACTACTAACCCCAGTCACCCCTCCACCTACCACAGTTAATAAGAACTACTAACCCCAGTCACCCCTCCACTACACAGTTAATAAGAACTACACACACCCCTCCACACACAGTTAATAACACTACTAACCCACACACACCACAGTTAATAAGAACTACTAACCCCAGTCACCCCTCCACCTACTACAGTTAATAAGAACTACTAACCCCAGTCACCCCTCCACCTACCACAGTTAATAAGAACTACTAACCCCAGTCACCCCTCCACCTACTACAGTTAATAAGAACTACAGACCCCAGTCACCCCTCCACCTACTACAGTTAATAAGAACTACTAACCCCAGTCACCCCTCCAACTACCACAGTTAATAAGAACTACTAACCCCAGTCACCCCTCCAACTACCACAGTTAATAAGAACTACAGACCCCCGTCACCTACCACACTGAGGCCCAGCTGCGTGCGCTGTAGGTAGGGTAGGTTGCGTCTCTCCAGCCCCGCCAGATAGTGCTGCAGCCGGCTGTAGGTGTAGGGGTAACAGTAGGCAAACTGGTAGATGTCGTCTTCACGGTCGAAGCAGAAGGCGAAGGACATGACGTAGTTCCTCCGGTGGTCAGGACAGCGGTAGTAGTAGACGTTCTTAGCTGGCAGTCTCTGCCTGAACACACACAACACAATGTTACTGAACACACATAATACAACCCTATGTTACTGAACACACAACACAACTTTGCGTTACTTAACACACACCACAACCCTATGTTACTGAACACACAACACAACCCTATGTTACTGAACACAGACAACACATCCTATGTTACTGAACACAGACATCACACCCTATGTTACTGAAGACACGACACAACTCTGCATTACTGAACACACAACACAACTCTACGTAACTGACCACACCACAATCCTACGTTACTGACCACACACTAAAACCCTACGTTACTTAACACACAACACAACCCTATGTTACTGAACACAACACAATCTTATGTTACTGACCACACAACACAACTCTACATTACTGAACACACAGCACAACGTTATTGAAACACACAACACAACTCTACGTTACTGAAACACACAACTCTACGTTATTCAACACACAACACAACCCTACGTTACTGAAGCACACAACTCCATGTTACTGAACACACAACAAAACCGTGTGTTACTGCAACACACGCACAAACCTACATTACTGAAAATACAACACAACCCTACGTTACTGAACACACAACACAACCCTACCTTCTAAATACACAACACAACCCTATGTTACTGAACCCACACACAACCCTACGTTAATGGACAAACGCACACACAACCCTACGTTACTGACCACACAACACAACTCTATGTTACTGAACACACACACAAATCTACATTACTGAGCACACAACACAACCTTATGTTACTGAAACACACACAAACTGACATTACTGAACACACAACACAACCTTACGTTACTGAACACACACAACCCTATGTTACTGAACACACAACACAACCTTATGGTACTGAAACACACACAAACTTACATTACTGAACACACAACACAACCTTACGTTACTGAACACACAACACAACAACACAACCTTACGTTACTGAACACACACAATCATATGTTAATGAACAAACACACACAACCCTATGTTACTGAACACACACACACACACACACACACACACAACTCTATGTTACTGAACACACAACCAGACATTCCGTTAGCCGACAATTGATGGCTTTTGGCCGGAAAAAAAACATAGAGAGCCGATAAATAAGCCCCTAACGAATGACCGTACATAGCAACACCACCCCTAACCCTAACCCTAACCCTAACCCCTAACCCTAAACCTAACCCTAACCCTCTGTTACTATTTTCACATCACCTCTGAAGGGTGCCCATCCCTAACCCTAACCCCAACCCCCCTAACCCTAACCCTCTGTTACTAAATACACAACACCACTGAACGCACCCCAACCCCCCCAACCCTAACCCTAACCCTCTGTTACTAAATACACAACACCACTGAACGCACCCCAGCCCCCCCTAACCCTAACCCTAACCCTAACCCCAACCCCCCCTAACCCTAACCCTCTGTTACTAAATACACAACACCACTGAACGCACCCCAACCCCCCCAACCCTAACCCTAACCCTCTGTTACTAAATACACAACACCACTGAACGCACCCCAACCCCCCCAACCCTAACCCTAACCCCAACCCCCCCTAACCCTAACCCTCTGTTACTAAATACATAACACCACTGAACGCATCCCAACCCCCCCAACCCTAACCCTAAACCTCTGTTACTAAATACACAACACCACTGAACGCACCTCAACCCCCCCAACCCTAACCCTAACCCTAACCCCTAACCCTAACCCTAAACCTAACCCTAACCCTCTGTTACTAAATACACAACACCACTGAACGCATCCCAACCCCCCTAACCCTAACCCTCTGTTACTAAATACACAACACCACTGAACGCATCCCAACCCCCCTAACCCTAACCCTCTGTTACTAAATACACAACACATAATCCTCTGTTACTAAATACACAACACCACTGAACGCATCCCAACCCCCCCTAACCCTAACCCTCTGTTACTAAATACACAACACATAATCTACACAACACACAATCCTCTGTTACTAAATACACAACACACACTACATCTCTCACTCAGTCCCTCCATCTCTCTCTTTGTCCATCCCTCCATCTCTCGCTGTCTCTCTCTCTCTCTCTCTCTCTATCTCTCTTTATCCCTCCATTTCTGGATGGGTACAGGTACAATTTAACGGTACTACTACTCTTAAAAATAAGGCTTAACGATTCGGTACTTTAAAATAACATAAAAAGAACTGATAGGAGTAATATTAAAGAGAATAAACAAAACCAGCTAAAAGCCGAATTAACAATGCTTCATGTTCTCATATGTACTGTATTAACATTAGAACAGAATTAACAATGCTTCATGTTCTCATATGTACTGTATTAACATTAGAACAGAATTAACAATGCTTCATGTTCTCATATGTACTGTATTAACATTAGAACAGAATTAACAATGCTTCATGTTCTCATATGTACTGTATTAACATTAGAACAGAATTAACAATGCTTCATGTTCTCATATGTACTGTATTAACATTAGAACAGAATTAACAATGCTTCATGTTCTCATATGTACTGTATTAACATTAGAACAGAATTAACAATGCTTCATGTTCTCATATGTACTGTATTAACATTAGAACAGAATTAACAATGCTTCATGTTCTCATATGTACTGTATTAACATTAGAACAGAATTAACAATGCTTCATGTTCTCATATGTACTGTATTAACATTAGAACAGAATTAACAATGCTTCATGTTCTCATATGTACTGTATTAACATTAGAACAGAATTAACAATGCTTCATGTTCTCATATGTACTGTATTAACATTAGAACAGAATTAACAATGCTTTAGATTCTCATATGTACTGTATTAACATTAGAACAGAATTAACAATGCTTCATGTTCTCATATGTACAGTTAGGCCCAAAAATATTTGGACAGTGACACAATCTTCATGATTTGGGCTCTGCATGCCACCACATTGGATTTGAAATGAAACAACTACAACGGAATTGAAGTGCAGACTTTAAGGTTTAATTCAAGGGGTTGAACAAAAATATATGATTAAACATGTAGGAATTGTAGCTATTTTTATACAAACGCTCCTCATTTCAGGGGCTCAAAAGTAATTGGACAAATAAACATAACCCCAAGTAAAATGTTACTTTTCAATATTTTGTTGAGAATCCTTTGCAGGCAATGACTGCCTGAAGTCTGGAACCCATGGACATCACCAAACGCTGGGTTTCCTCCTTTGTGATGCTTTGCCAGGCCTTTACTGCAGCGGTCTTCAGTTGTTGCTTGTTTGTGGGTCTTTCTGCCTTAAGTTTTGTCTTGAGCAAGTGAAATGCATGCTCGATTGGGTTGAGATCTGGTGATTGACTCGGCCATTGCAGAATATTCCACTTCTTTGCTTTAAAAAACTCCTAGGTTGCTTTTGCAGTATGTTTTGGGTCATTGTCCATCTGTACTGTGAAGCGCCGTCCAATCAACTTTGCTGCATTTGGCTGAATCTGAGCAGAAAGTATATCCCTATACACTTCAGAATTCATCCGGCTGCTTCTGTCTTTTGTCACATCATCAATAAACACAAGTGACCCAGTGCCATTGGAAGCCATGCATGCCCATGCCATCACACTGCCTCCACCATGTTTTACAGAAGATGTGGTGTGCTTTGGATCATGAGCTGTTCCAATTCTCCTCCAAACTTTCTTCTTCCCATCATTCTGGTACAGGTTGATCTTAGTCTCATCTGTCCAAAGAATGCTGTTCCAGAACTGGGTTGGCTTCTTCAGGTGTTTTTTGACAAAGTCAATTCTGGCCTTTCTATTTTTGAGGCTGATTAATGGTTTGCACCTTGTGGTGAATCCTTTGTATTTACTCTCATGAAGTCTTCTCTTTATGGTAGACTTAGATACTGATACACCTACTTCCTGGAGAGTGTTCTTCACTTGAGTGGATGTTGTGAAGGGGTTTTTCTTCACCATGGAAAGGATTCTGCGATCATCCACCACTGTTGTCTTCCGTGGACGTCCAGGCCTTTTTGAGTTCCCAAGCTCACCAGTGCACTCTTTTTTTCTCAGAATGTACCAAACTGTTGATTTGGCCACTCCTAACATTTCTGCTATCTCTCTGATGGATTTCTTCTTTTTTTTTCAGCCTCAGGATGGTCTGTTTCACCTCCATTGAGAGCTCCTTTGACCGCATGTTGTGTGTTCACAGCAACAGCTTCCAAATGCAAACGCCACACCTGGAATCAACTCCAGACCTTTTAACTGCTTAATTGATGACAGGTTAATGAGGGAAGAGCCCATGCAGCGTTGTAATTTTTTTTTTTGCAGCCTTCTGAGTCAATTGTCCAATTACTTTTGGTCCCTTGAAAAAGAGGCGGCTACGTATTAAAGAGCTGTAATTCCTAAACCCTTGCTCCAATTTGGATGTGAATACTCTCAAATTACAGCTGAGAGTCTGCACTTTAAGCCCATATTGATTATATATTTGTATCCTGAATATGTTTTTGTAAACAGCTAAAATAACAAAACTTGTGTCACTGTCCAAATATTTTTGGGCCTAACTGTACTGTTATAACATTAGAACAGAATTAACAATGCTTTAGGTTCTCATATGTACTGTATTAACATTAGAATAGAATTAACAATGCTTCATGTTCTCATATGTACTGTATTAACATTAGAACAGAATTAACAATGCTTCATGTTCTCATATGTACTGTATTAACATTAGAACAGATTTAACAATGCTTCAGGTTCTCATATGTACTGTATTAACATTAGAACAGAATTAACAATGCTTCATGTTCTCATATGTACTGTAATAACATTAGAACAGAATTAACAATGCTTCATGTTCTCAAATGTACTGTATTAACATTAGAACAGAATTAACAATGCTTTAGGCTGTGGGCTTTAGGCTGCATAACATACCTAATGCCGTGTGTGGACTCAAAGCAGTTTAATATAGCGAATGCCATGTGTGGGCTTTAGGCTGCATAACATACCTAATGCCGTGTGTGGACTCCAAGCAGTTTAATATAGCCAATGCCATGTGTGGGCTTTAGGCTGCATAACATACCTAATGCCGTGTGTGGACTCCAAGCAGTTTAATATAGCGAATACCATGTGTGGGCTTTAGGCTGCATAACATACCTATTGCAGACGAGAGATCAACTACAAGCTAGGCATTTCTCTGCCCGTATGTGATGCCCTTTCACAAGATGTTTGGACAGATTGCTTGTGTTTCCACCTCTTACATGCAAAATAATTGTTGCACTTGTTGCAAAGAGCATTGCCGGCATCAACTCTAGTGAAGTGTAACCACACTTTTTGAATGTTTCGATCACTCCGACATTGTCACTAAGTACAGGGTCTATATAAGAGAGAAAAAAGAGAGATCTCTTCTGGATTGGGAACAACGAAAATGCAACATAGACAAGTGTCTTAATCTACCTTTAAATTAAACCCGGAGTGCAGGATAACATTTACGGTATGTAGCAATAATAAATAGGAAATGTGTTTTCTTAATTTCAGCAGAACAGATAACGTCAGACCTTTTTCACACTGAGGTCTTTAATCATTTATCCTGAGCCCCTTTAATGTCGGCTTTAGGTACACATCTGTTCTTCCATCTCTTTTTCTCTGTCCATCCCTCCATCTCTCTTTTTCTCTCTTCCTTTAACTTTCTTCTCTCTGTCTGCCCCTTTAACTTTCTTCTCTCTCTCTGTCTCCTCCTTTAACAGTCTCTCCCTCCTTTAACAGTCTCTCTCTCTCTCTCTCTCTCTCTTTCTCTCTCTCTCCGTAACCCCAGGGAGAATCATTAGGATCTTGCTCATGTTCTAATTCTTGCAGTGACAAAAGCAGTGTGTGAGCTGGTGACCTGTTCCTACACTTTCTAACCTGTTAGGTTACAGCTGCACAGGTTGAAGGAGGTAGAGAATAACACTGCCCTTTCTAACCTGTTAGGTTACAGCTGCACAGGCTGAAGGAGGTAGAGAATAACACTGCCCTTTCTAACCTGTTAGGTTTTTAGCTGCACAGGCTGAAGGAGGTAGAGAATAACACTGCCCTTTCTAACCTGTTAGGTTACAGCTGCACAGGCTGAAGGAGGTAGAGAATAACACTGCCCTTTCTAACCTGTTAGGTTTTTAGCTGCACAGACTGAAGGAGGTGGAGAATAACACTACCTTTTCTAACCTGTTAGGTTATAGATGCACAGGCTGAAGGAGGTGGAGAATAACACTACCCTTTCCTTGGAGGATTTCCAAACATCCCTATTCTGGGTTAGGAAGCCATTTCTCATCCTGGGTTAGGAAGCCATTTCTCTAGATGTCGGAGCACAAGGTTTACAACCAGAGGTCACTCGCTAACCCTAACCCAGCCAGAGGTCACTCACTAACCCTAACCCAGCCAGAGGTCACTTGCTAACCCTAACCCAACTAGGGAGCTGCTCTCCATCCCTCACACCAGGCTACGGACATATGGGGGCAGAGCATTCAGTGTAGCTGCCCCCACCATTTGGAACACCCTCCCCCTTGAGATCCATAGCGCAGAGTCCCTGGACACTTTTAAAAAACTTCTTAAAACATTTATGTTCTGTCAGGCTTTGAGCTCCTCCTAACCTCCTCTTATTGTTGTGGACGACTGATTTTAATATGCATTGTAAAGTGTCCTTGGGTTTTAGAAAGGCGCTCTTAAATTAAAGTTATTATTATTATTATTAACCCAACCAGAGGTCACTCGCTAACCCTAACCCAACCAGAGGTCACTCACTAACCCTAACCCAGCCAGAGATCACTCACTAACCCTAACCCAGCCAGAGGTCACTCACTAACCCTAACCCAACCAGCGGTCACTCACTAACCGTAACCCAGCCAGAGGTCACTCACTAACCCTAACCCAGCCAGAGATCACTCACTAACCCTAACCCAGCCAGAGGTCACTCACTAACCCTAACCCAACCAGCGGTCACTCACTAACCCTAACCCAGCCAGAGGTCACTCACTAACCCTAACCCAGCCAGAGATCACTCACTAACCCTAACCCAGCCAGAGGTCACTCACTAACCCTAACCCAACCAGCGGTCACTCACTAACCGTAACCCAGCCAGAGGTCACTCACTAACCCTAACCCAGCAAGACGTCACTAACTAACCCTAACCCAGCCAGAGGTCACTCACTAACCCTAACCCAGCCAGAGGTCACTCACTAACCCTAACCCAACCAGAGGTCACTCACTAACCTAACCCAACCAGATCACTCTCGACCAGGAGCAGGTGCTCTGTTGACACACACACACACACAAATATTCCAACAGTTCAGTCTTCCAGTCCTCCAGAAGATTCTGTCACAGAAACAGACATCTCTCTCAGACAGAAACATTCAACCACATACACACATACATACATATACAGTAAATACAGTATATGTCTGCTAGGGTTGTGACGGCATTTGTCCAGTAGAAGGCGCTGCAGGACCATGGTGGTGATGAAGCGTTCCTCTGACAGATCACTAAGTGGAAACAGGTGAGTTCAATCTGGTGATTGGTTGGAGCTATTTATCAGGGACGCAATCAAATAAGGGCTAAAAAAGGTGACAACAGTGCATGGATAAGGAAAACCTGCCACAACTAGGGGGGTCCGGGGGCATGCATATATATATATATATATATATCCATATATATACATTTAAAACATCTCTTTCTATATATATATACATATCAAACATCTCTCTCTCTATATATACATATCAAACATCTCTCTCTCTATATACATATCAAACATCTCTCTATATATACATATCAAACATCTCTCTATATATATACATATCAAACATCTCTCTCTCTCTATATATACATATCAAACATCTGATGGGAGGTGAATGGCTCCTGTGTGAGTGTGTGTGTGTGTGTGTATGTATGTTAGTGTATGTGTGTATGTTAATGCATTTGTGTATTAGGGTTGAACGATTTATCGATTTCAAATTGAAATCGCGATTTGAGACAATGCAATTAGCCAATCGTAAAGGCTGGGATTTAAGTTTGCTCGTCTAATCAGGGGCTATGGTCGAATACTCTATTTTGCTTAGGAAGGTTCCTAACTGGGTGAAATGACCCGGAAGTATCTAAGTGGCAGCGATGATAAGTACTGGTCGAATTCTCTAAGTGCTAAGGAAAGGTGCTTCAATGCTTCTTAACTTGTGTACTTTAGCATAGGATACACTGGACCATCCTTTATGAAAGGAAAGAAGCAAATGCCGCCCCACAATTCCTTGTGGCAGCAATATTTAAAGCGACACCATTCCATGACCACAAGAGATGCAGGTCGTATAGCCTAGTTGTTTATGAAACATTTTGCATCTTATGTTATTATTATTATTTTCTTGCTAATATGCTTATGTTTTCAAATGTCCCATGTTAACAAACTTAAGCATCATAATATGTAACTATAGTAGGAGATTTGTATGCCTAACATAAATGCATAACTTGCATACATTTGAGATTAGGCTTCATACAATCATATTATGCGTGGCGATCAATATGAGTTGACAGGGGGATGAGGACGTGAGCAACCATTCTCAATGTGACATATTTCGTTTCACTTTTGTGACAGGTAGCCTATATTCCCTTTTATAATTTAAATTCCAACCTTGGTAATTAAGTAGGCTAGTATATTTAGGCCTATCTGGCTTGCCCGCACGTGTATATAGGCTATGAAACAACACGGTGACAACACACCGGCGAAGTAGTGAAAATGCGCTTTTTGGAGGCTACAATAATCTACGCGACATTGTAGTTTCTACACGAACGACCCACGAAAACCACCATCGCATGATCACGTAGCCAAGTGTAAGTGCAGTCGGATTCCTTTAACAACGTGATTGTCTTTTCCTAAGTCCTTATGAGTTATCTTTCATGTCTTTCCTTAACCCCATCACGTTTTCCCTCGGGGTTAAGGATAACTACATAGTAAAAGTCATTAGGACGTACTTTATTGAAGAATTTGGATACAGCCAGGGTTT
Source organism: Galaxias olidus (assembly GCA_026901105.3). Classification (NCBI taxonomy): domain Eukaryota; kingdom Metazoa; phylum Chordata; class Actinopteri; order Galaxiiformes; family Galaxiidae; genus Galaxias; species Galaxias olidus. Next base: position 171,584 of record JAPMUY010003353.1, read on the forward strand.
AAACGGTCAATATTTATACAAACGCATACCATCCTTGTGTGACAGTCATGCTCACCAATCAGAAGTGCCATGCTGTTCATGTACAAGTCATGCACAAGTCATGCTCACCAATCAGAAGTGGCCTAATGTGACTACGTATACGCCCACCAACAACACGAAACTCAAGGAAAAAAAGTGTTGTCAATTTAGCGTCTTTCGCTACATATATCGATTTGTAGGCAGGACAAACGTGTTTTCATTTTTTTTATTTTATCATGTGATTAAACAGTGAATGCTCCAAATCTGTGTTACTTACTAAACGTTTATTAATAAAAATGAATGCATACAGGGCATCCGGAAAGTATTCATACCCCTTCACTTTTTACACATTTTATTGTTACAGCCTAATTCCAAAATGGATTAAATAAAAAGAATTCCTCAACATTCTTCACACAATACCGCATAATGACAAAGCGTAAAAAGTTTTTTTGAATTTTTTGCAAATATAATAAAAAAAAATAAAATTAAATATCACATGTACATAAGTATTCACACCCTTTACTCAATACTTTGTTGAAGCACCTCTGGCAGCAATTACAGCCTCAAGTCTTCTTGAGTATGGTGCTACAAGCTTGCCACACCTATTTTGGGGCAGTTTCTCCAATTCTTCTTTGCAGATCGTCTCAAGCTCCATCAGGTTGGATGGGGAGCGTCGGTGCACAGCCATTTTCAGATCTCTCCAAAGATGTTCAATTGGGTTCAAGTCTGGGCTCTAGCTGGGCCACTCAGGGACATTCACAGACTTGTCCCAAAGCCACTCCTTTGTTATCTTGGCTGTGTGCTTAGGGTCGTTGTCCTGTTGGAAGGTCAACCTTCGCCCCAGACTGAGGTCCAGAACGCTCTGGAGCAGGTTTTCATCAAGGATCTCCCTGTACATTGCTGCATTCATCTTTCCCTTGATCCTGACTAGTCTCCCAGTTCCTGCTGCTGAAAAACACCCCCACAGAATGATGCTGCCACCACCATGCTTCACTGTAGGGATGGTATTGGCCAGGTGATGAGCAGTGCCTGGTTTCCTCCAGACAAGACGATTGGCATTCAGGCCAAAGAGTTCAATCTTGGTTTCATCAGACCAGAGAATTTTGTTTCTCATGGTCTGAGGGTCCTTTAGGTGCCTTTTGGCAAACTCCATGCGGACTGTCATGTGCCTTTTACTGAGGAGTGGCTTCCATCTGGTCACTCTACCATAAAGGCCTGATTGGTGGAGTGCAGCAGAGACGGTTGTCCTTCTGGAAGGTTCTCCCATCTCCACAGAGGAACACTGGAGCTCTGTCAGAGTGACCATCGGGTTCTTGGTCACCTCCCTGACCAAGGCCCTTCTCCCCCGATTGATCAGTTTGGCCGGGCGGCCAGCTCTAGGAAGAGTCCTGGTGGTTCCTAACGTCTTCCATTTGCGAATGATGGAGACCACTGTGCTCGTTGGGACCTTCAATTCTGCAGACATTTTTTTGTACCCTTCCCCAGATCTGTGCCTCGATACAATCCTGTCTCGGAGGCCTACAGACAATTCCTTGGACTTCATAACTTGGTTTGTGCTCTGACATGCACTGTCAACTGTGGGACCTTATATAAACAGGTGTGTGCCTTTTCAAATCATGTCCAATCAATTTAATTTACCACAGGTGGACTCCAATCAAGTTGTAGAAACATCTCAAGGATGATCAGTGGAAACGGGATGCACCTGAGCTCAATTTTGAGTGTCACAGCAAAGGGTGTGAATACTTAAGTACATGTGATATTTTATTTTTTTATTTTTAATACATTTGCAAAAAATAACAAAAAACTTTTTTAACTTTGTCATTATGCGGTATTGTGTGTATTGAATGTTCAGAACATTTTTTTATTTAATCCATTTTGTAATTAGGCTGTAACATAATAAAATGTGGAAAAATGAAGGTATGAATACTTTCCGGATGCACTGTACATTTTCAGTTGATCTAAAAGTGAGTTTTAGTGTTGAAAAAAGGTTTTTAATTTTACCGAGTTGATATTTCGGTGTAGCCAAGCGGTGTCTTCAAAAAGCTCAAACCTCCTATGGCCAACTTTGACATTAGTTTACTTCTTTTTCTTGGAAAAATGTACATGTTGCTACAGATACTTTGAAAAACTCACTGCCTTTACAGTTACATGATCGTTTACCTAAATTCAGGCAAAAATATTAAAAAAGTGTATTCTGAAAACCACAAACATGTCAAACGACTTCATTTTTTTATGACGCGGCCCTAGTCAACAAAAACTCTACGGTTCCGAACGACAGATGGCCAACGCTTGCAATTGCGTTTGTACACGCATTATCAGTGCCAGATAATCACCGGTCAAAAACATTTCAAAACATCTCAGTAGAATGAAGGTCCCATTGCAAGATCATTGCTCAGTATTATTTGTACGTATCTGCTTATTTAGCCTATAAAGCGGTAATAAACAGTAGGCTAGACAAACGTAACATCTCCAATGTAACCAACGACAGCACATTCACGCAGCGGTGTAGAAAATCGCGCAGTGTAGCATTTTGAAACTGTTTGAATCGACACAAATATAACGTTTTTGTTGGTCTGAGTCCTTAAGTCATTCAAGAGTAGAACTTAGTTTCACAACTTATAAGTGTTAATATCTACACAGCTCTCGCTAATTCACAGTTAGCTTCCAAATAGCGTAGGTTTTGTTCTTACTCGAAAACATCCTTAACTTTAAGCAGTTCAATACAAAAATATATGTTTTATTTAATATCAAACGATTGATGAATTAGTTTAGTTTAAGCACATATCCTTAAGCCAATGATATTCAATCTTTCCATATTTCTACCGCTGTAACATCAGTTGTCATTTTAAAACTCACCACTGCGCGGTGGTAGACGCTGAACTTAGTTAGAATCTGCCTTTTTTAGATCAAAACGGCCAGTCAAAAATGGTGCGCCCCTAGCGTTTAAGCCAAATTTCCGGTCGCTTCCCATAATATTAAACGGTCAAACTTCGACTCATTTTCAAGACAACCCCTCCAATCGGCCATATATAAATGACCTAAAATGTGTTTCAAGTACTTTAATTGTGTTGCTACTATCCCAAAATGCATCCGTCGCTTGACAGCTTTTCACAGAACATAGAAGTAGGTCTCATTGAGGAGTGAGCCAAATATCAGATCAATCGCTTCATGGAAATTAGAGATCCGCCCCCTTAAAGCATGTCATACATTTGATGCTTTGAAGAAGTCCCCCCACAGTTCTCGCCCAATCGATCTTGCAAAAGTCAAAGCTCTCTGCCCAACAAACTTCTATAATTTATGACAATGATCTGGATCTTTTAGCTATGTAATTCCACACGACTTTTGGAAGTAGGCTAGCTGATCTGCTCATTTCTGATGTCTGCTCTGCAAACTTCAACAAGACAATAAATTGACCAATAAATACATCTTGTTTTCTTAACGCACTGATTTTTCATGCATGCTTAAATAACATCTGTGGTCCCAAAACTGCATGCATGCCTGCCACTCGCAATCTTTAAAGAAACCAAGGCTTCGGTACACATAACAAACAGAACATGAAAGGAAAGGTCCAACTTTTCTCATGACAATTGATAGGCTCTCTTATCATGCACATTAAGTTCTTTATTAGCAGAAGTATTTTAAATAAAACTTTTTTCAAATCCGCTGGGTACATTAACATAGCTTAACTAATTAATTACCTTGATACTTAAAATGACCCCGCAACTTGAATGTAACAACTAGCTTCGCACATATCGTTCCTAATGCATCACTTACATTCACAACCAATGGACAGCTAAAGTTTAAATTGTATGTTAGACAATTGGAATATGTAATCGTAGACAAACTGACTGACATTACCATACATAGAACATAAAAAATTTCTCGCTTTATGGATTTCAATCAACACGACTGAATTCTAAACCAAAACAAACAAGCTAGCAAGCTAGTAGGCTATAGTAATGCTGCAGGCACAGACGCATCATTTCAATTTCTCTACTGAAATAATCAACAGTTAATATTTTTCCGGACATGCTGTTAGGTCATAACAAAATTCTGAAAAACCAATGAACACATATATTGAGATTATGTCTCTCTATATTGTTTTCCCATCACAAATCAAATGAAATTAGTCAGAAAGTGGAGAAAGATATCGCTCTAACCGCTGTCCGGGCACTTCAAAGCATCACATGTATCACATGCTTTGAGGGGGCGGATCTCTAATTTCCACGAAGCGATTGATCTGATATTTGGCTCACTCCTCAATGAGACCTCCTATGTCCTGTGAAAAGCTCTCAAGCGACGGATGCATTTTGGGTTAGTAGCAACACAAAGTATTTGAAACACATTTTAGGTAATTTATATATGGCCGATCGGAGCCGTCGCTCAAGGTCATGTCCCGAGAGGGCTTGTCTTGAAAATGAGTCGAAGTTTGACCGTTTAATATTATGGGAAGGGACCGGAAATTTGGCTTAAACGCTAGGGGCGCACCATTTTTGACTGGCCGTTTTGATCTAAAAAAGGCAGATTCTAACTAAGTTCAGCGTCTACCACCGTGCAGTGGTGAGTTTTAAAATTACAACTGATGTTACAGCGGTAGAAATATGGAAAGATTGAATATCAGTGGCTTAAGGATATGTGCTTAAACTAATTAACATCAATCGTTTGATATTAAATAAAACATATGTTTGTACTGAACTGCTTAAAGTGAAGGATTCTTTCGAGTAAGAACAAAACCTACGCTATTTGGAAGCTAACTGTGAATTAGCAAGAGCTGTATAGATATTAACACTTATATGTTGTGAAATTAAGTTCTACTCTTGAATGACTTAAAGACTCAAACTAACAAAAAAGTTATATTTGTGTCGATTCAAACAATTTCCAAACGCTACACAGCGCGATTTTCTACACCGCTGCGTGTGCTGTCGTTGGTTACATTGGAGCTGTTACGGTTGTCTAGCCTACGATTTGTCAAACCCTATACTGTCTTTATTTCTAAAGGGCAAATAGCAACAAATCTAACTACCTATTCAGACCATTAAGGAAAACATGAGAAATCTACTAAACTGTCCTTTATTCCCATGCATTCTGCTCAGAGTAATCACATGTTCGGGCAGCTCTCTCTCCTTCGCTCCCTCTTACAACATGCGCAGGCAGCCAGTGTTTCAGGCAGGAGATCATTTACAGAAAGTCCTATTTTCTAGATTTGTTTTGTTACTTTATTTAACTTAACAGTGACAGCTTTTGAGATAATTGTTCTATGTTCGATTGCTCTACGTTCTATACTTAGTGTGCCCACTGAAAGTGGCACACTTTTGTACTTTCACGTACTTATTATTAGTGTGCCCACTGAAAGTGGCACACTTTTGTACTTTCACACATTATTATTATTATATTTGTTTCCGTACGTTTTTTCCCACATCCGTACCTCAATAACCGTACATGCCACACATACGGTTCATACATCAAAACGTGCGTCCTGATCCGTAGGTGTGTGCATTTTGCACTGTGACGTCATAATATATAAGATATTAATATGATATTTAAACAGCAAAGAATTGCCTTTTTCTACACTTTTTCGGTTTCTCACTCAGCTCAGCAACCGTACATGCCACACATACGGTTCATATATCCACGCATGCGTCTTGGTACGCAGATTCATGCTTTTTCAAAATTACTCATTTATAGTTCATAAATTTTTAATTAGTCTTAATTAACAAACAGTTTTTTTAGGTCTCAGCTGAAACGCTACTCCTCCTACAAATTTTATTTGAAGTGTACGGTTCCTATGTACTAATGTTCAGTTCATCATGGTGCATACGAATTGTTCTTTTCTTTCGGATATAATGAACACTTTTTTAATTATGCAAATATGTGTCATTTGCATATGTAACTAAAACTGGATTATCTCCCTGAGTTTTCATGCGAGACACATGGTTCAAACATCAAAATGCCCAGCTTGACATGCTGGATCATACAATGTAAACAATTTCAGAAAAATATTATGGGATGTATGCGGTACTATAGGAAATGCTTAACGGGGCATATTTTTTTTCTTTTATGTTACAAACACCGTTCCAACTGCATATCGCTCAGCTTGGCCAGCTTAGTCAACGTACTAAAAATCATATTGATACATCCCATAATTTTGAGTTTTTTTACAGTTTAAGTGCCTCTCCCATAGACTTACAGTCATGTTGTAGCTCAGTGACCGTTTACAGTACAGACATGGTTGAGGTATGTACATACTCAGGAGAGCATACTGATCAAAGTTGCAAAGTTTCATCTTGATATCATTTATACTTTTTGATTTCAGAAATGCATGGTGCTCTACAGAGCCTCATTGACTTCTATTCAAATTGTAGCTCAATGATTGTTAATGGTAGACTTAAGATCAAGGTATCTAAATACTCAGTACAGCATACGGATTAAAGTTGTTCAGTCATTGAGAAACAATGTGCGTGTGTGTTTGTACACACACACACACACACACATCATCATCATCATCGTCATCCGCTTTGTCCGGGGTCGGGTCGCGGAGGTAGCAGTTCAAGCAGGGCATCCCAAACTTCCCTTTCCCGGGCCACATTAACCAGCTCTGACTGGGGATTCCAAGGCGTTCCCAGGCCAGTGTGGAGATATAATCCCTCCACCTGGTCCTAGGTCTGCCCCGCGGCCTCCGTCCAGCTGGACGTGCCTGGAACACCTCCCTAGGGAGGCGGCCAGGTGGCATCCTTACTAGATGCCCGAACCACCTCAACTGGCTCCTTTCTACGCAAAGGAGCAGCGGCTCTACTCCGAGTCCCTCACAAATGGCTGAACTTCTCACCCTATCCCTAAGGGAGATGCCAGCCACCCTCCGGAGGAAACTCATTTCCGCCGCTTGTATCCGCGATCTCGTTCTTTCGGTCATGACCCACCCTTCATGACCATAGGTGAGAGTAGGAACGAAGATAGACCGGTAGATTGAGAGCTTTGCCTTCTGGCTCAGCTCTCTCTTCATCACAACGGTGCGATAGAGCGACTGCAACACCGCACCCGCTGCTCCAATTCTCCGGCCCATCTCTCGTTCCATTTTACCCTCACTCGAGAACAAGACCCCAAGATACTTGAACTCCTTCACTTGGGGTAAAGACTCATTCCCTACCTGGAGTAGACAATCCATCGGTTTCCTGCTGAGAACCATGGCCTCAGATTTGGAGGTGCTGATCCTCATCCCAGCCGCTTCACACTCGGCTGCGAACCGATCCAATGAGTGCTGCAGGTCGCAGACTGATGATGCCATCAGGACCACATCATCTGCAAAAAGCAGTGATGCAATCCTCTGCCCACCAACCCGCAGCCCCCTCCCCCGCGGCTACGCCGTGAGATCCTGTCCATGAATACCACAAACAGGATAGGTGACAAAGCGCAGCCTTGGAGGAGGCCAACCCTCACCGGAAACGAGTCCGACTTACTGCCGCAGACCCGGACACAGCTCTCGCTTTGGGAGTACAGAGATTGGATGGCTCTGAGTAGAGACCCCCTCACCCCATACTCTCGCAGCACCTCCCACAGTATCTCCCGGGGAACCCGATCATACGCCTTCTCCAAATCCACAAAACATGTGTAGACCGGATTGGCATACTCCCAGGCCCCCTCAAAGATCCTCGCGAGGGTAAAAAGCTGGTCCGTTGTTCCACGACCAGGCCGGAAACCGCATTGTTCCTCCTCAATCCGAGGTTCGACTATCGGTCGAACCCTCCTTTCCAGCACCCTGGAGTATACTTTCCCGGGGAGGCTGAGTAATGTGATGCCTCTGTAGTTGGCACACACTCTCCGGTCCCCCTTTTTGAACAGGGGAACCACCACCCCGGTCTGCCACTCCTTAGGTACTGTCCCCGACTCCCACGCAATGTTGATAAGACGTGTCATCCATGACAGTCCCTCAACACCCAAAGCCTTCAGCATTTCTGGGCGGATCTCATCAACCCCTGGGGCTTTGCCACTGTGGAGTTGTTTGACTACCTCAGTGACCTCCGCCAGGGAGATTGATGCTGATCCCCCATCATCCTCCAGCCCTGTCTCTACTATGTAGGGTGGGTTTGTCGGGTTCAGGAGTTCCTCAAAGTGCTCCTTCCACCTCCCAATCACCTTGTCAGTTGAGGTCAACAACGTCCCATCCTTACTGTATACAGCTTGAATGGTTCCCTGCTTTCCCCTCCTGAGGTGTCGGATGGTCTTCCAGAACCGCTTTGGTGCCAGCCGAAAGTCCTTCTCCATGGTTTCTCCGAACTCCTCCCACACCCGCTGCTTTGCTTCTGCCACGGCCGAGGCTGCAGTCCTTCGGGCCTGTCGGTACCTTGCAACTGCCTCCGGAGTCGCCCGGGACAGCATGTCCCGGAAGGCCTCCTTCTTCAATCGGACGGCTCCCCTGACCACCGGTGTCCACCAGGATGTTCGAGGGTTACCGCCCCTTGAGGCACCTAAGACTTTGAGACCACAACTCTCAGACGCAGCTTTAGCAATGGAGGCTTTGAACATCGCCCACTCCGGTTCAATGCCCCCAGCCTCCACAGGGATGCCAGAGAAGCCCCGCCGGAGGTGTGAGTTGAAGGCCTCCCGGACCGGGGACTCCTCCAGACGTTCCCAGTTCACCCGCACTACACATTTGGGCTTACCAGGTCTGTCCAGAGGCTTCCCCGCCACCTGACCCAACTCACCACCAGATGGTGATCAGTTGACAGCTCTGCCCCCCTCTTCACCCGAGTGTCCAAAACATATGGCCTCAGGTCCGATGATACGATAACAAAATCGATCATCGACCTTCTGCCTAGGGTGCTCTGGTACCAGGTACACTTATGAGCATCCTTATGTTCGAACATGGTGTTCGTTATGGCCATTCCATGACTAGCACAGAAGTCCAATAACAAGCCACCACTCGGGTTCAGATCTGGGAGGCCGTTCCTCCCAATCACGCCTCTCCAGGTGTCTCCATCATTGCCCACATGTGCGTTGAAGTCCCCCAGCAAGACTACAGAGTCCCCCTCAGGAGCCCCATACAAGGCTCCATCCAAGGTCTCCAAAAAGGCCGAATACTCCGAACTGCTGTTCGGTGCATAGGCACAGACAACAGTCAGAGTTTTCCCCCCCATGACCCGCAGGCGTAGGGAGGCGACCCTCTCGTCCACTGGGGTAAACTCCAACATAGAGGCACTTAGCCGGGGACTTGTGAGTACCCCCACACCAGCCTTGCACCTCTCACCCTGGGGAGCTCCGGAGAAGAATAGAGTCCAACCCCTATCCAGAAGTGAGGTTCCAGAGCCGAGGCTGTGCGTAGAGGTAAGCCCCACCAGATCCAGCTGGTAGCTCCACCTCCCGCACAAGCTCCGGCTCCTTCCCTCCCAGAGAGGTGACGTTCCACGTCCCCAAAGCCAGCCTCTGCCACCCGGGTCCGATCCGTCGAAAACCTCTGCCTTCACTGCCACCTTTCTGGCAGCGCACCCGACCCCCTTGGTTTTCCCGCGGGTGGTGAGCCCACGGGACGGAGAAGAAGAGATGTTGTTGTTGTCCACGTTGCTTTTTCGGGCTATGCCCGGCCGGGCTCCGTGGCAAGCCCGGCCACCAGGCGCTCGCTGACGGGTGCTCCTCCTGGGCCTGGCTCCAGAAGGGGCTTCCCCGGGGATTATCATCTCCTCATAGTTCTGGCCATGAGGGTGAACCATTCTTTCCTCTCGAGACCAATTTGCCATGGTTTTACCATGAGGGTTTTTGAACACACACACATAAATCATTAACTTAAATATATTATAATAAATGTATCATATATTTATATACATATAAAATATATATAATATTATATACATTTTTATGACGTTTAAAATACGTTATTGTATATAATTGACTTCTTTGACTTCCAGTCTAATTGCATACGGTTTCATACAGTTAGATACTGTATATTACATTAAACATACAGAATTCACATATTTTATTGTTTTAAATTATTTACATTCATACAGTATTAAATGTAACATCATAAATCAATCCTTATAGCATACAGCACATGCGTTGTGGGCACACACATTTTCTTCAGGAAATGTCTTTCTATCTAGTTCATTGTTGAAATCAATTAATATCTTTTCAGTTCTCGTCCTTGCACTAAAAGAAAGTGCAGGTAATATTTTGATGGTATCTCAGGTGGTAATGCTCCATCACATGTTTTAAATACAGTACTGTGCATACGTTTTAGGTAGGGGGATGCTTTTTTGAAGGCGAAGGGTGGTCACCCCAAATGTTGATTTGACACAGATTTGCTTTTACCTCACTTTGTATTTTATGAATTGATAAAAAAAATAAACAATTAACATTTCTTTTTTTATCATCATCATCATCATCTTTATCCGCTTTGTCCGGGGTCGGGTCGCGGCGGTAGCAGTTCCAGCAGGGCATCCCAAACTTCCCTTTCCCGGGCCACATTAACCAGCTCTGACTGGGGGATTCCAAAGCGTTCCCAGGCCAGTGTGGAGATATAATCTCTCCACCTGGTCCTAGGTCTGCCCCGCGGCCTCCGCCCAGCTGGACTTGCCTAGAACACCTCCCTAGGGAGGCGGCCAGGTGGCATCCTTACTAGATGCCCGAACCACCTCAACTGGCTTCTTTCTACGCAAAGAAGCAGCGGCTCTACTCCGAGTCCCTCACGAATGGCTGAACTTCTCACCCTATCCCTAAGGGAGATGCCAGCCACCCTCCGGAGGAAACTCATTTCCGCCGCTTGTATCCGCGATCTCGTTCTTTCGGTCATGACCCACCCTTCATGACCATAGGTGAGAGTAGGAACGAAGATAGACCGGTAGATTGAGAGCTTTGCCTTCTGGCTCAGCTCTCTCTTCGTCACAACGGTGCGATAAAGCGACTGCAACACCGCACCCGCTGCTCCAATTCTCCGACCCATCTCTCGTTCCATTTTCCCCTCACTCGAGAACAAGACCCCGAGATACTTGAACTCCTTCACTTGGGGTAAAGACTCATTCCCTACTTGGAGTAGACAATCCATCGGTTTCCTGCTGAGAACCATGGCCTCAGATTTGGAGGTGCTGATCCTCATCCCAGCCGCTTCACACTCGGCTGCGAACCGATCCAATGAGTGCTGCAGGTCGCAGACCGATGATGCCATCAGGACCACATCATCTGCAAAAAGCAGTGATGCAATCCTCTGCCCACCAACCCGCAGCCCCCCTCCCCCGCGGCTACGCCATGAGATCCTGTCCATGAATACCACAAACAGGATAGGTGACAAAGCGCAGCCTTGGAGGAGGCCAACCCTCACCGGAAACGAGTCCGACTTACTGCCGAAGACCCGGACACAGCTCTCGCTTTGGGAGTACAGAGATTGGATGGCCCTGAGTAGAGACCCCCTCACCCCATACTCTCGCAGCACCTCCCACAGTATCTCCCGGGGAACCCGATCATACGCCTTCTCCAAATCCACAAAACACGTGTAGATTGGCATACTCCCAGGCCCCCTCAAAGATCCTCGCGAGGGTAAAAAGCTGGTCCGTTGTTCCACGACCAGGCCGGAAACCGCATTGTTCCTCCTCAATCCGAGGTTCGACTATCGGTCGAACCCTCCTTTCCAGCACCCTGGAGTATACTTTCCCGGGGAGGCTGAGTAATGTGATGCCTCTGTAGTTGGCACACACTCTCCGGTCCCCCTTTTTGAACAGGGGAACCACCACCCCGGTCTGCCACTCCTTAGGTACTGTCCCCGACTTCCACGCAATGTTGATAAGACGTGTCATCCATGACAGTCCCTCAACACCCAGAGCCTTCAGCATTTCTGGGCGGATCTCATCAACCCCTGGGGCTTTGCCGCTGTGGAGTTGTTTGACTACCTCAGTGACCTCCGACAGGGAGATTGATGCTGATCCCCCATCATCCTCCAGCTCTGTCTCTACTATAGAGGGTGGGTTTGTCAGGTTCAGGAGTTCCTCAAAGTGTTCCTTCCACCTCCCAATCACCTTGTCAGTTGAGGTCAAAAACGTCCCATCCTTACTGTATACAGCTTGGATGGTTCCCTGCTTTCCCCTCCTGAGGTGTCGGGTGGTCTTCCAGAACCGCTTTGGTGCCAGCCGAAAGCCCTTCTCCGTGGTTTCTCCGAACTCCTCCCACACCCGCTGCTTTGCCTCTGCTGCGGCCGAGGCTGCAGTCCTTCGGGCCTGTCGGTACCTTGCAACTGCCTCTGGAGTCTCCCGGGATAGCATATCCCGGAAGGCCTCCTTCTTCAATCGGACGGCTCCCCTGACCACCGGTGTCCACCAGGATGTTCGAGAGTTACCGCCCCTTGAGGCACCTAAGACCTTGAGACCACAGCTCTCAGACGCAGCTTTAGCAATGGAGGCTTTGAACATCGCCCACTCCGGTTCAATGCCCCCAGCCTCCACAGGGATGCCAGAGAAGCCCCGCCGGAGGTGTGAGTTAAAGGCCTCCCGGACTGGGGACTCCTCCAGACGTTCCCAGTTCACCCGCACTACACGTTTGGGCTTACCAGGTCTGTCCAGAGGCTTCCCCCGCCACCTGACCCAACTCACCACCAGATGGTGATCAGTTGACAGCTCTGTCCCCCTCTTCACCCGAGTGTCCAAAACATATGGCCTCAGGTCCGATGATACGATAACAAAATCGATCATCGACCTTCTGCCTAGGGTGCTCTGGTACCAAGTACACTTATGAGCATCCTTATTTTCAAACGGTGTTTGTTATGGCCATTCCATGACTAGCACAGAAGTCCAATAACAAGCCACCACTCAGGTTCAGATCAGGGAGGCTGTTCCTCCCAATCACGCCTCTCCAAGTGTCTCAATCATTGCCCACATGTGCGTTGAAGTCCCCCAGCAAGACGACAGAGTCCCCCTCAGGAGCCCCATACAAGGCTCCATCCAGGGTTTCCAAAAAGGCCGAATGCTCTCTCGTCCACTGGGGTGAACTCCATCATAGAGGCACTTAGCCGGGGACTTGTGAGTATCCCCACACCAGCCTTGCGCCTCTCACCCTGGGGAGCTCCGGAGAAGAATAGAGTCCAACCCCTATCCAGGAGTGAGGTTCCAGAGCCGAGGCTGTGCGTAGAGGTAAGCCCCACCAGATCCAGCTGGTAGCGCTCCACCTCCCACACAAGCTCCGGCTCCTTCCCTCCCAGAGAGGTGACGTTCCACGTCCCCAAAGCCAGCCTCTGCCACCCGGGTCCGATCCGTCGAAAACCTCTGCCTTCACTGCCACCTTTCTGGCAGCGCACCCGACCCCCTTGGTTTTTACCGCGGGTGGTGAGCCCACGGGACGGAGAAGGAGAGATGTTGGTGTTGTCCACGTTGCTTTTTCGGGCTATGCCCGGCCGGGCTCCGTGGCAAGCCCGGCCACCAGGCGCTCGCTG
>JAPMUY010003353.1:190000-215000 GCA_026901105.3 Galaxias olidus
CAGAGGACCAGAATGACCAGGGGACCAGAATGACCAGAGGACCAGGGGACCAGTATGACCAGAGGACCAGGGGACCAGAATGACCAGAGGACCAGGGGACCAGAATGACCAGAGGACCAGGGGACCAGAATGACCAGAGGACCAGGGGGACTGACTGGCTGCTTGTGGAGCTCCTACACAGCAGATGTTGTCAATTAACTTCCACGACCACTACGGGCTCACTACACACACACACACACACACACACACACACACACACACACACACACGGACTGTGTGTGTGTGTGTGTGTGTCACAGTTGTGGGAAAACGTGGGCCAGCTGGTCCTCTGGGTCACATACCACCTCCATAAAATGTATCTGTGTTGATCCGTATTTGTTAAATAAAACCGTGCAGCTCCATTGAAGTATCGACTGGTGTGTCGTTGTTTACGCCTAGCAAATAACATGACACAGGTCAAAGACAACGTTTGGAGTAAATAACTACACATTTATTGATTTAAACAACTTATTTACTAAATGAGGTCCTGTGTTGTTAGAGCATCCATAGACCGCACAGAGGCTGTATAGTCTAATACGGTAGTTACACATTGGTAGGTAGTTGGGAAGCTCCTCAGCGGCAAGGCGCCGGGTGTGGATGAGATTCGCCCCGAGATGCTGAAGGCTCTGGACAGTGTCGGGCTGTCTTGGTTGACACGCCTCTTCAGTGTCGCGTGGAGGTCGGGGACGGTACCATTGGAATGGCAGACCGGGGTGGTGGTTCCCATTTTTAAAAAAGGGGACCGGAGGGTGTGCTCCAATTATCTGGGTATCACACTTCTCAGCCTACCTGGGAAAGCTTATGCCAGGGTGTTGGAAAGAAGACTCCGACCGATTGTCGAACCTCGGATCCAGGAGGAGCAATGCGGATTCCGTCCTGGTTGTGGAACAGTGGACCAACTCTTTACCCTTGCGGGGCTGTTTGGGGGGGCATGGCAGTTTGCCCATCCGGTCTACATGTGTTTTGTGGACTTGGAGAAGGCCTATGACCGTGTCCCCTGGGGCGTCCTGTGGGGGGTACTACGGGAGTATGGGGTGCCGGGATCCTTGCTACGAGCCATTCGGTCCCTATATAACCGGAGTGAGAGCTGTGTCCGTATACTCGGCACAAAGTCAAATGCGTTTTCAGTGGGTGTTGGACTCCGCCAGGGCTGCCCCTTGTCACCGGTTCTGTTTGTGATTTTCATGGATAGAATCTCAAGGCATAGCCGGGGGGAGGAGTGTGTCCAGTTTGGGGACCTCAGAATTGCTTCTCTGCTTTTTGCAGATGATGTGGTTCTGTTGGCATCTTCAGACTGTGACCTTCAGCATGCACTGGAGCGGTTTGCAGCTGAGTGTGAAGCGGTCGGGATGAGAGTCAGCACCTCCAAGTCTGAGGCCATGGTTCTCTGCCGGAAAACGGTGGAGTGCTCTCTCCGGGTTGGGAGTGAGTTGCTGCCCCAAGCGAGGGAGTTCAAGTATCTCGGGTTCTTGTTCACGAGTGAGGGAAAAATGGAGCGCGAGATTGACAGGCGGATTGGTGCAGCATCAGCAGTAATGCGGGCGTTGTACCGGACCGTCGTGGTGAAGAAGGAGCTGAGCCAAAAGGCGAAGCTCGCGATTCACCAGTCGGTCTACCTTCCAACCCTCACCTATGGTCATGAGTTTTGGGTAGTGACCGAAAGAATGAGGTCGTGAGTACAAGCGGCTGAAACGTGTTTCCTCCGTAGGGTGGCTGGGCTCAGCCTTAGGGATAGGGTAAGGAGCTCGGTCATCTGGAGGGAGCTCAGAGATGAGCCACTGCTCCTTTGCGTCGAAAGGAGCCAGATGAGGTGGTTCGGGCATCTGATTAGGATGCCTCCTGGGCGTCTCCCGTTGGAGGTGTTCCGGGCACGCCCTACTGGTAGGAGACCCCGGGGTAGACCCAGAACACGCTGGCGGGATTATATATCTCGTCTGGCCTGGGAACGCCTCAAGATCCTCCAGGAGGATCTGGAAAACGTTGCTGGGGATAGGGACGGCTGGAATTCCAAGCTGAGCCTGCTGCCACCGCGACCCGGCCCCGGATAAGCGGCGGAAAATGGATGGATGGATGGACATTCATTGTTTGGTAATACTGTATGAAACATTGAAATTGGTAATACTGTATGAAACATTGAAATTGGTAACACTGTATGAAACCTTCATTATTTTGGTAATACTGTATGAAACCATTGTTTGGTAATACTGTATGAAACATTCAAATTGGTAATACAGTATGAAACATTCAGTGTTTGGTAATACTGTATGAAACATTCATTGTTTGGTAATACTGTATGAAACATTCAAATTGGTAATACTGTATACAATATTCACTGTTTGATAATACTGTATGAAACCTTCAAATTGGTAATACTGTATGAAACATTCAAATTGGTAATACTGTATGAAACATTCAAATTGGTAATACAGTATGAAACATTCAAATTGGTAATACTGTATGAAACATTCAAATTGGTAATATTGTATGAAACGTTCAGTGTTTGGTAATACTGTATGAAACATTCATTGTTTGGTAATACTGTATGAAGCCTTCAGTGTTTGGTAATATTGTATGAAACATTCATTGTTTGGTAATACAGTATGAAACATTCATTGTTTGGTAATACTGTATGAAACCTTCATTGGTAATACAGTATGAAACATTCATTGTTTGTTAATACTGTATGAAACCTTCATTGGTAATACAGTATGAAACATTCAGTGTTTAGTAATACTGTATTACCCCCTGCAGTGTTTGGTAATACTGTATTAAACATTCAGTGTTTGGTAATACTGTATGAAACATTCAGTGTTTGGTAATACAGTATGAAACATTCATTGTTTGGTAATACTGTATGAAACCTTCATTGTTTGGTAATACTGTATGAAACATTCATTGTTTGGTAATACTGTATGAAACCTTCAGTGTTTCCCTGAGGATGGAGTTGTAGCAGCGGAGGTTAAGCACGCGCCCAAACCATTTGCGCTGCTTGTCGTAACTTATAATAATATTGTTAGGCCTACTTTTTTACTATTATTTATGCTCAATTATTACTATTATTTATGCTCAATTAGAGTATAATTCGATTTTTAGAGTGTTATTGTTGTCAAATGAAATTCAATAACTGAAGAAAAAAAAATTCTGAATATTTCTGTGTTTCTGCCAAACGCTAAATGACAATACTATGTGTAAAATACAGCATTGGTATAATGATGAAAAATATAAAACAAATTTAAAAAACTAAAATGGGGAAACTATAAATCACGCCAATTCCCGACTGATCAGAGCTTTTGTCATCAAGAATCATTAGACTTTATTTATTATTTATTTATTGACACCTTCACTAAGGTTTATCAAGCCTACGTATTGTTTTTATATAATTTTTTTTTAAATAAAATAAACCTATGCCAGCCCTGTGATAGACTTTTATCTGACCTGTGTCCGCTGGGAACTCCGGCCCCCCCCCGTGACCCTGTACAGGATAAACGGTGAAGTTAATGGATGGATGGAACCTATGCCAATTTTATCTGACCAACAGCAATTATAGGCTACGTTTTAATTTGCTAGCTCGTTTTGAAACCGATTTCGCAGCTAGCCAACTTCAGCCAATTTTATGAGTTGAATTAGCTACGATATCCTAGTTCATAGACAAAGTGGTCAAAAATCTAAATTATAAAACGTTAATCTATAATAACCGTCCTATGCCAAAATGGATTGATGACACCAGGATAGACGAGTACATTTCCAAATGAATCCATTCCGCTTTCATTGCGTGAAAGTAGCCACATCTGCTTGCTTCATTGATCATTGTTCATGCACGTCTGTTGGTGCTTGTTATAATCATTGTGCTGACATTAGCCTATCTGGTAATGCCCAAAGTTTATCAGTGCTCTACATGTTTCGGTAGAGCCCAGTGGCGGCCCGCCAGCAGAGGGCGATAGGGCACAGCCATAGAGATAGAACACTAGAGGCGACATGTGATGCAATAGTGCTATACAAGAATGTCCAAATTTGGCATCCATCTTACCTGGGTTTACTTCTAAACCGGTTATAATGGGAGTCAATGTGGAAAAAGGCCAGTTCTTGCAATAAAATCGAATTCATTTATAATAATTTATATATTTAAGTATAAATAAACATCAAATGAGATTTTGTGTACTATTGTAACATGTACAGGACCCCTGTAGCTGTCAAAATTTGTAATATGTTAGTTTGTTTGATAGAATCTCAAGGCGTAGCCGGGGGGAGGAGTGTGTCCAGTTTGGGGACCTCAGAATTGCTTCTCTGCTCTTTGCAGATGATGTAGTTCTGTTGGCTTCTTCAGACTGTGACCTTCAGCATGCACTGGAGCGGTTTGCAGCTGAGTGTGAAGCGGTCGGGATGAGAGTCAGCACCTCCAAGTCTGAGGCCATGGTTCTCTGCCGGAAAACGGTGGAGTGCTCTCTCCGGGTTGGGAGTGAGTTGCTGCCCCAAGCGAGGGAGTTCAAGTATCTCGGGATCTTGTTCACAAGTGAGGGAAAAATGGAGCGTGAGATTGACAGGCGGATTGGTGCAGCATCAGCAGTAATGCGGGCGTTGTACCGGACCGTCGTGTTGAAGGAGCTGAGCCGAAAGGCGAAGCTCGCGATTTACCAGTCGGTCTACCTTCCAACCCTCACCTATGGTCATGAGCTTTGAGTAGTGACCGAAAGAATGAGGTCGCGAGTACAAGCGGCTGAAATGTGTTTCCTCCGTAGGGTGGCTGGGCTCAGCCTTAGGGATAGGGTAAGGAGCTTGGTCATCCGGAGGGAGCTCGGAGTAGAGCTGCTGCTCCTTCGCGTCGAAAGGAGCCAGATGAGGTGGTTCGGGCATCTGATTAGGGAGCCTCCTGGGCGCCTCCCGTTGGAGGTGTTCCGGGCACGCCCTACTGGTAGGAGACCCCGGGGTAGACCCAGAACACGCTGGAGAGATTATATATCTCATCTGGCCTGGGAACGCCTCGGGATCCTCCAGGAGGAGCTGGAAAGCGTTGCTGGGGATAGGGACGTCTAGACTAACCTTCTTAGCCTGCTGCCACCGCGACCCGACCCCGGATAAGCGGGGGAAAATGGATGGATGGATGGATGGATAGTTTGTTTCTGGTATATATTTATATTTTAACAGCTCTCAAAACAGCAAACTATTTTTTGGTATGTTAATATTAATAATTTCATTGGAAAAGACAGAAGTACCTTACAACCAGGATATACAGTACAATATTATAAAAGGTAATACATTACGACATCCTTTGCATATTCAAATAATACATTAACGAAAATCACTTCAAATGAAAAAGTATAAATATATTACATTGGACTGAGAATCAAATATAATCAATATTATATAACTATTTCATATATAGCCTACTTGAAAAATAATAAATTACTACATACATTACAAAACATAAACATTTAAAGATTTATACTAGTTTTAAACTCCAACGTTGCATGAGAAAGTAAGCCTGAGTAGGTGCGGGCGGAGGATGTAAGCAATAGAGCAAGCAACAGTAGACAACATATAGCTGCGATGGCAGCCATGACCGGGGTCTATGCTATGTCACTTTTTGGCACATTGCCATGATTCACAACAGGCAATCACAACAAGACAGCATTGTCATGACGGTACTATCAGAAAGGATGTTTCACAGTTTTATGGTATTGACAAGACATATGCTGTTAGCAAAGCTTTGTCAATGTTAGTAACTCTGTGTCCCATCACTATGTAACCTAATTACAGCATTTAAAACAAAAAACACAATATGGAACCGTTGTGCAGACACATGTTAAAATGTGAGTGTTGCTGATGAAGTATGTATTTGTAAAATAGGTCATTGTAAGTATTATGGCAATAAGGTGACAGCACAGAAAACACTAACCATAACATATGATTCTTGTCTTGACAGGCTTACCCTTTGTAGTGTTATGAAGGATAATAGTCATGTTTAGCTTCAAAACTATATCCATGCCAATTTTATTAGCTTTTTAGTTCGAAGACACACTCGTTTGAAATTTCATTGGTCTGTGGTGGCCATGTTTTTAAGGTGCAGACTGTTCCTTTCAATATTTTAAAGCTCTATTCAGATAGATACTGTTTGAAAAGTTTAGTGAGCACATCTATAATGGTCTGCGAGGAAATGTGGTTTGACTGTTTTTCACAAAATCCAAAATAGCAGAAAATCTATCAAGACGTACTAATGGTAGACAGGACAAACGTGTTTTCAGTTGTTTTTTTTAAATCAAGTGATTAAACAGTGAATGCTCCAAATTTGTGTTACTTACTAAACGTTCATTAACAAAAACAAATTCATAAATTTTCAGTTGATCTAAAAGTGACAGTTTTAGTGTCAAAAAAAGGTTTTTCATTTTACCGAGTTGATACTTTGGTGTAGCCAAGCGGTGTCTTCTAAGAGCTCAAACCTCCTATGGCCAACTTTGACATTAGTTTACTTCTTTGTCTGGGAAAAATAATGTATATGTTGCTACAGATACTTTGCAAAAACTAACTGCCTTTACAGTTACATGGTCGTTTACCTAAATTAAGGCTAAAATATTAAATACGTGTATGCTGAAAACCGCGAACGTGTCAAACAATTTAGCTTTTTTATGACGCGGCCCTAGTCAACAACAATTCTAGGCTTCGAACGACAGTTTCCCAAGGTACTGCTTGCAATTGCGTTTGCATTCATATCAGTGCCAGATAATCACCAGGTCGAAAACACATTTCAAAACATCTCAGTAAAATGTAGGTCCCATTGCAAGATCATTGCTCAGTATTATTTGTACATGCTTATTTAGCCTATAAAGTGGTAATAAACAGGCATATTCTCTCGTTGAAATACTATCGTTTTTCCTGCCTCCCCTCACAGTTCTCGCCCAATTGATCTTACAAAAGTCAAAGCTCTCTGCCCAACAAACTCCTACATAATAGCCTATATTTCATTTAACATTACGATGATGATCTTGTATTGTATTGATCTTGCTTTTTTAGCTGTCGAGTAGCCGATCTGCTAATTTCTGCAGTCTGCTCTGCAAACCTTAAGGCAATAAACCATCTGACTAATAAATAGGTTTTCTTGTTTTCTTAATGCACTGATTTTTCAGGCACGCATCCGTGGTTACAACTGATCATGCCACTCAACGCGATCTTTAAGGAAACCAACGCTTCGGTGGACATAGAAGAAAACAAAAGATGAAAGGAAAAGTCCAGATTTTCTCACGGCAATTGATATGCTATCTCAAACTCTTATCACGCATAGTTCTTCATAAGCAGAAGTATTTTAAATATGAACAGTTTCATATCCGCTGATCATTAATATATTCTTAACTGCCTTGATAGGCCTACTTAAAATTACCCCGCTCAAGAATGCAACAACTAGGTCGCCTTTTATCTTGGTACAGATAACGTTACCAATGAGCATCACTTACATTCACAATCAATCAGCATAGCTAAAGTTAAAATTCAATGTGTTATAGGCCTATGTAATAGTAGCCAAACTGACTGACATATAAGCTTACATAAAACAATGAAAATAGGTCTGGCTTTATGGATTTCAATCCACGCGACTGATTTCTAAATCAAAACAAACTATCTAGCAAGCTATAGTGGAAAATGACGTGATTTACCGCTGTCCTGGAGAAGTGAAGGCACGGAAAACTTTGAGTGAGCAGTTATTTCTCTGCCTCGGATCGATTTTTATAATTTTTTCTGAGAATCTTTCAAAGGCTTTGGACGTCAGAGTTGAAAGGCCCCGACCGACGGATTTAACTGAAGTTAGTAGCGACTCAAATACTAGTATAGTGGAGAATGGCGTTTGTTTGAGCTGTCCTGAAGAAGTGAAGGCACGGAAAACTTTGAGAGAGCAGTTCTTCCTCTGCCTAGGATCGATGTTTTTTTTTTTTTTTTGAGAATCTTTCAAAGGCCTTGGACTACTCAGAGATGAAAGGCCTCGACCGACGGATTAAATTTAAGTTAGTAGCAACACAAGTAAAGTATATAGCACATATTTTAAATAACTAACTGTTGACTGATTGCGTCTTCCACTTAAGGTCATGTAGGTACAGGGGTTTACTTCAAAATGAATCAAAGTTTGACCGTGAAAAGGTATGGGAACAGGTAGGCAAGAAGACTTCAAGACTTGGTGCGCGGCAAAATCGGTGCCCGTTTTCTACCAAAATAAAGCATTTTGAACAAAGTTCAGCGTCGAGCAACACGCAGAGGCGAGTTTTGAAATTACAATATGATGTTATTAACAGTAAGTATATGAAAAGATTGATTGTCCATGATTTAAGAATAAATGCTTAAATCAGTACATCAGTGGTTTGATATTAAATAAAGCATACCTTTTTTGATCAAACTGCTTAAAGTTAAGGATTTGTTCATGCAAGAACAAAACCTGCACACTTTGAAAGCTAAATGTGAATTAGCAAGAGCTCTATCGATGTTGACACGTATATGTTGTGAAACGAGGTTTACATTTTAATTACTGAATAGGCTCAGACCAACAAAAACGTTATATTTGTGGTGATTCAAACAGTTTCTAAACGCTACACAGCGCGATTTTAGTCGCCGCTGCATGAATTGTGTCCCGTTAAGACAACATTGTAGCGGTTGGAGTTGTCTAGCCTACTAATGGGTTCTTAAAGCAAATATGTTCCTAATAGGTGCAGGGACCTGTCCAGCAATTTCCACATCTTTACATGACACAGGACGCGGGGCGTGATCTTTCAAAGTTTGCGTGTTTTGGTGGGCTAGAATAGCGCCCCCTTTGGATCAACTGGTATTTCACTTACATGGCAGTGTGTGGCACGTGATTGTTTATGCTCATGCAAAGTTACATCTGTCTATGTATTTGTCCTTGCAATTGACACACACATTGCTAAAGTTTTGGACATTCCCCCCGTGGCTGCTACTGGCATTACCACTTACCAACTAACACTTAAAATCAATCTCCTCCTAGATGGTTTAACCGATCTTGATGCAAATGGGTAAGCAGCATCTGTAGACATAGACCTTTGAAAACTTCTTTTGAAAAGTCTGTATCTTAAACAAGATGGCTGCCATAAACCATTGAACAGAAGATTAGTTGCATTGTTGATACAGCGCCCCCTTTCGACCAAACATTACCATTTTTCAAACGTGACCTTTACTCACCCAAGTAGTTATGCCTATCAAGTTTCATGGCTCTAACACAAACAGGTCATGAGATACAAATGTGTGGTTTGTAGCGCCCCCTTAAGGGCGAAATGGTTATGGCTTGTTTTTCTGACCCTTTATAGTGTTATGAATGACCATAGTCAGTTTAAAGTTCATATCTACAACTTTGACAGTTTCATTAGCTTTATGATTTAAAAACACACCCACTTACAATTTAAATGGTTCTTTCAGGCATAGAAGATTCCTTCAAGATTTCTAACGGTCTACGCAAATATACACTGTATACCAATTTTCGTGAGGATCGGTCAAACGGTCAACGATTAGATATGGCTTGACGGTTTTTCACAAAATCCCAAATGGCAGAAAATCCATCATGGCGGACTTTATGGGTTCTAGAGGCAAATTTGTTCTTCATGATGACATTCACCTGTACACCAAGTCTCAGGTCAAAATATGACATGGGCTGCGGGGCGTGGCCGTGTCAACTTTTTACTTTTGGTTGCTTTGTATAGCGCCCCCTTTGGGTCAATTGGTATGGCACCTGTTTGGCTGGGTGGGATACCTGGGTGTCTATACTAATGCAAAGTTTCATCTGTCTATGACATTCTATCTCACGGGAATTTACACAGGTTGGGAGGAATAAATAATAATAATGAACGGTAGCAAAAACAATAGGGTTCTATGCAGTGGCCCCTAAATAAGAACAGAATTAACATTGCTTTATTTATTTTTTCATATGTAGCTAGTGAGATTGACATTAATGAGTAGCACAGCAGACTGTCTGGAACAGCATTGTTTTTTAACAAATCATGTGTACTAACGTCAACGATGCACATGCTGGTTGAAATATATAAATATGACATTGAGTAAGGTTATTTTCAGCAAAGTGATGTTTGGGCCAACATAATATGCAGAAATGTATTAATAATAGCAACAATGTTACGTTAATCACTCAGCTTTCTTAAGTAGCCTATCGTTGATGTTGGCTTGTAACGTAAACAGAACGCCTGTCAGTTGGGCTAATCAACTAGGGTTTGCTAGCCAACGGGCTAGCATTTCGATATAAAACCATCAATGTAGTCAAAGTTTTAGTTTCGATAAATGGATCTTGTTATCTACTCAATACTAACGCATGGAAGATGATCCCATCATTCGTTATTAATTTTGTCCTTTGTGATGATCTATTTAACACTATATACTGTATGCAAAAACCATATCTGCTGTCCATAGACCTTTATTCATTCCGTGGCAAGACTATACCCAGGTAAGATGGCGGAACTTTTTGCCCACAATTGATGACGCGTTGTCGCCTCTAGTGTTCTATCTCTGGGGGCACAGCCCTCCCTGGCTCTCCCAGTTTTTTTTTTTTGTTTTTTTTTAAACAATAATTACTTATTTTAAGCATGTATGTGTTTAAAATGGCCAAAACCGTGTAATGTATAAAATATAAATCATTATACGGTATTTGGGGTAAAATTAGCTGATTGTTCATCCCATAGACGTATCTATGGCTATGGTTCATCCCCTCTCTCTAGCTAGCGCTTCTGGGGCAGTAAAAAAACAGCACATTCAGTGCAGCAGCACCAGCCAATGGCTGACCGAAGAAATGCACATAGCAACAGTGACAACATAAATTTAGCCAATCGGCGTCCTCGAATCTGCTGCCAGAAAGGCCATAAGTTTACTGCCCTAAGCAGAGTTGATTTTCTGAACAGACAGACTGATTCACGCCAGAGCTCGCGCACACTCCACGGTCAATATCAAGCAATACACTGATGCAAAACACATTACATACACAAAAAACTTGTTTTTGATAGTTATTTATGAAGTTACGGTATTTATTTAATCCCACAAAAGGAAAATAAGAAAATTAAAACCTTTTTATACAAAATTTAATAAATTGTAAACGTAATTCAATACTTTTAATGTCTTATTTTGAGAATATTAAATTCAATGTTTTTTTTATACTTTCAGGACCCCACTGGTACCCTGTCTCTCTCCCTCTTGCTCTTTATACAACATTCTCTCTCTCTTACCAATCCCTCTTTCATTCTTCATCTCTCTCTCTCTCTCTCTCTCTCTCTGTCAACTGGAATATCTGTGTGTGTGTGCATGGTGAAGCTGTGAGCTTTGATCCTAGTGCACGTTCCTGAGTGAAGCTGTGTGTGTTTGTAGAGATTGATGATGTGCATGGTAGTGGCTTTATTGAAACAGGTCCTCACCATAAAGATATCCTGTGTGTGTGTGTGTGTGCATGTGTGTGTGCATGTGTACGTGTTTCAATGTGTCTGTGTGCATGTGTGTTTCAATGTGTCTGTGTGTGCGTGTGTGCGTTTGAGAGAGAGAGAGTGGTGCACACACACACACACACACACAAACTTGGAACCCTTGGAACAGTCATTGTTGATGTTGCTCTTGCGGCTCTTATGTTTGAGACGTTCAAACTGGAGATGTGCTATAAGTTCAGCTCTGGAGAAGGAGAGAAGGCAATTTCAAACCAAGCGGACAGAAAGAAAAAGAGAGCGATTGCTTTTTCATTTCATTTCCACTGGGAAATCAGCTGAGAGTGTGTGTGTGTGTGTGTGTGTGTGTGTGTGTGTGTGTGTGTGTGTGTGTGTGTGTGTGAGAGAGAGAGAGAGAGAGAGAGAGAGAGAGAGACAGTACAAAGGACAGAACTACACTTGTTTCAGTAATAAAATTTAAGAGCTAGTACCTGTAGATAATCCAGCATTGCTGTCAGGCATGCGTGTGCAAACACAATATTATATTTTACATAGAGATTATATATATATATATATACACACTGTAGACTATATGTGTGTGTGAGTATTTCACAACATGGCTGACAGATGACTAACCAGTCTTCTTAACGACTTTCGCTCTTTCTACCTCCCTCCCTTTTTCTCCCTCCCCCTTCCCTCCCCCCTCCCTCCATATGTCTGTATTCCACGTGTTCTTATTAAATAACTTGTATTAGCCTGACTTAACCTGGGATAGAATATGTTTCATCAAAAAGAGATTTCAATTCGTAATATTGAAAATGCACTGCCTGCCCGTGGACCTCCTCCTATGAATACTGCACACACACACACACACACACACACACACACACACACACACACACACACACACACACAGAGCAGACCACACCCTCCCTGCTCCACACACACACCAGTGTTTCCTCTAGGATGGAGTTGTAACAGCAGAGGCGAAGCATGCTCCCGCAAAATTTGTGTTAAAGTGTTATTAATAATTATTCTATATTAAGGTATAAATTTATTATTATTGTTGTCACATTATAACCAGTAACTGAAAAAGAAATGCCGGGCGGTTTCTGTATGTTTGCTGGTGTCGTGCCAAATGTAGTTGGCAAAACGTTTTTCTGATAAGATTCAAAGCATTCAATAGAAGCCAAATTTAACTTGTGAAACTTGTTTTTTTAATTTAAAACCAGTTGTGGGACCTCCAAGATGTAAGACTATTTGTTAGAAGAGCGGATGACATAATTAGGCTACTGTAACAACGTTCTGTTTACTACATTATAAGTAACGTAGGTCAAGTTTAGCTAAATGTCTACACAGTTTACCTGTCTCATGTTCCAAAACGCAAATTCTTTAATTATGTCGTGGTTATGACAGTTTAGCCTGGCTAATTATTATGTTAGCATAAAGAAAATGGAACGATGAAACTTTGGTTAAGGGGACTGTTGTAATCGTCAGCAAAATGGCAACGTTGGCAACGTTTGATGAGTAGTCTGGTAACGTTGGCAACGTTTGATGAGTAGTCTGGTAACGTTGGCAACGTTTGATGAGTAGTCTGGTAACGTTGGCAACGTTTGATGAGTAGTCTGGGAACCCTAGCATCAGTATCATTGTACAAGTGGAATTTGGAATAACGAGCCTGCTAGCTAACGTTAGAATCAATGGACATAACCTTAACTCCATATCCAAATTGTGATGGCTAGCGTTCTATAAATCAAAACAAAAACAAACAATTGTAACAACGAATGAATGCAATGTAGGGTTAACACTGCACACACACACACACACACACACACACACACACACACACACACACACCTACACACAGCAGAACACACCCTCCCTGCTCCACACACACACACACACACACACACACACAGCAGAACACACCCTCGCGCTCACACACACACACACACACACACACACACACACACACACACACACACAGCAGAACACACCCTCCCTGCTCCACACACACACGGCTGAACACACCCTCTCTGCTACAGTTAGTCTAGATGGGTTCAGTATGTGTTAGTGAGTCGTTAGTCTAAATGGGTTCAGTATGTGTTAGTGAGTCGTTAGTCTAGATGGGTTCAGAATGTGTTAGTGAGTTGTTCGTCTAGATGGGTTCAGTTTATGTTAGTGAGTTGTTAGTCTAGATTGGTTCAGTATGTGTTAGTGAGTCGTTAGTCTAGATGGGTTCAGTATGGGTTAATGAGTCGTAAGTCTAAATGGGTTCAGTATGTGGTAGTGAGTCGTTAGTCTAAATGGGTTCAGTATGTTTTATTCACCAACTATTCACCATGATGACTAAGATGGGTTCTGTATGTGTTGGTGAGTCGTTAGTCTCAATAGGTTCAGTATGTGTTAGTGAGTTGTTAGTCTAGATGGGTTCAGTATGTGTTAGTGAGTCGTAAGTCTAAATGGGTTCGGTATGTGTTGAGTCGTTAGTCTAGATGGGTTCAGTATGTGTTAGTGAGTCGTTAGTCTAAATGGGTTCAGTATGTGTTAGTGAGTCGTTGGTCTAAATGGGTTCAGTATGTGTTAGTGAGTCGTTAGTCTAAATGGGTTCAGCATGTGTTAGTGAGTCGTTAGTCTAAATGGGTTCAGTATGGGTAAATGAGTCGTAAGTCTAAATGGGTTCAGTATGTGGTAGTAAGTCGTTAGTCTAGATGGGTTCAGTATGTGTTGAGTCGTTAGTCTAGATGGGTTCAGTATGTGTTAATGAGTCGTTAGTCTAGATGGGTTCAGTATGTGTTGAGGAGTCGTTAGTCTAGATGGGTTCAGTATGTGTTGAGTCGTTAGTCTAAATGGGTTCAGAGACACACAACTATTCACCATGATGACAAACACAGGACAGCAGACACACAACTATTCACCATGATGACAAACACAGGACAGGAGACACACAACTATTCACCATGATGACAAACACAGGACAGCAGACACACAACTATTCACAATGATGACAAACACAGGACAGGAGACATACAATGTCTCACTGCAGATCTAAAAGCTGGAGATTGTAACATTAGCCTTACTTATCCAGAGCAACACCCTCTGTTCCTCTGAAACTGCATCTCCCAGCACCCTGTGAGGTCACAGCCCCACCAGCCAGGCTGAGGAGGCTTGAGAAACCACATCTCCCAGCACCCTGTGAGGTCACAGCCCCACCAGCCAGGCTGAGGAGGCTTGAGAAACCACATCTCCCAGCACCCTGTGAGGTCACAGCCCCACCAGCCAGGCTGAGGAGGCTTGAGAAACCACATCTCCCAGCTCCAGATGTCGGCGTTCCCCTCTCCTCCTTCCGTTAGCAGACAACAGATGTCAGTGGTACCAGCAGTCTGGCACACTCAATCAGCCAAATACACACACACACACACACACACACACACACACACACACACACACACACACACACACACACACACACACACACACACACACACACACACACACACACACACACACACACACACTCTCTCTCTCTCTCTCTCTCTCTCTCTCTCTCACACACACACACACAATTCAAATGTATGTATATAGCACATTTCATACACAAACGCAAATCAATGTGCTTTACACAAGGCAAGCAGAAAACAAAAAAAGACCATGAAAAGAAATAAAAATTTATCAAATTTAGAGAAATAAATTGCTAAAAAGGAACAATTGCAGCAAACACAATGGAGAACATATATATGTTTTTAGTCTGGATCTAAAAGTAGTGAGGCAAGGAGCAAGCTGCAGTACCCAAGAGAAGAACATTACAGTAGCCTGCTGATAATAAATGAGTCTTCTGAGTCTCAGTATGCTTTTGAGGTGATAGTATGCTGACTTTATTACCAAGTTGATGTGGCTGTTGAAATTTAGGTCCGAGTCAATGATGACACCAAGATGTCTAGCTTGGTCCTTAGTTTTGAGAGATATGGACTCAAGGTGTGTGCTTACTCTTAGCCTTTCCTCTTTAACACCAAAGATAATTAGCTCAGTTCTTTCTTTATTTAGCTGAAGGAAATTCTGACACATCCAGTCATTGACTTGCTCAATGCACTGACACAGTGATTCTATAGCCCGGTGGTCATTTGGTGAAAAAGCCATGTCAAATTGAATGTCGTCTGCATAACTGTGGTAGGCAATATTGTTATTTCACATACTTTCACCAAACGGGACCATGTAAAGATTTAATAGTGAAGGCCCCAAAATTGACCCCTGAGGGACTCCTTGTCATATTAGTAGCTCAGATTCATAGTTGCCAATGGACACAAAGTAGTTCCTGTTTCCTAGATATGAGTTAAACCAGTTTAAGACTGTTCCAGATTGCCCAACCCACTTTCCAGTCTTTATAGAAGTATTTTATGGTCAACAGAATCAAAACCAGCGCTAAGATCCAATAACACCAAGATGGAAATCTTGCCAGTCAGTGTTAAGATGGATGTAATTTAAAACATTGATAAGAGCAGTGTCAGTGCTATGAAGTGGTCGAAATCCGGATTGGAAGGTGTCATAGCAGCCAGTGATGACTAAGAAATCATTTAGTTAATGTAAAACAATTTTCTCAATAATTTTCTTATAAGGGACAGGATAGAAATAGGTCTTTAGTTGCTAATTATTGAAGGCTGCTTTTTTAGTGGAGGTTTGATAACTGCAGCTTTCAGGGACTTTGGGAAGATGCCAGATTGGAGAGAGCAGGTAACTATTTGCATTAAGTCTGACGCCAGGCACTCAAACACCTTTTTAAAGAATCGTGTGGGAAAAGTATCCAGACAACATGTGAACGACTTAAGATGTCTGATTGTCTCTTCAAGAGTATTGTTGCAATTGCTTATGATGTTTGAGAAAAAAAAGAGTAGTATTTCTCAAATCTAAATGGTAAGCACAGATTCTCTATAGATATCGTGATGAACATGAAGTTGTGTTTTTCGCCATTTGCGTTTAGCTTTACGGCATTCTCTTTTCTAGACTTTACCGATAGCTGCATTTCTCCAAAGAGCTCTTTTTTTCCCCAGCAAACGCTTTTACCTTAGCGGGTGCAATGGAATCAATTAATTGCACAACTTCAATTCTAAAGTTGAGCATGTAATTACCTACAAGATCATTCACCAAATTGGACACCGATGTTGGCAATACAGAGATTCCCTTAGTAAACAGCATTTTCACATTCTCACAGATATGTCCTTTTCTTTCTTCTTTTTTTTTTGGATATGCTGTGAATGTCAGGGCTGGTTGAAATATCAAAGAAAATACAAAAGTGGTCCGACAAGGCCAGATCGGAGTCTCCAAGAGATGTCTGTTTGCATTGGAATTATGGCTGTCCCCAATAAGATTTTTTGGGCTTTGAAGCTTCGATAGTAATAAATAGCAAAGCTTCGAATGTAATCAAATAAATGACATGATCAAATAAAAACGGCCTTGCTAATATGCCTATAAAAATGAATTAATGTATCGCCTAGGTCAACATATTTCATAAAAAACCTGGCTTCTGTAACAACAGGCTACTCCTCAAACATTTATTGAAACAAACACCTGCTACAGATGACCCTCTTCACACCCTCTCACTTCTCATATTTGTCACACATTCACACGTTTGCTTTTGGAAAGCGTAAGCTGCGATTGCAGACCACTGAAAAACGCTAAAATGACACTTTGCATGGCGCCTATATGCAACACCTGCAAGTGGAAAAAACAAATTAAATAAAATCAGACCATGCTGTACTTTTTTTTCTGCAATCAGCGAGCCATGGGTGACTTGCAGTCCGAGCAAAGCGGCGATCCAATAAGAACATTTGAGAAAGTTGTATTCCAACGTTCATTTTGTATTGGTTGGTGTAAGAATGAGAAGTTATGAAACTGGGGAAATGGCTGTAAATGTTTCTTCAAGCACAGACGAATAATGTCTGACGTGTGTGGTGACGTCGAGACGACCCCAAGCAACAGCACAATACTGTAGGGTTAGGGTTAGGGGTTAGGGTTAGGGTTAGGGTTAGGGTTAGGGGTTACAATACTAGGGTTAGGGTTAGGGTTAGGGTTAGGGGTTAGGGTTATTTACCACAATACTGTAGGGTTAGGGGTTAGGGTTATTTACCACAATACTGTAGGGTTAGGGTTAGGGGTTAGGGTTAGGGTTATTTACCACAATACTGTAGGGTTAGGGTTAGGGTTAGGGGTTAGGGTTATTTACCACAATACTGTAGGGTTAGGGTTAGGGGTTAGGGTTATTTACCACAATACTGTAGGGTTAGGGTTAGGGTTAGGGTTAGGGGTTAGGGTTAGGGTTAGGGTTAGGGTTAGGGTTAGGGTTAGGGTTAGGGTTAGGGTTAGGGGTTAGGGTTAGGGTTAGGGTTAGGGTTAGGGGTTAGGGTTAGGGTTAGGGTTAGGGTTAGGGTTAGGGTTAGGGGTTAGGGTTAGGGTTAGGGTTAGGGGTTAGGGTTATTTACCACAATACTGTAGGGTTAGGGTTAGGGTTAGGGTTAGGGGTTAGGGTTATTTACCACAATACTGTAGGGTTAGGGTTAGGGTTAGGGTTATTTACCACAATACTGTAGGGTTAGGGTTAGGGTTCGGGTTATTTACCACAATACTGTAGGGTTAGGGGTTAGGGTTAGGGTTATTTACCACAATACTGTAGGGTTAGGGTTAGGGTTATTTACCACAATACTGTAGGGTTAGGGGTTAGGGTTAGGGTTATTTACCACAATACTGTAGGGTTAGGGGTTAGGGGTTAGGGTTAGGGTTAGGGTTATTTACCACAATACTGTACTTGTCTCTCATGATCACAGAGGCTTTCAGAAAAGTTGGCAGCCCTGGCAATAACCAAATTAAATATAGGCCTATTATACCCGTATAACCAAATAAAAACAAACTTGCTCATAGGACTATACACAAATGAATAAATACTAGAAAGACTGTAGCCTGTCCCAACATCTTTGCTAGCCTAGTTGTAAGTCTGTCACATGGTCAAACTCCCAGTGTCAGTGCTGGTAATGGTTAGATTACATGAGAGCAGAGGCACAACACCATGCCAAGGTTAAATGTTCTTGTCAAATAATAACTAACAATTAATGCTGATGCAAAATCAATAATGTTGGATTCGGTCTACTATTTTTATGTGCTATTCGGGATAATAATTAATAAATGACTTTAAAGACCCCCTCCAGTGAATCAAGTTTTTAACGTTGTTAACATATGCTTGTGGTGTTTTTTATGTGCTACAAGACATATCAGCCTTGTAGCAGCCAACGCCATGGCCGAGCATTTCTGCTTTGACACTAGTGATGTGACATTGGCAAACGACCTGATTCGTTTGAACAACTCTTTGGTACGAACGAAGGGAACCGAGTCGAAACTAGTGATGTGACATTGGCAAACGATCTGATTCGTTTGAACAACTCTTTGGTACGAACGAAGGGAACCGAGTCGAAACTAGTGATGTGACATTGGCAAACGATCTGATTCGTTTGAACAACTCTTTGGTACGAACGAAGGGAACCGAGTCGAAACTAGTGATGTGACATTGGCAAACGATCTGATTCGCTTGAACAACTCTTTGGTAAGAACGAAGGGAACCGAGTCGAAACTAGTGATGTGACATTGGCAAACGATCTGATTCGTTTGAACAACTCTTTGGTACGAACGAAGGGAACCGAGTCGAAACTAGTGATGTGACATTGGCAAACGACCTGATTCGTTTGAACAACTCTTTGGTACGAACGAAGGGAACCGAGTCGTACCTGTGAGAGCCATTCTTTTAACCCTTCTGCCCAAATGTCACTGTCTGCCCTAGACCAACAGCAACGAAAACAACAGCGAGTGCTGACAGACAAAACAACGTGATTCAAAACATCATTGTAGTTGGGTAACCACAAAGGCTCTGACTTTGGAGCGCATTATTAGGTATAGAGTTCTAGCCTTGTAGGTATATTGATACAGTGGGCTGCATGTTTTCTCCTTATAAGTGTTGCATTCAAGGCAAGGAGACTTTAGGTTAGACAACACATTTACTACAGAGGGTCAATTCTAATTAGTACATTTCCTGACAAAGCAGGGGGATATGGTGTCGCCTTGTGTAATATTTACTATGTAGATCATTGACATTAGGTCTGGTAGTCAGTTAGTGCTGCTAATCCTAGTCCACACATGCGAAACCAAAGTTATATTGGTGGGAAGTTGTGGGATGTCTAAATTAGTATTCTAGTGATTATTTCATAGATAAACCTATTAACCTCTCTCAGAAAGGAACAGCCATAAGATCTGGCTCACTTCAAAGAGCCGTAACACCCATCCCTATTTCAAACTGCAGTGCACAAAGGACAGTCTCAAACGGGCGAGTTCAGACAAGCCACATTAGCAACGTCACAAATGTTTAAGTAACCATTTTGAACCAGCCACCGTTCTTGGGCGGGGTGACTCAGGAGAGACTTAGATTCAGGCAGAAGGAGATTACATTTTTAGGATGTTAACAAGGTAATTGAACATATTTTGCAGAAAAAAATAAAACAGACATGATTTATACATGTAAGCAGAATATTTTAAATGGTTTATACAATGACTGGAGGGGGACTTTAAGCTATATCATGAGTAATACAGTTTAACTGATGGTTGTTGGTTCTCACATGTTGCCTGTTGAGAATGTTAACTGGGATGAAATTGGGCTGAAAACAGACAGCTGGACTGGTGTAGTTTAGGGAGTATTTGTTAAGTTGTCCAGGCCCCCTGTAGTGATCATGGCAGACTATAGTAACCACACAAGGTAACTGCTTTAACTGACTTTGTTCTATTGACATGGGTGATGTGATCACCTTGATGGGGCATGGACTTTTTCATTGAACTACGACAGTGTGTAGGATGGCAGTGTCCATCTTTGCAGAGAGAAAACGTGCAGCAGTGCGATTGGGGTGAAGCTCATCTTATAGTATTCACAGTATTCACTACCACACACACAGTATAGTATTCACAGTATTCACTACCACACACACAGTATAGTATTCACAGCGTTCCAGAAGAGGTCCAAACTGTCAATTAAGTGGATTTCGAGGAACGTGCATTCTGCCTTGAGCCATTGTGGAGAGAAAGTCTCTGTCTTCTACACACACACCTGCATCTGTCACTCAGCCTGGCTTATCCCTGACAGGAGTCACCGTGGTGACCAGTAGGTCACATGCTGATGAGGTCATAACCACCCTGCTGTGGAATGGTAAAACCATAGAGATAGAACACTAGAGGCGTTATGTGATGCAATAGCGCTATACAAGAATGTCCAAATTTGGCAGCCATCTTACCTGGGTATACTTCTAAATCGGTTATAATGGGAGTCAATGGGAAAGAAGGCCGGTTCTTGCAATAAAAGCTATATTTCAGTATAAATGAACATCAAATTGTATTTTTGACTATTGTAGCATGTATAGGACCCCTGTAGCTGTCAAAATGTGTAATATGTTAGTTTGTTACTGGCATATATTTTTATTTTAACAGCTCTCAAAACAGCAAACAAATTTTTGCTATGTTAATATGCATAATTTCATTGGTAAAGACAGGAGTATCTTACAACCAGGAAATACAATATTATAAAAGGTAATACATTACGACATCCTTTGCATATTGAAATAATACATTCGCGAAAATCACTTAAAATGAAAAAGTATAAATCTATTACATTGGACTGTTTAGAATCAAATATAATCTATAATATACAACTATATTTCATATATAGTCTACTTGAAAAATAATAAATAACTAGGCCTACATACATTACAAAACATAAACATTTATTAATAAACATTTATACTAGTTCTAAACTCCAGTGTTGCATGAAAAAGTAAGCCTGAGTAGGTATGGGCAGAGGATGTGAGAAACAGAGCAAGCAACAGTAGACAACAACAAAACAAATTAAGATAAAAACAGAATTAACATTGCTTTATTTATTTTTTCATAATGTAGCTACTGAGATTGACATTACTGAGTAGCGCGGCAAACTGTCTGGAACAGCATTGTTTTTGAACAATCATACCAACATCGACGATACACATGCTGGCTGAAATATGTAATGACATTCAGTAAAATTATTTTCAGCAAAGTGATGTTTAGGCCTAGGCTACATGATATGCACAAATGTATTAATAATAGCAACAACGTTACGTTAATCATTCAGTTGTCTTAACAAAAGTACCGTTGATGTCGGCTTGTAATGTAAATAGAACGCCTGTCAGTTGGGCTAATCAACTAGCCTTTGCTAGCTAACTAGCTAGCATTCAGACATAAAACCAGCAATATACTCAAAGTTTTAGTTTTGATTGCTAAATGGATCTTGTTATCTACTCAATACTAACGCATGGAAGATGATCCCATCATTCGTTATTAATTTTGTTCTTTGTGATGAGCAATTTGGCACTATACAAGCAAAAACCACAGCTGCTGTCCATAGACCTTCATTCATTCCGTGGCAAGACTATACCCAGGTAAGATGGCAAAACCTTTTGCCCACAATTGATGACGCGTTGTCGCCTCTAGTGTTCTATCTCTGTGGGTAAAACAGCCATCTCCATGTCAGTTACTGTGTGTGTGTCTGTGTTAGTGTGTGTGTTAGTGTGTGTGAGCTCTCCAGTATTAGGGTTGGGTGTAGGGGGTATTAGTGTGTACCATTTGGGGCGGCTGGTTGACTTGACCACTGGAGACATTCCATCTCGGTAGAGGCTCTTGGTCTTGGAGAAGTTGACCAGGTTGAAGATCACCCTCTGAAACACACACACATTAGGGTTAGGGTTAGGGTTAGAGAAGTTGACCAAAGGTCTATTCCATTAAGCAGGATTTTGGTTAGCGAGGTAACTTCAGGTTTAACCCGGGCTTATATATACCACGACGGTGGGTCACTTTTTACTGGGGTAAATCGCCATGGTAACATATGCTGCACACCTAGCCTGCTCTGGAGCATGTTATGTCCAAGATAACAGATCAACACGTATAAAAGCACTGCCTACTGACCATTCAATTCCCTTCCAAAATGGAACCACTCCTAGAAGATCCCGTGGAGCTCGGTTCAACCTTTGGTTTTGTTTGTTCTACGGTACGTTGAAATGTAAACCCGCCAACTGCATTCATGTGCAAAATAAGAGTAAAGAATAAAATTTGATAAAATAAAATAAAGAAATATATCAAATCTATGATGTACAACAGCAATACAATTAAGTAAAGTAGTAGGCTTACAAATGCCATGTGCAATCTTGCGTTTGTGCAAAGTAGAGCTGAGTAAAAACAGTGAAATAAATACAGATTATTACACTGTTAAAAAGGTCTTTTGTTATTCGTTGTATTTGGTTCGCAAATAGTGACACGTTTAACACTGCCAGGGTTGCAGCTGAAAGTACATGGCAAAAAAAAAAAAGAATGCCATAAGACTACATCTAAACAACACATTCACTTAACTGCATACAAAACTGTAATCATAGTCTGATCTACTCGTGCCTTACTGATGGGAGCAGTGATATTGATAAGCCGATTCATTTACGCATTCGCAAAGACTGCATTTTGTTTACCAGCTTTCCTTCCTGCTTTTGGCAGCAAGAACTGTGTTGCTTTTAGCCAGAAGCCGTGATCTGGCTGCAGTCTGTTTTAATAGACAATCCCCTTTCAGCAGGCACACTGGAAACAGGAATCAACAAAGACATCTTCGCAATTTAACGTGTATTATTTAGCAAAATGACTGTCCGATGACTTATTTTTTGGCTTTTAATGTTTTTTCCGGCCCAAAGCCGGCTATTGTCGGCTAACAGAACGTCCGGTGTGTGTGTGTGTCTAACACAGAGAGCAGAGGACAGTGTGAGTGTTTCTGTGTCTGACCCCGACACAGAGAGCAGAGGACAGTGTGTGTGTGTGTGTGTCTAAGCCCGACACAGAGAGCAGAGGACAGTGTGTGTGTGTCTGTGTCTGACCCCGACACAGAGAGCAGAGGACAGTGTGTGTGTGTGTGTCTAAGCCCGACACAGAGAGCAGAGGACAGTGTGTGTGTGTGTCTAAGCCCGACACAGAGAGCAGAGGACAGTGTGTGTGTGTGTCTGACCCCGACACAGAGAGCAGAGGACAGTGTGTGTGTGTCTAAGCCCGACACAGAGAGCAGAGGAGAGTGTGTGTGTGTCTAAGCCCGACACAGAGAGCAGAGGACAGTGTGTGTGTGTGTCTAAGCCCGACACAGAGAGCAGAGGACAGTGTGTGTGTGTGTGTGTGTGTGTGTCTAAGCCCGACACAGAGAGCAGAGGACAGTGTGTGTGTGTCTAAGCCCGACACAGAGAGCAGAGGACAGTGTGTGTGTGTGTGTGTATAAGCCCGACACAGAGATGATTGGACAGTGTGTGTGTGTCTAAGCCCGACACAGAGAGCAGAGGACAGTGTGTGTGTGTGTGTGTCTAAGCCCGACACAGAGAGCAGAGGACAGTGTGTGTGTGTCTAAGCCCGACACAGAGAGCAGAGGACAGTGTGTGTGTGTGTGTCTGACCCCGACACAGAGAGCAGAGGACAGTGTGTGTGTGTCTAAGCCCGACACAGAGAGCAGAGGACAGTGTGTGTGTGTCTGACCCCGACACAGAGAGCAGAGGACAGTGTGTGTGTGTCTAAGCCCGACACAGAGAGCAGAGGACAGTGTGTGTGTGTCTAAGCCCGACACAGAGAGCAGAGGACAGTGTGTGTGTGTGTGTCTAAGCCCGACACAGAGAGCAGAGGACAGTGTGTGTGTGTCTAAGCCCGACACAGAGAGCAGAGGACAGTGTGTGTGTGTGTCTAAGCCCGACACAGAGAGCAGAGGACAGTGTGTGTGTGTCTAAGCCCGACACAGAGAGCAGAGGACAGTGTGTGTGTGTGTGTCTGACCCCGACACAGAGAGCAGAGGACAGTGTGTGTGTGTCTAAGCCCGACACAGAGAGCAGAGGACAGTGTGTGTGTGTCTAAGCCCGACACAGAGAGCAGAGGACAGTGTGTGTGTGTCTAAGCCCGACACAGAGAGCAGAGGACAGTGTGTGTGTGTCTAAGCCCGACACAGAGAGCAGAGGACAGTGTGTGTGTGTGTCTAAGCCCGACACAGAGAGCAGAGGTGTGTGTGTGTGTGTCTAAGCCCGACACAGAGAGCAGAGGACAGTGTGTGTGTGTCTAAGCCCGACACAGAGAGCAGAGGACAGTGTGTGTGTGTCTAAGCCCGACACAGAGAGCAGAGGACAGTGTGTGTGTGTGTGTGTCTAAGCCCGACACAGAGAGCAGAGGACAGTGTGTGTGTGTCTAAGCCCGACACAGAGAGCAGAGGACAGTGTGTGTGTGTGTCTACGCCCGACACAGAGAGCAGAGGACAGTGTGTGTGTGTCTAAGCCCGACACAGAGAGCAGAGGACAGTGTGTGTGTGTGTCTGACCCCGACACAGAGAGCAGAGGACAGTGTGTGTGTGTCTAAGCCCGACACAGAGAGCAGAGGACAGTGTGTGTGTGTCTGACCCCGACACAGAGAGCAGAGGACAGTGTGTGTGTGTCTGTGTGTGTGTGTCTAAGCCCGACACAGAG
>JAPMUY010003353.1:220000-222500 GCA_026901105.3 Galaxias olidus
ATCTCACGGTTTATGGTGTCAAAGGCTTTGCTGAGGTCGATGAAGGCTACATACAGGTCTTTGCACTGCTCTCTACTCTTCTCTAGTAGCTGTCGTAAGACAAAGATCATGTCGGTAGTGGATCTAGACTTCCGGAAACCACTTTGTGTTTCTGGGAGAGCACTTTCCGAAATGTGTCCACCAGTCTGTTGAGCATGATTTTTGCCACCACTTTCCCTGCAGTGGAGAGGAGAGAGGTTCCCCGGCTGTTCCCACAAACCGCTCTGTCCCCCTTCTGTTTGTAAATGACCACAATGTTAGCATCCTTCCAGTCCTGCGGGAGGATCTCGGACTTCCAGATGTTTGTGATCAGTTGATGTATGCGGCGTGTGAGGAGGTACCCCCCATATTTGAAGACCTCTGCCGGGATGCCATCAGGTCCTGCACTTTTGTTGTTCTTCAAGCCCCTGATGGCTTGGCGGGTTTCAAAGAACTGTGGCGGAGTGTCGAGATGCAGGATTGGTGGAAGGTCTGGAAGTTTATTGAGGATGTGAAGATCAACAGGGTTGGTGTGGTTGAAGAGGGTCTCAAAGTGATCCGCCCAGCGGCCAAGGATCTCACGACGGTCCTTGAGAAGAGTGTCCCCATCTGCTGATCGGACAGGGGCATTACTTTGCTTCCTGGGGCCATATAAGGCTTTAATGGCATCATAGAAGCCCTGGGTGTTATTGCAGTCTGCAAAGGTTTGGATTTCTTGTGCCTTCTGCACTCACCCGGTGTCCTCCCTGATCCGGAGAGCATGCTGGGTCGCAGCTCTTGCCTCAGCAAAAATGGTTTTCAGGGTGGAGGATCCAGGGTTGGACAGGAGAGCTTTGTGGGCTTCATGTTTTGTTTGCAGGAGTGACTGTATTTTGGCAGAGTTGTCATCAAACCAGTCCTGGTGACGTTTCCTTGGCAGACCAAGCGCTTCCGAGGCTGCACTGTGGATAGCTGTGCGCAGAGCTGACCAATCAGTGGATTCCTCCGGAACTTGATCAAGGTTTCTTGCAAGGAGCCGTCGGAGGTTGCCTGTGGTGGTAGGGTTGTTCAGTGCTGTGCAGTTGAGTTTTCTGTTTGGGGCTGTCCTTTGGCGGCGGGGTTGAATATCTATGAGGAGTTTGGATCTGACCATAAAAGGATCAGTCCAACATTCAGCCCCGCGCATGACTCGGGTGATAAGAACATCCTGTCTGTCCTTTTGGCGGACAATGATGTAATCCAGGAGGTGCCAGTGTTTTGAGCGGGGGTGTTGCCAGATGGTTTTGAGCCTGTTCTTCATCTGGAAGGTGGTATTAGTAATGACCAGGCGATGTTCCGCACAGGGGGAGAGGAGCCGGAGCCCATTGCTGTTCATTTTCCCCACTCCATGCTGGCCAAGGACTTTACTCCATACAAGATGCTCTGTGCCCACTCTAGCATTGAAGTCTCCCATGAGTATGAGTTTGTCTGCTGGGGTTTTCTGGATGATGGAGTCAAGACTTCTGTAAAAGTCCTCTTTGATGTTATTCTCTGCATCCAGGGTTGGTGCATAGGCGCTGATGAGGGTGGCAAAGCGTCCCTTTGTAAGGGGAATGCACCATGTCATCAGCCTTTCGTTTGATGCCAGTGGGGGATTCTGGGATGCACTGCTGCAGATGGGTCTTCACAGCGAAGCCAACTCCATGAAGGCGGCATGTGCCTTCGGGGACCCCTTTCCAGAAGAAGGTGTACCCCGCACCAACTTCTGTCAGGGAGTCCTCTCCATGTAGCCTGGTCTCGCTGAGTGCTGCGATGTCAATGTTATACTTCGCAAGTTCAAGGGCTGTTCTACGGTGGGGCCTGTCGGGTGTTTCAGCCATATCCAGGAGCGTGCGGACATTCCACGAAGCGATGTGCAAGTAAATATTTTTCTTTTTGTTTCTTCGACCGCAAAGAGGGATGCTCCGACGATTGCGGCTTACCGTCCGGAGTTGGGAGAGCAGACAATTTTTGGACCACCTTTTCTAGGTCCTTCCCCGTCAGGGGTGAGCAGTGTGGGGATACTCAGACGCAATGGAAGCTGCTGAGGAGACACGCTGCTCCATCCCGCAATCTCAGCGACCATCACTCCATTGCCGCCTGTGTGCATGGTTTGGCTAGGCACTCCCAGCCACATCCTTGGCCTGTACCTGCTGCCATTCAATATCGCCACAGGGCTTTGGGGTGGGAGGGGTGGGGCAAGGGGCTTGCGCAGGGAAAGGATTAAGGTGAGGGTGCGGGTGCGCAGTCCTCACTCCCACCATCTTCACTCCGCCAGGCATACTTCCGGTGGCATGAGGAGCTCATGACGACCTTCATCTGGCTGGAGCTGCAGGGGACTGAAGAGGCTATGTACTGAGGCTGGAGCTGCAGGGGACTGAAGAGGCTATGTACTGAGGCTGGAGCTGCAGGGGACTGAAGAGGCTATGTACTGAGGCTGGAGCTGCAGGGGACTGAAGAGGCTATGTACTGAGGCTGGAGCTGC
>JAPMUY010003353.1:225000-260895 GCA_026901105.3 Galaxias olidus
AGGGTCAGGGATAGGGTTAGTCTGTAGGGTCAGGGATAGGGTTAGTCTATAGGGTCAGAGTTAGGGTTGGTCTGTAGGGTTAGGCTGTAGAGGTGTTTTAGTCTGTAGGGTCTGAAAGAAGACTATGGAAAGCCACAAGACGAGAAGTGCATCACCTATACCTGAAAGATCTCAGATACTCTTTTAACGCACTAGTAAAAGAAGCACGGACTGCTTACTTTGCTGACATAATCTCTTCTTCCAAAAGAAATCCTATAAGGTTTTATTTGACACTATCATAAACATTGTTTCACCACCCTTACCTACATTACCGTGTTTTTCTGTCAATGATTGTAATCAGTTTCTTACTTTCTTTGTTGATAAGGTATGATGTATAAAAGGTATAATGGCTATTAGGTCCAGTATTCTTCCTGGGACTTGTTCGTCCACTTCTAGCCCCCTGTTGTCTCCTACTGTTCTGAACTCTTTCAAACCAATCAGTTTGCAAGATATGATGGATTTGATTAGGAACATGAATCTATCGTCTAGCCCTCTGGATGTAATACCATCCTCTCTAATTTTAAAAGTTTTGCCTATTATCGGCCCTGCCATATCATCATCATCATCATCATCTTCATCCGCTTTGTCCAGGGTCGGGTCGCGGAGGTAGCAGTTCCGGCAGGGCATCCCAAACTTCCCTTTCCCGGGCCACATTAACCAGCTCTGACTGGGGGGATTCCAAGGCGTTCCCAGGCCAGTGTGGAGATATAATCCCTCCACCTGGTCCTAGGTCTGCCCCGCATCCTCCGCCCAGCTGGACGTGCCTGGAACACCTCCCTAGGGAGGCGGCCAGGTGGCATCCTTGCTAGATGCCCGAACCACCTCAACTGGCTCCTTTCTACGCAAAGAAGCAGCGGCTCTACTCCGAGTCCCTCACGAATGGCTGAACTTCTCACCCTATCCCTAAGGGAGATGCCAGCCACCCTCCGGAGGAAACTCATTTCCGCCGCTTGTATCCGCGATCTCGTTCTTTCGGTCATGACCCACCCTTCATGACCATAGGTGAGAGTAGGAACGAAGATAGACCGGTAGATTGAGAGCTTTGCCTTCTGGCTCAGCTCTCTCTTCGTCACAACGGTGCGATAAAGCGATTGCAATACCGCACCCGCTGCTCCAATTCTCCGGCCCATCCCTCGTTCCATTTTCCCCTCACTCGAGAACAAGACCCCGAGATACTTGAACTCCTTCACTTGGGGTAAAGACTCATTCCCTACTTGGAGTAGACAATCCATCGGTTTCCTGCTGAGAACCATGGCCTCAGATTTGGAGGTGCTGATCCTCATCCCAGCCGCTTCACACTCGGCTGCGAACCGATCCAATGAGTGCTGCAGGTCGCAGACCGATGATGCCATCAAGACCACATCATCTGCAAAAAGCAGTGATGCAATCCTCTGCCCACCAACCCGCAGCCCCCTCCCCGCGGCTACGCCGTGAGATCCTGTCCATGAATACCACAAACAGGATAGGTGACAAAGCGCAGCCTTGGAGGAGGCCAACTCTCACCGGAAACGAGTCCGACTTACTGCCGAAGACCCGGACACAGCTCTCGCTTTGGGAGTACAGAGATTGGATGGCCCTGAGTAGAGACCCCCTCACCCCATACTCTCGCAGCACCTCCCACAGTATCTCTCCTCAAAGATCCTCGCGAGGGTAAAAAGCTGGTCCGTTGTTCCACGACCAGGCCGGAAACCGCATTGTTCCTCTTCAATCCGAGGTTCG
The DNA here is from genome assembly GCA_026901105.3 of Galaxias olidus. Lineage (NCBI taxonomy): Eukaryota > Metazoa > Chordata > Actinopteri > Galaxiiformes > Galaxiidae > Galaxias > Galaxias olidus. Next base: position 226,759 of record JAPMUY010003353.1, read on the forward strand.
ACTATCGGTCGAACCCTCCTTTCCAGCACCCTGGAGTATACTTTCCCGGGGAGGCTGAGTAATGTGATGCCTCTGTAGTTGGCACACACTTTTCCAGTCCCCCTGCCATATCAGCTATTGTTAATACTTCCTTGTCTATAGGATGTGTACCTTCCTATTTTAAGCACGCTACTGTCCAGTCCATAGTAAAGAAACCTAACTTAGATCCTGCTGTGCCCAAGAACTATTGACCTATACCAAAACTCCCATTTTTCTCAAAAATGTTAGAGAAGGTTGTCGCCAAACAACTCACTGCTGCGTTGGAAAGGCACAATATTTATGATAAGTTTCAGTCTGGGTTTCGGAAACGGCACTCTACTGAAACTGCTCTTCTGAAGATTTCAAATGATATCTTAATGTCATCCGATGCGGGTGATTGTTCTGTATTAGTTCTACTCGACCTCAGTTCAGCGTTTGACACCGTAGACCATCACATCCTCATAAAAAGGTTACATGACTGGGTGGGCATTTCAGGCAAAGCATTAGACTAGTTTTCATCATATCTCACTGATAGAAGTTTCACTGTCTCAATTGGAGACTTTGTGTCGGATTCCTCTCCACTGTCATGTGGTGTCCGGCAGGGATCGGTTTTGGGGTCCCTATTATTCTCTTTATATTTGCTGTCATTGGGACAGATTATAAACAGATTTAATATTAAATATCAACTATTTGCAGATGATATCCAGCTCTACTTTTCATTTAAACCTAGTGAGGTTTATAGGTTATCATGTCTCCTAGACTGCCTTAATGCTTTCAGGAACTGGACGGTGGAAAATTTCTTACAGCTAAATGCTGATAAGACTGAAGTCCTGATTGCTGCTCCAGAAAAGGTTGCTCCCTTGATAAAGCAAATTATTAGGCCCCTTTCTTCTGTCGCACACTCTAACCTGCGTAATTTATGGGTTGTATTTGATCAGTCCTTGTCGTTTGACACTCATGTTAACCCTCTGAGACCGACGGACGCGCGGGCGCGCTCATCAGTCACCCTCGACCAAATCCTTCATAAAAAACGAAATATTTGCTTTAGAGACAATTTATTTTTTTTATTTTAAACTAGAGGCTTGTAGCTTTAATTGAAGACCATTTTGGTCGATGTAAGTTGTTCACATACTTTTCCACAGATCTACAAAAGTAGGGAACATTGTTTGCACGTAGCCTATCATAGGTTGCGTTGCCCCTCGCTTACCTACATTAACTATTGATCTAGTGTTATTTTCGCTGGGTTTTATGACATCATTAGATAGTATAGGTCATGTGATTTAAAGTTCCGAGTGTTTACTCCAAAGAATTACCACGATAGCCATTCGACAATCGACACAGCCTGTTTGTTAATGAAGATAAACACTTTCCATTGGAAATCTTGTCATATTGGATCATACAGCGGATAAGAGACGCAACACAACTGTATTTTTAACTTTTACCAGCAAGTATGGCTAGAAGAAGAGACACTCACTCGATAAGAAGCTATTGAGAGGATATTTCAAAGCGAGGAGGGAGAGGACAGCGCGTCGTTTTCATACAGCCGCTCCAGCCAATAATCCCAAGATGTTGACGATTTTAGAAAAGGAATAGATCCATTTGAGGACAAGTAAGTAGTTTCAAATTGTAATAATATTTGGATGCACGTGAATAATTGCCAATGTTTTATTGAAAGGAATATTAGCCTGTTATTGTTTCCCGATGGTGTGTTGAAAGTAAGTGTAGCCTAGTGCGCTTACTGGCGCGACTTAGCACACTTACCTGGGATAATTTTATTATCTCAATATCATCACAAGAGTTCATGATATTGAGAAATAGCCATGGTAATTCGTTACTCTTTTCCAAATTATGCTTGTTTGCAATTTCGTTTGAATTATCATATGCAATTGATGTTTTGTGATAGCCAACATTGTAACTTGATTCTAGTGTAAATGTGGGGGGAGGTTGCAAGGTGTCGGGTGTAGAGGGTAGAATGTGAAATTTAGGCTGAATGGGGGTGGGTTGTAAAATGCAAATCTTGCCTGAAAAAGTGGGTCTGTGTTCAGGTACTCTGCATGAAGTTTAATTTCATTACAAATGTTGTAACTGAATTGCTATTACTGTTGTTATTGTTGTAACACATTTCTTTTAGTTTTAATTCTTTATATTTTTTATTAGTGTTGAAGATCAACAGAGTGCAACAAAGCCTGCCATTCCTGTAAATCAACAAGCATCCTCCAGCACAGACCAGCAGGCACCTCTCTGCTCATGCTCCTGTCCTGTAGCCCAACAATCGCCAACATCTTTCCACTTTCTGGACATTGCTGTCACCAATTCATTCATCTTCCACAAAGAAGTCTGTGCAAGAACAACATGTCACATCAGGTCTTTGTTGAGCTGCTCACTACTGAACTGTGTGGGGTGCAACTGGATAACACCACAGCAGAGAGGTAATATGGACACACTCCTGTGGCCATTGTTCCAACCAACGTACATTCAGATAGGGCACCAGTAGGCCATAGGAAGTGCAAACTGTGCAATAAATACACTCCATGGCAGTGTAAGGAGTTTCAGAACCCCCTATGTGAGATACTATACAGAAACTGCCAAGTATCACAGTTAGGGACCTCTAGACCACAAGATTTCCTTTTTCAGGGTGGTAGAACATTTTGACTGTAAAAACTAGTTTGAACAATGGTCACTATAATGTAAATAGTTCAGTGGAAAGTGATCTATAAGGTCCCAGACACTTCAGTGTGATTCCAAACACCAGTGGCTACATCATAACTGAATTTAAACTTACTTTCATGCTTTTTAGCTGTGTTTTGCTAATAAAACTGAAGAAATTCAATGGCCGTTTTTTTTGTTTTGTTTGTTTATTATGGTTATTATGTCGTATTCTACAGTCCAGAAATGTGATTTCAGTGTCACACTTGATTAGCCTCAACTGTACTGAATCTGGGGATGTGTGTTACTTCCGTGTACTACCAGAAATGACTGCAATATTGGTTAAAATATGAAGATATCAAAAACGGCAATAAAAGACCCTAGGTCTCTGAGGGTTAAGCAGCTGACTAGGTCATGTTTCTTTCACTTAAGAAATATTAGTAAACTAAGATCTTCAGTTTGAAATGTAGAATTAGAGATGATTATACATGCCTTCATTTCATCTCGCATCAACTATTGTAATGCACTTTTCTCCTCGCTTAACAAGTCTGCCCTGAATCGTCTGCAGACAATTCAGAATGCTGCTGCAAGACTACTTACTAGGTCAAATAGACGGTCTCACATCACCCCTATACTCAAAACTCTTCACTGGCACCCTGTTGCGTATAGGATCCAGTTTAAAATTCTCACTCTAACTTACAGAGCATTGCACGGGCAGGCTCCTGCTTATGTGGCCAATCTACTCCATCCACACTCATCAGCTCGCTCTCTTAGGTCAAACAAGCTACTTTTATTGTCTGTCCCTCACACACGCCTAAAGACGCGTGGTGATCGAGCTTTTGAGGCTGTAGCACCTAATCTGTGGAATACTCTGCCCACAATTTTAAGGTCTGTTGTTTCTGTGGATTCTTTTAAAAGCCAGCTAAAGACATATCTGTTTAGACCGGCATTTGGGTAATTTTTATGCACTAGGTCTGCATTTTATGTATTTATTGTCTATTGGTTATTGTTATGTGTTTTTAGTTGCGTGTATTTTTTTTTTTTTATGTACTGTGATTTTAGTTTTGCTCGTGTAAAGCACTTCGTGACTTTCGTCTATGAAAAGCGCTATACAAATAAACTTTACTTACTTACTTACTTGGGGTTAGGGTGTAGGGTCAGGGTTAGGATTAGTCTGTAGGGTTAGTGTGTAGGGTCAGGGTTAGTGTGTAGAGTTAGGGTTAGTCTGTTGTGGTGTGTTAGTCTGTAGGGTTAATAATAATAATAATAATACATTGAATTTATAAGGCGCCTTTCAAGGCACTCAAGGTCGCCGTACAGTAATATAAAAAACAGTTCTCATAAAAAATAATAAAAATAAATAAATAAATAAAATAAAATAAGATCAAAATAAGTAGTATACAATTAAAAAGGCATGGAGCCTGCAATCGAGCATTAAAAAGCATCACGTGGGACAGTAAGCCAGCCTAAACAAATGGGTTTTGAGGTGGTTTTGGAAACAGGAAATTGAGTCCAGATTTTTGATGTCAGGGGGGAGGGAGTTCCATAGACGTGGGGCGGAGCAGCTGAAGGCTCGCGATCCCATGGTGGACAGACGAATTCGGGGGACGATCAGGTTGATGGAGGAGGTAGATCTGAGGGACCGGGTGGGAGTGTTAATATGAATGAGGTCAGACAGGTATGGAGGGGCTAGATTGTGGATGGCCTTGAATGTATGGAGGAGGATTTTGAAATTTATTCTGTATTTGATGGGAAGCCAGTGGAGTTGGAGCAGAACGGGGGTGATGTGACAGATGGCAGGGGTTTTGGTGATGATGCGTGCGGCAGCGTTCTGGACTAATTGCAGTTTATGGAGGAGTTTGTGGGGGAGACCGAAGAGGAGGGAATTGCAATAGTCCAAGCGGGAAGTGACAAGAGAGTGTACCAGGACTGCAGTGGTGTTGGGAGTGAGTGAAGGGCGGAGGCGGTTGATGTTTCGGAGGTGGAAGTAGGCGGACCGGATGGTGTTGTTGATGTGGGTGTGAAATGATAGGGTGCTGTCGAGGACAACACCCAGACTCTTAACCTGGGGGGAGGGGGAAACCGAGGAGTTGCCGATGGTGAGGGAAAAACTGGGGAGTTTGCTGAGTGTGGACTTGGAGCCAATGAGGACTACCTCTGCTTTATTATCGTTTAATTTGAGGAAGTTTGAGGTGAACCAGGATTTGATTTCCTGTAGGCAGGCACAGAGGGAGGAGGGTGGGAAGGTGGAAGAGGGTTTGGAGGAAACATAGAGCTGGGTGTCGTCCGCGTAACAGTGGAAATGGATATTGTGTTTGCGGAAGATCAGACCAAGTGGAAGGAGGTAGATGATGAATAGGATGGGGCCAAGGACGGAGCCCTGGGGAACACCGGATGAAAGGGGGGAGGGGTGGGATGTGAATGATTTTAATTGAATGAACTGAGTGCGGCCAGATAGATAGGAGTGGAACCAGTCTAAGGGTGTGTGTGATAGTCCAATGGAGGCTAGTCTGTCGAGGAGAATGGAGTGGGAAATGGTGTGTAGTGGGGTTAGTGTGTAGGATCAGGGTTTGGGTTAGTCTGTAGGGTTAGGGTTTGTCTGTAGTGGTGTGTTAGTCTGTAGGGTTAGGGTTAGTCTGTAGTGGTGTGTTAGTCTGTAGGGTTAGGGTTAGTCTGTAGTGGTGTGTTTGTATGTAGGGTTAGTGTGTAGGGTCAGAGTTAGGGTTAGTCTGTAGGGTCAGGGTGTAGAGTCAGGGTTAGGATTAGTCTGTGTCCTTTCTTTCCTATCTTTGCTTTATCCATTGCTTGCTAGTTTCTATCCGATTTACGACTGCGTTCACTGCTTCCAAAAAATTTGTGGTGTTAAAGCAAATTTGTGTTAATGCATTAATAACGAAAACCCTAATTTTCATCTTCTGTTTTTCTAATTTAATTATTGCTACAAGAGATCCGCTCGACGTCACAACAATGAAAAACCCAGGCTTTACTGGGTGGTGGAAGAGTCAGCTTTAATGTCAGCAGAGAGCACTGTAATGAAGTTATTGTCCGTGAAAGTGAGGAGCATACAAATTAAATATTTAGTTCATAAATGGTTTGAAATGTTCAACTTGTCCAAACACCGTGTTATATTTATAAAACATTTGGGTTGTTTGTGCTGTTTTTAAAATTGGGGAGTAGGTTAGCCTGCAATGTTACTGGTTAGGTAACGTGAACTTGCTAGCTAGCTACGTTCCATCCATCCATCCATTTTTCGCCGCTTATCCGGGGCCAGGTCGCGGTGGCAGCAGGCTAAGAAGGGTAGTCCAGACGTCCCTATCCCCAGCAACGCTTTCCAGCTCCTCCTGGAGGATCCCGAGGCGTTCCCAGGCCAGAAGAGATATATAATCTCTCTAGCGTGTTCTGGGTCTACCCCGGGGTCTCCTACCAGTAGGGCGTGCCCGGAACACCTCCAACGGGGGGCGCCCAGGAGGCATCCTAATCAGATGCCCGAACCACCTCATCTGGCTCCTTTCGACGCGAAGGAGCAGTGGCTCATCTCTGAGCTCCCTCCTGATGACCGAGCTCCTTACCCTATCCCTAAGGCTGAGCCCAGCCACCCTACGGAGGAAACACATTTCAGCCGCTTGTACTCGCGACCTCATTCTTTCGGTCACTACCCAAAGCTCATGACCATAGGTGAGGGTTGGAAGGTAGACCGACTGGTAAATCGCGTGCTTCGCCTTTCGGCTCAGGTCCTTCTTCACCACGACGGTCTGGTACAACGCCCGCATTACTGCTGATGCTGCACCAATCCGCCTGTCAATCTCACGCTCCGTTTTTCCCTCACTCGTGAACAAGATCCCGAGATACTTGAACTCCCTCGCTTGGGGCAGCAACTCACTCCCAACCCGGAGAGAGCACTCCACCGTTTTCCGGCAGAGAACCATGGCCTCAGACTTGGAGGTGCTGACTCACGGAATCCGCATTGCTCCTCCTGGATCTGAGGTTCGACAATCGGTCGGAGCCTTCTTTCCTACGTTTAAAATATATTAACGTAGCTAGCTCCCCTCCTCGAATCGCCACCTTAATGTGGTGGAGGGGTTTGAGTGTCCCTGTGATCCTGGGAGCTGTGTTGTCGGGGGCAGTAGCCCTTGGTAGGGTCTCCCATGGCAAATTGGTCCTGGGGGAGGGTCCAGACTAAGCGCGATTCAAAAAACCACGATGAAGCGGAACCAACGGCACTGTGGCACCTCGCCCGGAAGGATGCTCGCTGGCGAGCGTCTGGTGGCTGGGCCTTGACCCATGGGGCCCGGTCGGGCACAGCCCGAAGAAACAACATGGAGCCGCCGCACTGTGGGCCCACCACCTGCAGGGATAGACATCAGGGTCGGGTGCAATGCCAACCGGGTGGCAGGCATAGGCGGGGACCTAGGCGTGCTGACCCCTGACCAATTAAGCTATTTACGTTAATGTAGTTTAAAACTGTCTAGACCCCCCTAGAAAAAAGACAAGTTCTCGTCATAGGTCTAGCGTTAATAAATAGCTGCCGTACGGGTAAGAAAACTAACATTAATGTCAGCGTTTAACATCCATGTAAAGTTGGGCAGTTCATATCACTTAAGTTACTTATTGCCAGTACACATGTTAAATACTTTAAAAACGTGGAATTTTTGGTCCAGCTCAAGTCAAAGCAGAGTAACACTGAGCAGGATCTTTGAGTAGCCCTGTCTACCATAATCCCAGACTTGGAAACTCTTATTAGGGGGAAAACATCTCCAATTTTCTCATTAGCTTCCCCAAATGGCTGTTACGTCATAGGATATCATTTATTTAACACAGTTATAAAGTTATGATCATTTTATTCATATTCACCATGATCAGCAGCCCCAGGACCAGACCCGTTGAGAACCACTGTCCTAAAGGACCTTGACGGACACAGCCTGAGCAATGGGGCGGAGGAAACACTTCCTGTAGGCGGATCCATCAGGAAGGAGACAGAGTGTCTTTGTGTCCTGATACAAGATTAGATCAACTCCAGCCTATCTCTCTCTGCATCGCTTCAGCTCTGCAAAGTGCATTTACAATGACACAGATGACCTTCGCAAAGGACTGGCTGGCTGACGCTGACACACACACACACACACACACACACACACACACACACACACACACACACACACACAGAGTTATTAAAGCACTGAGACCCTCCACTGTCTTTCCCTCTCTTACACACACTTGCTTTTTTAATCTCACATGCACAGAGAAATCATAGCACAGAAAGAGAGCAAAAAAGCAAGCAAACAAGACAGAAATAACGAAAGAGCCTGGTCAGTTGTTTCAGTTTAAAATGGAGGATGGCTGAATCGTACATACAGCTGTTTAGTAAAAACAATATTAAAAACCACAGGATGCTGCTTTCTGACTGGTGCTTAAGGACTTATCTTGAGTCTAAGGTTATAAGACAAAGCTACAGTTAGTATTTAGCTTAAGGCTATTAGACAAAGCTACAGTAAGTATTTAGCTTAAGTCTAAGGCTATTAGACAAAGCCACAGTACGTATTTAGCTTAAGTCTAAGTATATTAGACAAAGCTACAGTAAATATTTAGCTTAAGGCTATTAGACAAAGCTACAGTAAGTATTTAGTTTAAGTCTAAGGCTATTAGACAAAGCCACAGTACGTATTTAGCTTAAGTCTAAGTATATTAGACAAAGCTACAGTAAGTATTTAGCTTAAGGCTATTAGACAAAGCTACAGTAAGTATTTAGCTTAAGGCTATTAGACAAAGCTACAGTAAGTATTTAGCTTAAGGCTATTAGACAAAGCAACAGTAAGTATTTCGCTTACGGCTATTAGACAAAGCTACAGTAAGGACTTATCTTGAGTCTAAGGCTATTAGACAAAGCTACAGTAAGTATTTAGCTTAAGTCTAAGGCTATTAGACAAAGCTACAGTAAGTATTTCGCTTACGGCTATTAGACAAAGCTACAGTAAGGACTTATCTTGAGTCTAAGGCTATTAGACAAAGCTACAGTAAGTATTTAGCTTAAGTCTAATGCTACCGTCACACCGCAGGCCTTAATACGCAATTCGAATTTATGCTCATATCCGATTTTTTTGTTTGGCAATTCACATTATTCGTTTTAATGTGGCCAATATCAGATTCCAGTGTGAACTGGTCATGGTCCTGAACTGACCTGCATACGCAAAAGAACAATAACAAAAGCATGGGTATTAAAGCTAAAATTTGACTGATTGTATTTGACTAAAAGCTGTTTATCAATGCCAAGAACGTACTTGTGTTCTTGAGAAGAACATTCCTGCCAAGTGTTCTTGACTAGAACGGTCTTCCAAGATCGCGAGGCCGGAGAACGCACTATCAGAGATTGAGATGCTACAGGATATGTGAACTTGCTATTGCACAATACTCTGGGCATTATCAGCTAACAGGATACAATTTAATTTGACTGTGTTTGTGTATTACAGTTGTGTTTCACTATAGGCTGCTACTTTGTTTAGCCTATACAGTAAAGCTAAAGACAACTCAAAAGTCGTGTTTGTCATTTTACTCATAAGGTAGGGATTAGTAGCCTACTAATTTAACATTACAAGTGTTATGAATGGCCTTTCAAATGTCATGAGCTGCCAGCGGGAAAAAGCTGATTGCTCTCCTACCATCATTCTTGCATTGACTTCTGGGATATCAGATGTGTTCTTGCTAGCAAGTAAGCAACCAATGCATCCTCGATAAAATGGGCGGATCAAGAAAACGTATGGGCATTTTAAGCGTTCTTGGTAACTTGCATTCTTTGAATTGGAACCGTACTCGGGCCATGATAGTTTACGTGAAACGGGTCCACGAGAACTGACAAAAACGTGGATTGATAAACAGCCAAATACCACTGTGATGCACGCTACTTTTGTTTACATTTGAATTTTGTAGTCAGTTTCTAATCCTCACGAGACCACTCATTGTTGCTAAAGGAAGTAAGTTGGATACACTCGTGTAATATTAACGGTTGTAACACAGATTCATTGATTAAACAATCCAACACATTTAACTAATTAAAACAGAGGCTTTCTTCCACAACCAACATATAAACTCAGACTGCAGGTGGGCTGTATTTGCAACACAACACAGTGCACACGTTATGCTGGTCTAGCTGCATGTGTAAAAGAGAAGCAAATAGGGAATTAAATTCAATGAAACAACAGATTACTGTATCAAGGGCAGTTTTATTAACGTTATCATGCTCGGGCCTAGGACCATTATGGAACTGATCCTCTGACCACTATCGGCCACTAATCGGTATCGGCCAAAAGTTTTTTGAAATGTCAGTCAGCTGTATCAGCCCCAAATATCCATATGGGTGCATCCCTAGTATTTAATAGAGGTGCATTCATGTTCTTGTATGCAGACATGTGTTCCCCCTTGACCAACAGAATGATTTATTTAGTTTAAATCGATACACTCGTTTCCACCTTGTCAACAAATCAGAACTTACTGTCGTTAGACTGAACCGACTAGTCATTTCTGTGTGCAGACTTGCTCTGTAGTAATTTATAAAATTGAATGTGATTATTGCCTGTTTCCATCTCTGTTTAAATGGTTATTATCTGTGAATGAGTGAAACTATCCATGACACTCCCTCCCTCCCTCCCCTCTCCTCTTCTGCTTTTCCCCTCCTCTTTGATCTCTCCCTGGTTATCCTGCACTCCTCCGATCCAAGGTCAGCCAGAAACACAGGTGATAGTGAGACAGAGAGGAGGAGCAGAGTAAGAAAGACGAACTGGGGGTCAGGGGGAGGAGGAGGGAGAAGAGGAGCAGAGAGATGAGAAAGAGTGAAAAGGAAAGATAGAGGGGATAAAGAGGAGAGAGAGGAGCTACTGGTGGAGGGGGAGAGGAGGAGGAAGAACTGTGTGAGAGGGAGAGAGAAGGGGTTATGAACTGGGGGAGGGAGAGAGGAGGAGGAAGAACTCTGTGAGAGGGAGAGAGAAGGGGTTATGAACTGGGGGAGGGAGAGAGGAGGAGGAAGAACTCTGTGAGAGGGAGAGAGAAGGGGTTATGAACTGGGGGAGGGAGAGAGGAGGAGGAAGAACTCTGTGAGAGGGAGAGAGAAGGGGTTATGAACTGGGAGAGAGGAAGAGGAGGAGGAGAAACTGAGTGAGGGAGAGAGAGGAAGAAGAGAGAGAGGCAGTACTACTTTTAATTTACTAGCAAAGATAACTAATCAAACAGCTCATCACACAAATCCTAATACCTAACCCTAACCCCACATACCAAACACAGGTCTGTATGTCCCTAACCCTAACCCCACATACCAAACACAGGTCTGTATGTCCCTAACCCTAACCCCACATACCAAACACAGGTCTGTATGTCCCTAACCCTAACCCCACATACCAAACACAGGTCTGTATGTCCCTAACCCTAACCCCACATACCAAACACAGGTCTGTATGTCCCTAACCCTAACCCCACATACTAACACAGGTCTGTATGTCCCTAACCCTAACCCCACATACCAAACACAGGTCTGTATGTCCCTAACCCTAACCCCACATACCAAACACAGGTCTGTATGTCCCTAACCCTAACCCCACATACTAACACAGGTCTGTATGTCCCTAACCCTAACCCCACATACTAACACAGGTCTGTATGTCCCTAACCCTAACCCCACATACTAACACAGGTCTGTATGTCCCCACCAGTCTATAATATTCATATTAGATCATACTAACACAGCTCTGTATGTCCCCACCAGTCTATAATATTCATATTAGATCATTCTAACACAGGTCTGTATGTCCCCATCAGTCTATAATATTCATATGAGGTCATACTAACACAGCTCTGTATGTCCATACCAGTCTATAATATTCATATTAGATCATACTAACACAGGTCTGTATGTCCCCACCAGTCTATAATATTCATATTAGATCATACTAACACAGCTCTGTATGTCCATACCAGTCTATAATATTCATATTAGATCATACTAACACAGGTCTGTATGTCCATACCAGTCTATAATATTCATATTAGATCATTCTAACACAGGTCTCTATGTCCCCCACCAGTCTATAATATTCATATTAGGTCATACTAACACAGGTCTGTATGTCCATACCAGTCTATAATATTCATATTAGGTTATACTAACACAGGTCTGTATGTCCCCACCAGTCTATAATATTCATATTAGATCATACTAACACAGGTCTCTGTCCCCCATCAGTCTATAATATTCATATTAGATCATACTAACACAGGTCTCTGTCCCCCATCAGTCTATAATATTCATATTAGATCATACTAACACAGGTCTGTATGTCCATACCAGTCTATAATATTCATATTAGATCATACTAACACAGGTCTCTGTCCCCCATCAGTCTATAATATTCATATTAGATCATACTAACACAGGTCTCTGTCCCCCATCAGTCTATAATATTCATATTAGATCATTCTAACACAGGTCTCTGTCCCCCATCAGTCTATAATATTCATATTAGGTCATACTAACAGGTCTGTATGTCCGCACCAGTCTATAATATTCATATTAGATCATACTAACACAGGTCTGTATGTCCATACCAGTCTATAATATTCATATTAGGTCATACTAACACAGGTCTGTATGTCCCCACCAGTCTATAATATTCATATTAGATCATACTAACACAGGTCTCTGTCCCCCATCAGTCTATAATATTCATATTAGATCATACTAACACAGGTCTCTGTCCCCCATCAGTCTATAATATTCATATTAGATCATACTAACACAGGTCTCTGTCCCCCATCAGTCTATAATATTCATATTAGATCATTCTAACACAGGTCTCTGTCCCCCATCAGTCTATAATATTCATATTAGGTCATACTAACAGGTCTGTATGTCCGCACCAGTCTATAATATTCATATTAGATCATACTAACACAGGTCTCTGTCCCCCATCAGTCTATAATATTCATATTCGATCCTGAGAGTGCCAGCCAACACACCACTCATCACCTGGATGACACTGACCCCGGCCCGGCGTGCAGTTCTTCCTGGTTTTCCATATGGCCAGCTTGCCTACCCTAGACAGATAGTTTATAACCTACTTGCTTGGCCTTCTAACCCTGACCTTAACCCTGACAGATAGTTAGCTAGCTAGACAGATACAGTGCATCCGGAAAGTATTCATACCCCTTCACTTTTTACACATTTTATTATGTTACAGCCTAATTCCAAAATGGATTAAATAAAAAAAAATTCTCAACATTCTACATACAATACCGCATAATGACAAAGTGAAAAACGTTTTTTAGAATTTTTTGCAAATGTATTAAAAATAAAAAAATAAAATATCACATGTACATAAGTATTCACACCCTTTGCTGTGACACTCAAAATTGAGCTCAGGTGCATCCCGTTTCCACTGATCATCCTTGAGATGTTTCTACAACTTGATTGGAGTCCACCTGTGGTAAATTAAATTGATTGGACATGATTTGGAAAGGCACACACCTGTTTATATAAGGTCCCACAGTTGACAGTGCATGTCAGAGCACAAACCAAGATATGAAGTCCAAGGAATTGTCTGTAGACCTCCGAGACAGGATTGTATCGAGGCACAGATCTGGGGAAGGGTACAAACAATTTCTGCAGCATTGAAGGTCCCAACGAGCACAGTGGTCTCCATCATTCGCAAATGGAAGACGTTTGGAACCACCAGGACTCTTCCTAGAGCTGGCCGCCCGGCCAAACTGAGCAATCGGGGGAGAAGGGCCTTGGTCAGGGAGGTGACCAAGAACCTGATGGTCACTCTGAAAAGAGCTCCAGTGTTCCTCTGTGGAGATGGGAGAACCTTCCAGAAGGACGACCGTCTCTGCAGCACTCCACCAATCAGGCCTTTATGGTACAATGGCCAGACGGAAGCCACTCCTCAGTAAAAGGCACATGACAGCCCGCATGTAGTTTGCCAAAAGGCACCTAAAGGACTCTCAGACCATGAGAAACAAATTCTCTGGTCTGATGAAACCAAGATTGAACTCTTTGGCCTGAATGCCAAGCGTCATGTCTGGAGGAAACCAGGCACTGCTCATCACCTGGCCAATACCATCCCTACAGTGAAGCATGTTGGTGGCAGCATCATGCTGTGGGGGTGTTTTTCAGCGGCAGGAACTGGGAGACTAGTCAGGATCAAGGGAAAGATAAATGCAGCAATGTACAGAGAGATCCTTGATGAAAACCTGCTCCAGAGCGTTCTGGACCTCAGACTGGGGCGAAGGTTCACCTTCCAACAGGACAACGACCCTAAGCACACAGCCAAGATAACAAAGGAGTGGCTTTGGGACAAGTCTGTGAATGTCCCTGAGTGGTCCAGCCAGAGCCCAGAGTTGAACCCGATTGAACATCTTTGGAGAGATCTGAAAATGGCTGTGCACCGACGCTCCCCATCCAACCTGATGGAGCTTGAGACGATCTGCAAAGAAGAATTGGAGAAACTGCCCCCAAAATAGGTGTGGCAAGCTTGTAGCATCATACTCAAGAAGACTTGAGGCTGCAATTGCTGCCAAAGGTGCTTCAACAAAGTATTGAGTAAAGGGTGTGAATACTTATGTACATGTGATATTTTATTTTTTTATTTTTAATACATTTACAAAAAATTCAAAAAAACTTTTTTCACTTTGTCATTATGCGGTATTGTGTGTAGAATGTTGAGAATTTTTTTTTTATTTAATCCATTTTGGAATTAGGCTGTAACATAATAAAATGTATAAAAAGTGAAGGGGTATGAATACTTTCCGGATGCACTGTAGTTAGATAGCTAGGCCTTCTCACCTTGACCTTAATCCTGATCCCTGACCCGGACAGATAGTTGATCAGGACCAGCATGGCCTTCTTCTAACCCTGACCCTATCCCTGACCCTAACCCTGACCCTATCCCTGACCCTAACCCTTATTTTGGGCATGAGGGGGAATGCTGAGCCATCCCTGATATCAAATCATAATTACTTCCGAACAAATCTGTAATAAACTATACCATCACTGTGTGTGTGTGTGTGTGTGTGTGTGTGTGTGTGTGTGCCTGGCCTAGAGAGAGGAGGAGCAGAGAGATTAGAGGCCGAAGGTAGAAAAGAGATAGACACAGAGATGAGAGATTAAAAGATGTAGAGATTGGCGCTGCGTCTCAAATCGCACACTACTACTTTTTTTTTTTAGTAGGTACTGCAGCTGCCCTTACAAAGTATGTACTGTTGCATAAAGTAGGCATACAATTGGGACAGAATACTTCGTCATAACATCAATCGCAGTCCATAGTGCCAAATTTGAGAATTGTTGGTGCTCCATCAGTGCAGAGTCGATGTGACGTAGCTTCTGCTTTGCAAAGCATTGTGGGTCAGAGAAGCCAGAACAGTATGCTGACTAGGATACTGTCAAATACGACCAGATGAGGTGGGACATCCTGGTATTTTTGTCTAACTATGTTTGACACACTATGCATTGGGACCTACTAAATCTTTTACTGGCTTACTATACAGCATGTTAGTATTGGTATTGGGACGCAACCACAGACAAACCTTAACCCTAATGACATATATTTAGATATAGACTAACCCTAAGGACATATATTTAAATATAGACTAACCCTAAGGATATATATTTAGATATAGACTAACCCTAAGGACATATATTTAAATATAGACTAACCCTAAGGATATATATTTAGATATAGACTAACCCTAAGGATATAGATATAGAGATAAAGACTAACCAAATCCTATAGCTGTAGCGATATAGACTAACCAAACCCTGAGGATATAGATGTAGAGATATAGACTAACCAAACCCTATAGCTGTAGCGATATAGACTAACCAAACCCCAAGGATATAGATGTAGAGATATAGACTAACCAAACCCTAAGGATATATATTTAGATATAGACTAACCCTAAGGATATAGATATAGAGATAAAGACTAACCAAATCCTATAGCTGTAGCGATATAGACTAACCAAACCCTGAGGATATAGATGTAGAGATATAGACTAACCAAACCCTATAGCTGTAGCGATATAGACTAACCAAACCCCAAGGATATAGATGTAGAGATATAGACTAACCAAACCCTAAGGATATATATTTAGATATAGACTAACCCTAAGGATATAGATGTAGAGATATAGACTAACCCTAAGAATATAGATTTAGAGATATAAACTAACCCTAAGAATATACAGTGCTGTGAAAAAGTATTTGCCCCCTTACAGACACTTATTGTTTTTGCACATTTGTCACACTTAAATGTTTCAGATTATCAAACAAATTTTAATATCAGACAAAGATAACCTGAGTCAATACAAAAAGCTGTTTTTAAATGATGATTTCATTTATTAAGGGAAAAAAGCTATCCAAACCAACCTGGCCCTATGTGAAAAAGTAATTGCCCCCCCTTGTTAAATCATGAATTAACTGTGATTAATCAAATTTTTTGGAAAGCTGAGTTCAATTTCACTAGCCACACCCAGGCCTGATTACTGCCAGAACTGTAGAATCTAGAAATCACTTAAATAGAACCTGTCTGACAACATGAAGTAGGCTAAAACATCTCAAAATGCAACACATCATGCCCGGATCTGAAGAAATTCAAGAACAGATGAGAAACAAAGTCATTAACATCTATCAGTCTGGAAAGGGTTACAAAGCCATTTCTAAGGCTTTGGGACTCCAGCGAACCACAGTGAGAGCCATTATCCGCAAATGGAGAAAACATGGAACACTGGTGAACCTTCCCAGGAGTGGCCGGCCTACAAAAATTACTCCAAGAGCGCATCGACTCATCCAGGAGGTCACAAAAGAACCCAGAACAACATCTAAAGCACCGCAGGCCTCACTTGCCTCAGTTAAGGTCAGTGTTCATGATTCAACAATAAGAAAGAGACGGGGCAAACATGGTATCCATGGGGGAGTTCCAAGGCGAAAACCACTGCTGACCAAAAAGAACACAAAGGCCCGTCTCACATTTGCCAAAAAACATCTTGATGATTCCCAAGACTTGGGAAAATATTCTGTGGACTGACAAGACAAAAGTGGAACTTTTTGGAAGGTGTGCGTCCCGTTACATCTGGTGTAAAACTAACACAGCATTTCAGAAGAAGAACATCATACCGACAGTCAAACATGGTGGTGGTAGTGTGATGGTCTGGGGCTGCTTTGCTGCTTCAGGACCTAGGCAACTTGCCGTAATTGATGGAACCATGAATTCTGCTCTCTAACCAGAAAATCCTGAAGGAGAATGTCCGGCCATCAGTTTGTGACCTTAAGCTCAAGCGCACTTGGGTTATGCAGCAGGACAATGATCCAAAGCACACCAGCAAGTCCACCTCTGAATGGCTAAAAAAAAACTAAATGAAGGTTTTGGAGTGGCCCAGTCAAAGTCCGGACTTAAATCCGATTCAGATGCTGTGACATGATTTTAAACAGGCCGTTCATGCTCGAAAACCCTCCAATGTGGCTGAATTAAAACAATTCTGCAAAGAAGAGTGGGGCAAAATTCCTCCACAGCAATGTGAAAGACTCATTGCCAGTTATCACAAACGCTTGATTGCAGTTGTTGCCGCCAAGGGTGGCACAACCAGTTATTAGGTTTTGGGGGCAATTACTTTTTCACATAGGGCCAGTTTGGTATGGATAGCTTTTGTCCCCTTAATAAATGAAATCATCATTTAAAAACTGCATTTTGTATTCCCTCAGGTTGTCTTTGTCTGATATTAATATTTGTTTGATGATCTGAAAAATGTAAGTGTGACAAAGAAGCAAAAACTGAAGAAATCTGTAAGGGGCAAATACTTTTTCACAGCACTGTAGATGTAGAGATAAAGACTAACCAAACCCAAAATAGATGGTAAATAGATTACCAACCAGTTCCCTTTTGAATCAGATTAAAGCAACACTAAAAAGCTAAAACCCCAGTCTAACACAGAGTCGCTACACAGCCAGACCCAGTCTAACACGGAGTCTCTACACAGACAGACCCAGTCTAACACAGAGTCTCTAAGCAGACAGACCCAGTTTGACACAGTCACTACACAGCCAGACCCAGCCTAAGGTAGCCAGACCCAGTCTGACAAGTCTCTACACAGCCAGACCCAGCCTAACGCGGCCAGACCCAGAGTCTCTACACAGCTAGACCCAGCCTAACGCAGCCAGACCCGGTCTAATAGAGAGTCTCTACACAGCCAGACTCAGCCTAACACAGCCAGACCCAGAGTCTCTACATAGCTAGACCCAGCCTAACGCAGCCAGACCCAGTCTAACACAGAGTCTCTACGCAGCCAGACCCAGTCTAACAGAGTCTCTACGCAGCCAGACCCAGTCTAACACAGACAGACCCAGTCTAACGCAGCCAGACCCAGAGTCTCTACACAGCCAGACCCAGTCGAACACACAGTTTCTACACAGCCAGACCCAGTCTAACAGAGTCTCTACGCAGCCAGACCCAGCCTAACGCAGTCAGACCCAGCCTAACACAGAGTCTCTGCACAGCCAATCCCAGTCTAATACAGAGTCTCCACACAGCCAGACCCAGCCTAACGCAGCCAGATCCAGTCTAACACAGAGTCTCTACGCAGCCAGACCCATCCTAACGCAGCCAGACCCAGTCTAACACAGAGTCTCTACACAGCCAGACCCAGTCTGACACAGTCTCCACACAGCCAGACCCAGCCTAACGCAGCCAGACCCAGCCTAACACAGAGTCTCTACACAGCCAGACCCAGCCTAACACAGCCAGACCCAGTCTAACACAGAGTCTCTACACAGCCAGACCCAGTCTAACACACAGTCTCTACACAATCAGACCCAATCTAACACAGTCTCTACACAGCCAGACCCAGTCTAACACGGAGTCTCTACACAGCCAGACCCAGCCTAACAGAGTCTCTACACAGCCAGACCCAGTCTAACACGGAGTCTCTACACAGCCAGACCCAGTCTAACACGGAGTCTCTACACAACCAGACCCAGTCTAACACGGAGTCTCTATGCAGCCAGACCCAGTCTAACACAGTCTCTACGCAGACAGACCCAGTTTGACACAGAGTCACTACACAGCCAGACCCAGACTAACACAGCCAGACCCAGAGTCTCTACACAGCTAGACCCAGCCTAACGCAGCCAGACCTGGTCTAATACATAGGCTGGGTCTGGCTGTGTAGAGACTAACACAGCCAGACCCAGAGTCTCTACACAGCTAAACCCAGCCTAACGCAGCCAGGCTAAGTCTAACACAGAGTCTCTACGCAGCCAGACCCAGTCTAATACAGCCAGACCCAGTCTAACGCAGCCAGACCCAGTGTCTCTACACAGCCAGACCCAGTCGAACACACAGTTTCTACACAGCCAGACCCAGTCTAACAGAGTCTCTACGCAGCCAGACCCAGCCTAACGCAGCAAGACCCAGTCTAACACAGAGTCTCTGCACAGCCAGTCCCATTCTAATACAGACTCTCCACACAGCCAGACCCAGCCTAACACAGCCAGACCCAGTCTAACAGAGTCTCTACGCAGCCAGACCCAGCCTAACACAGAGTCTCTACACAGCCAGATCCAGTCTAACACACAGTCTCTACACAGCCAGACTCATTCTAACGCAGCCAGACCCAGTCTAACACTGAGTCTCTACACAGCCAGACCCAGTCTGACACAGTCTCCACACAGACAGACCCAGAGTCTCTACACAGCCAGACCCAGCCTAACACAGAGTCTCTACACAGCCAGACCCAGCCTAACACAGCCAGACCCAGTCTAACACAGAGTCTCTACACAGCCAGATCCAGTCTAACACACAGTCTCTACACAGTCAGACCCAGCCTAACACAGAGTTTCTACACAGTCAGACCCAGTCTAACACAGAGTCTCTACACAGACAGACCCAGTCTAACACAGAGTCTCTACACAGTCAGACCCAGTCTAACACAGAGTCTCTACACAGTCAGACCCAGTCTAACACAGAGTCTCTACACCCGGCCCGGGCAAAAGGCGCCCCGCGGGCCATATGCGGCCTGCGACCTGATTCAAAATAGCCCGCAGAATCATCCTCAAATCACACTAAGAATTTGCGAGTTAAGTTTTTAAAAACGTATTTGTAATTCAAATTAAAAGTCCAATGAATACTAGCCTCTGTCTCTGTATAATGATATAACTCCCACCGGTTATGGGACATTCATTTTGAAGGCAGGCTTGGAAGGACAGGGCTCACCCAAAATCAGAAAATGTACAGAGCGCCAAGAGCACAAATGAGACTAATTTAAATTGACAGTAAAATTGACCAATCATATCTTACCTCTAAATGGGTTATGGGTGGCCTTTGTTTATTGTTATTAATATTGCTAACTTTGTGGCATGTTCCACTGTTATGTGGGCACGAAACTAAAGATGAAAACAAATCGCAAGCAAACGAAATAAAAACTGCCGATAAACTAGCTAGCTAGGCTATCTAACTTGTTAGTTTATCATGCAAGTGAGAAACGTTGCTAATAATGAGGACACCGTTACCCATGCCATTCTCCAGATTGAATGAAATGAAAAGTTGGATGGACTTTGTTTTCAAGTACGATCATCAGAGGGTACGTTATTTAAAATATAATAGGCTGCCATGCCAACTGTTTCTGATCTGGCCACTGTTTTAACGTAAGGTTTAAAGGTGCATATAGCCTGGCTATATGTTTAATAGGCGTCGCGGTCATGATGGAGGCTTGCATGACATTTTGCTGTTTTTGTGTGGTAGGAGGGTGAACGATAGTGTTACTGACTCTGGCTTCCTCAGCCGTTTTAACAGAGGGGGTGGATGTCATGGGTTTTGTGTGGTAGGAGGGTGAACGATAGGGTTGCTGACTCTGGCTACTTTGGTCGTTTTAACAGAGGGGGTGGATGTCATGGGTTTTGTGTGGTAGGAGGGTGAACGATAGGGTTGCTGACTCTGGCTACTTTGGTCGTTTTAACAGAGGGGGTGGGTGTCATGGGTTTTTGCAAGCCCGACCTGTTGTCAGTCACCATATTCCGCTTAAGTGCACTTACGCTTGTGTGATGATGTGATTGTACGTGAGGAGAATTTGCATTTTTGTTAAGAAATTTGCTGTTTGTTTAGGTGAAAACTCTCCCTCTGCGCTGCTTGCTCGTTGCATTGGCATTGTTAGCCTGGTAACTTTTGCTGTAATACGAAATGCCACAGTAAGATAGACTGACGGGCCAAGGCTTATGAGTCATGGTTCGCTAAAAAAAAAAAATACGGTTTGTCCAGGCCGGGTCAGCCTCTCACTTTAGCTGTATAATCCATGCGTCTGTTTTTTGTTTTCAGCAGGGAATCGGTAAAAACCTAACCCTATCCTTTACCCTACATTGTAGTACATTCCCAAACACAACAAGTCTTGGGCGTCTTCTCTCACTTAAATCTCGGTTACTTGGGCCACTCAGAAGTGTTGCTGGCGTGTGTTTACTAAACATACTGATCGCTCGTATACTGTTAACCCCGCATAGCCACGTCAGAGACCAGAGACATCATTCTTCACACTTAGTTTAAATATTGAGCTCTCCTCTCTCTGTTTATGTGAAGTTTGTGCACACCTGTTAACAAGTTCTGTCCATGGTCCTAAATGTGTTATTTTCCCTCAGCGCAGTTCATTGAAGGTTTAATAATTTAAAAATACCTACCAAAAAGAGAGCATGGATGTGGTTTATTAATGTGCATGTTAAACAACATTACAAAAAGTAAAATAAGTAGCATATCTGGATGTGATTTACAGCAGATAAATCTGTCAATACAGTCATATGCATGATGTATAATCATGTAATATGATTGGCCCGCGATGGCAAAAATATTTTGTAATTCCCCAGGCCTGCTCTACACAGACAGACCCAGTCTAACAAAGAGTCTCTACACAGACAGACACAGTCTAACACATAGTTTCTACACAGACAGACCCAGTCTGACAGAGAGTCTCTACACAGACAGACACAGTCTAACACAGAGTCTCTACACAGACAGACCCAGTCTAACACAGTCTCACACAGACAGACACAGTCTAACACAGAGTCTCTACACAGACAGACACAGTCTGATACAGTCTCTACACAGACAGACCCAGTCTGACACAGAGTCTCTACACAGACAGACACAGTCTAACACAGAGTCTCTATACAGACAGACCCAGTCTAACACAGAGTCTCTACACAGACAGACACAGTCTAACACAGAGTCTCTACACAGACAGACCCAGTCTAACACAGTCTCACACAGACAGACACAGTCTAACACAGAGTCTCTACACAGACAGACACAGTCTGATACAGTCTCTACACAGACAGACCCAGTCTGATACAGTCTCTACACAGACAGACACAGCCTAACTCAGCCAGACCCAGTCTGATAGTCTCTCTACAGTCCACTCTAGAGGAGTCTCTACACAGACTGTGATGCTCCATCAGCCATTGGGATAGTGTCAGCTGTCATGTAGACACCGTTCAAAGTCAGGGAAAAGGGCAGCACATACACACTCTCAGAATCACACACACTCACACACAGCCAGACACACCCACACATGGGGGGCATTGATTTGTTTACTAAGAGCCATAAGAAACTAGAGAAGTACTCTCCAGTTTCCCAGCATGCCAAGCAACCCATCTATTATTCAGGAGAGTTTAGCTCCCTTTACCTATAATAGGACAGGAGAAAGGGATCTGGACACAGGGAGAAGGCAGGGGGAGAGGAGGAGGTAAGGAGAGAGGAGGCAGGGGGAGAGGAGGAGGTAAGGAGAGAGGAGGCAGGGGGAGAGGAGGAGGTAAGGAGAGAGGAGGCAGGGGGAGAGGGGGAGGTAAGGAGAGAGGAGGCAGGGGGAGAGCGGGAGGTAAGGAGAGAGGAGGCAGGGGGAGAGCGGGAGGTAAGGAGAGAGGAGGCAGGGGGAGAGGAGGAGGTAAGGACAGAGGAGGCAGAGAGAGGAGGAGGTAAGGACAGAGGAGGCAGGGGGGAGAGGAGGAGGTAAGGAGAGAGGAGGCAGGGGGAGAGGAGGAGGTAAGGAGAGAGGAGGCAGGGGGACAGCGGGAGGTAAGGAGAGAGGAGGGAGGGAGAGAGGAGGAGGTAAGGACAGAGGAGGCAGGGAGAGAGGAGGAGGTAAGGACAGAGGAGGCAGGGAGAGAGGAGGCAGGGAGAAAGGAGGCAGGGAGAGAGGAGGTAAGGAGAGAGAGAGGAGGTAAGGAGAGAGGAGGTAAGGAGAGAGGAGGCAGGGAGCGGGAGGGAGAGGAGGAGGCAGGAGGAGAGGAGGAGGTAAGGAGAGAGGAGGCAGGGGGAGAGCGGGAGGTAAGGAGAGAGGAGGAGGTAAGGACAGAGGAGGCAGGGGGAGAGGAGGCAGGGAGTGAGGAAGTAAGGAGAGAGAGGAGGCAGGGAGAGGGAGGGAGAGGAGGAGGCAGGGACAGAGAGAGGAGTTAGAGGGAGGAGGAGGCAGGGAGAGAGTAATGAGAATATTCCAGACCACCCACACTTTCAGACTACAGAGCGGAGCAGATCTATTCTGTCCAATAAACCGGAAAATACCTGCACACAATCACCTTGAAAAGTAAGCAGAAGGCTTCAACGCCTAAATATCTGAAAGGAAAGAAAGAAAAAGAGAAGAGGGAAAGAGAAGGATAGAGAATATACATGATTAGTACGGTAGAATACAGTATAGTAGAATTTACTGCCTAATATTGTGTAGGTCCCCCTCATGCCACCTCATGACTCCTGCCACCCAGCACATGGACTGTTTGCCCTCCTGCCCTCTGGGAAGCGCTACAGGAGCCTACGGACCAAGACCACTAGGTTCAGGAACAGCTTCTTCCCCACAGCTGTCTCCCTGCTGAACTCTGCCCCCCATGCCCCACCCCATTCCTAACACATATACACACGGATCTGAGCACCAGGACTCTACCAAGTATCATTGCACTACTGTAGATATGCTGTTTATAATGTAAATCATTTTCCCTGCACTACTGTACATACAGTATACTATATATTCTGTAGATTATGTAAATCATCCATTGCACTGTACTGTACTGCACTGTACATACTGTATACTTAAGATTCTGTAGATAATGTAAATCACCCACTACTGTACACTACACATATCGTAATTTATCTATACTGTTACCATAGCCTGTTCATAGACATAGATATAGACACTGCACATATGTATATCTTTTTTTATATCATTTCATACTGCACTTTGTAAATTATGTTATTTAAGCACTGCTAAAAGCACTTCTGGTTGAGATGCAATCTGTATTTCGTTGCTTTGTACTTGTGACATGCGCAATGACAATAAAGTTGAATCTGAATCTGAATCTGAATGCTGCCAAAACAGCTCTGACCAGTCGAGGCATGGACTCCTCAAGACCTCTGAAGGTGTCCTGTGGTATCTGGCACCAAGACGTTCCACATGAATGCCAGGACCCAAGGTTTCCCAGCAGAATATTTCCCAGAGCATCATTGCCTCCATCGGCTTGCCTTCTTCCCATAGTGCATCCTGGTGCCATCTCTTCCCCAGGTAAACGACACACACGCACTCAGTCATCCACATGATCTAAAATAGAATGTGATTCATCAGACCAGGCCACCTTCTTCCATTGCTCCATGGTCCAGTTCTGACACTCACATGCCCATTGTAGGCGCTGTCGGAGGTTAACAGGGGTCAGCATGGACACTCTGACCGGTCTGCGGCTATGCAGCCCCATACACTGCAAGCTGCAATGAACACTGTATTCTGACACCTTTCTGCCACAGCCAGCATTAACTTTTACAGCAGTTTGTGCTACAGTAGCTGTTCTGTGGGATAGGACCAGACAGGCTAGCCTTCACTCCCCACGCTCATCAATGAGTCTTGGGTGCCCATGACCCTGTCGCCGGTTCACCGGTTGTCCTTCCTTGGACCACTTTTGGTAGGTACTAACCACTGCATACCAGAAACACCCCACAAGACCTGCAGTTTTGGAGATGCTCTGACCCAGTCGTCTAGCCATCATGATTTGGCCCTTGTCAAAGCCGCTCAGATCTTTATGCTTGCTATGCTCAACCTCAATAACTGACTGCTAATATATCCCACCCCTTGACAGGTGCCATTGTAACGAGATGATCAATGTTGTTCACGTCCCCTGTCAGTGGTTTTAATGTTATGGCTGATCAGTGTATATGACTAGTATGGTAGAATATGGTATGGTATAATTAAGGCTTCCTTGGACCACTGCACACACACACACACACACACGCACACGCACACGCACACGCACACACACACACAGACCTTTCCTCTCTTTGCCGTCTGCTCTTTGGTCCATTACAGGCTTGGTCTGTGATCCTGTGTGTGTGTGTGTGTGTGTGTGTGTAGGGGGGACAGCTGGAGCCCTCCCTCTGCCAGCCTGCCTAATCGACTATGGAGTCAATTAGAAGAGAGGGGACATATTCTGTCTCAATGGCTGATGGTGCCATCTGGAGACCACTTCCTCCTCCTTTTCCTTACTTCTGGTCAGCTGAGGCTATTTCCTCCAATCAAAACCTAGAGCCGGGCTGTCTCTACCAATCCCAGGCCTGTCTATTCCTCCCAGTGTGTTTGAACCTCTGTCTGGGGCAGCTAATTAAACGCCTCATTTTCCTTAATGGCATTTAACAAATATTATCCTGACTTCCTAGTGCCTAAACTTTCTCACCAAGGACAAGAACTAAAGCTTCAGGCTTTCCTTCATAGTTACTTTAGAAAAAGCAGCCTATCAGTCCCAGAGCGCATCGCTAGAGCCGAAATCCTCTAATGCAGCCGGAGATGTTGATTAAGCCATGGGACAGGGAGCAGAACGGTGAACCATACAGGGACAGTCTGCAAAAAGTCCTCTGGGACAGACAGAGGGCCAGTGAGTCCTGTGGGACAGACAGAGGGACACAGGAGGGACAGACAGAGGGACAGTGAGTCCTGTGGGACAGACAGAGGGACAGTGAGTCCTGTGGGACAGACAGAGGGACACAGGAGGGACAGACAGAGGGACAGTGAGTCCTGTGGGACAGACAGAGGGACAGTGAGTCCTGTGGGACAGACAGAGGGACACAGGAGGGACAGACAGAGGGACAGTGAGTCCTGTGGGACAGACAGAGGGACAGTGAGTCCTGTGGGACAGACAGAGGGACACAGGAGGGACAGACAGAGGGACAGTGAGTCCTGTGGGACAGACAGTGGGACACAGGAGGGACAGACAGAGGGACAGGGACAAGCTCCAGTAGCGGGGAACAACATTTGATTGGAACCTTGACCCTTCCACCCCTGAACAACAACCCCTTCCCCTAAAAGAAACCCTGGCGTGTGTTAGCTCTGTTCTAACCCTAACCCTGAACAGAACAGAGCTGGCGTGTGTTAGCTCTGTTCTAACCCTAACCCTGAACAGAACAGAGCTGGCGTGTGTTAGCTCTGTTCTAACCCTGACCCTGAACAGAACAGAGCTGACGTGTGTTAGCTCTGTTCTAACCCTAACCCTGAACAGAACAGAGCTGGCGTGTGTTAGCTCTGTTCTAACCCTAACCCTGAACAGAACAGAGCTGGCGTGTGTTAGCTCTGTTCTAACCCTAACCCTGAACAGAACAGAGCTGGCGTGTGTTAGCTCTGTTCTAACCCTAACCCGGAACAGAACAGAGCTGGCGTGTGTTAGCCTTGCAATCATTTGTTTTAGGGAAAGGGTTAAAGAAATGAGCAGCCGTGGCTAGGGGCAATCTGACAAACGGAGAGTGGGGGACATGGAGCGTGAAATGAACTCTCTCTCTCTCTCTCTTACACACACACTCACAAACACACACACACACACACACACACACACACTCACACTCACAACACACAAACACACACACACACACACACACAAACGCACACACAAACGCACGCACACACACACGCACACGCACTCGCACACACACACACACACACACACACACACACACACACTCACAAACACACTCATACTCAGACACACAGAGCGCTGCGTGATCTATGGGGTTCAGAAAGGAGTCTACAACACTAGCTAGAGGGAGGGAGGGATGGAAGGAGAGAGAGAGATAAGGAGAGAGAAAGGGAATAGTGTAGAGAGAAGAGACATTCGGCATAAAGAGACAGAGAGAGGACAACAGATTGATGGGTTTATTTATTTGTAAAACAAAGACCTAGAATTAAGATAGTGTTAGGGTTAAGCTAGAGTGTTGGGTTAGGGTTAAGGAGTGTTGAGGTTAGGGTTCAGGAGTGTTAGGGTTAAGGGGTGTTAGGGTTAAGGAGTGTTAGGGTTAAGGAGTGTTAGGGTTAAGGAATGTTGGGGTTAAGGAATGTTAGGGTTGAGGAGTGTTAGGGTTAAGAAGTGTTAGGGTTAAGGGGTGTTAGGGTTAAGGAGTGTTGGGGTTCAGGAGTGTTGGGGTTCAAGAGTGTTAGGGTTAAGGAGTTTTGGGGTTGAGGAGTGTTGGGGTTAAGGAGTGTTGGGGTTCAGGAGTGTTAGGATTCAGGAGTGTTAGGGTTAAGGAATGTTAGGGTTAAGGGGTGTTAGGGTTTAGGAATGTTAGGGTTAATGAGTGTTAAGGAGCGCTGAGCACCTCCAGCCTTCCTACAGTGTTAAGTCAAAGCCCAAAGGCAGCAGTGACTGAGACTTCAGAGGTTTCACTCTCCCTCCCACATACACACAGATACACACTTAGGTAGCCTGAGAGTTACACCTATCTATCAGACACAGCAACAGAGAAAAGACGTTTTATAAATACATTTCTGGAGAAATCATTTAAATGGTTCAATTATTGACTTATTTAATGATAGTTGTTATCAAAATAAGAAGCCAGTGAAGGGAGCTGTTTCACGGATCAATTAGGGCGTCATTATCTGAGCAATGAGGTGCAGCCCGCCTGCCTGTCACACACATTCGAAAGTCTATCATCAATGGCAGCCGGTGAAAACAGATCCATCATTCATTCAAACATACAGTGAGAGAAATCAGTATTCAATAAGTGCATTTTTCTGTAATCATTTTTCCAGTGCAGCTATTTAGGGTTTGGGTAGGGCTGAAGTTTGCTACACAACATTTGGAGAAGCCTGTAGATCACTGGGACAACGAGGTGTGGTCAGACGAGACAAAAGTTGTACTTTTTGGCAACAATACGACGGGCCTTGCTTGGAGGAGAAATGGCTCTGCACCTAACCCTAACCCTACAACACCATACAGGGAAGTTTGGAGGTGGAGGCATCATGGTGTGGGGCTAACCCTAACCCAAATGATCAAAGGGAAGATGAATGGAGCCATATACCAGGGCATTGAGAAGAATCTGTTGCCATCCACCAGAACAATGAAGATGAAACGGGACCTTCCAGCAGGACAATGATCCAAGACATTCTGTCACCACACTTCAACCCAATAGAACAGTTGTCGAAAGAACTTAAGATCAAGATGCGTCTTGAAGCTGTTATTGTAAACAAAACCGTCACCACCAAGTATTAAATGCATTTCAGTTAGCGTGTTCACTTTTTTCTGTGTCATGCCACTTTATTGCACGGAACTTTTATGCATCATCAGTAGAGATCCCCCCCCCCCCCCCCCCCCCCCCGTCCTCAGAGAGGCACTCCAGTCAGAGCTCACACTAAATCAGTAGAGATCCCACCCCCCCGTCCTCAGAGAGGCACTACAGTCAGAGCTCACACTAAATCAGTAGAGATCCCACCCACCCCCGTACAGTCAGAGCTCACACTAAATCAGTAGAGATCCCACCCCCCCGGCCTCAGAGAGGCACTACAGTCAGAGCTCACACTAAATCCGTAGAGATCCCACCCCCCCCGTACAGTCAGAGCTCACACTAAATCAGTAGAGATCCCACCCCCCCCGTACAGTCAGAGCTCACGCTAAATCAGTAGAGATCCCGTCCTCAGAGAGGCACTCCAGTCAGAGCTCACACTAAATCAGTAGAGATCCCACCCCCCCCGTCCTCAGAGAGGCACTACAGTCAGAGCTCACACTAAATCAGGAGAGATCCCACCCCCCCGTCCTCAGAGAGGCACTACAGTCAGAGCTCACACTAAATCCGTAGAGATCCCACCCCCCCCGTACAGTCAGAGCTCACACTAAATCAGTAGAGATCCCACCCCCCCCGTACAGTCAGAGCTCACGCTAAATCAGTAGAGATCCCACCCCCCCCCCGTACAGTCAGAGCTCACTCTAAATCAGTAGAGAGCCCACCCCCCCCGTACAGTCAGAGCTCACACTAAATCAGTAGAGATCCCACCCCCCCGTACAGTCAGAGCTCACGCTAAATCAGTAGAGATCCCACCCCCCCCGTACAGTCAGAGCTCACACTAAATCAGTAGAGATCCCACCCCCCCCCCCTGTACAGTCAGAGCTCACCTGTTTCCCTCTCCACGGCTCTCTCCTCATCCTGGAGGCACATACAGTACTGTAGATCTCCCTTGCTGTCAGCTAGCTCTGTATGAAGGTGCTAATCACAGGCCTTAATTAGTGACTGCTAACATCAGAACTTTGAAAACTGGAAAGGTTTACAACCCTGGAAATAACAGCTGTCATTGTACAGTTTTAATTAATGCCATATTTATCTCATATTAAATCTAGCAGTTCTGTCAATTAATCACACAAGACAATTAGGAAATAATGAACGCGTGGAATTTCAATCTTGAATTTTTAAATGGATTCTCCCATTGGGTGAACTTAGGTCGTTGTGAGATGGGGCACGCTGGCACAAATCAAATGATCCAACTAAAGACTGATAAGTTCAAGTCTGCAGTTTCATATTTATGCACACCTGCAGAGTGTATAAGGATCATCAAATGAACAATATGATCCCCCAGACTCTACTCATGTAGACAGGGTTCACTGTGGAAGGGTTAGGGTTAGGGTTAGGGTTCACTGTGGAAGGGTTAGGGTTAGGGTTCACTGTGGAAGAGTTAGGGTTCACTGTGGAAGGGTTAGGGTTAGGGTTAGGGTTCACTGTGGAAGGGTTAGGGTTCACTGTGGAAGCGTTAGGGTTAGGGTTAGGGTTCATTGTGGAAGGGTTAGGGTTCACTGTGGAAGGATTAGGGTTCACTGTGGTAGAGTTAGGGTTAGGGTTCACTGTGGTAGGGTTAGGGTTCACTGTGGAAGGGTTAGGGTGAAGGTTCAGTGGAAGGGTTAGAGAGCTTAAATAGCTCTAACGAAAATTGTTTCCACATTCAGAGGTTTATCGAGAATGACTAAACAAACACATCAACACACACGGCGGACATTTATTAGTTTCTGTACTTGAAGAAACATGACTGTTTCTGTTCAGGATGACCTCCCACTCTGTTCCAGTCTTCAGGATGACCTCCCACTCTATTCCATGTTCAGGATGACCTCCCACTCTGTTCCAGTCTTCAGCATGACCTCCCACTCTGTTCCATGTTCAGGATGACCTCCCACTCTGTTCCATGTTCAGGATGATCTGATTTAAAATGATTTAAGGAAAGCCTTGTGCTGAATTATTGGTAGGGACAATTCAGTGGTCCCTCGGCATTGGAAGGGACACGCCCCTTACCATCCCACCCTAAATCTATGCCTATGCCCATTAATGCTTAACCGCATGCATGCAGCCAGGTTTTCTTTTCAAACCTTTAAATGATGCGTCTTTTGCTGTTGAAGAAAAAAAAATCCCAAACCGCTTGCGCTTTGACAGCTTTAGTTTGTGCCTCTGTAGCCTGTACTAGGGTGAGCGACGCTGCTCTTTCAGCACCAGAGAGCACACACAACGCTAAAGCAAATGAGCACTAACAGACCGCAGCCTACTACGCTATTCATAAAAAAGGAAAATGCAATCGATAATATTGCGTTGAAAGCATATTTAGGCAAAAAAATAAATTTTTTAGAGAATAATACACACAGAAATTGTATAAGTTTTGTTAACAAACAATGTTTAGTCATTTGGTGTGGCGGAAAGGATTTTGCCATGGCGGTGCGGCACAGTAAAACGTTACTAGCGGAAACACTGCATTCATAGTTGACGTAAAAAAAAACTTATTGATATGGGGAGAGATGGCTGGCTAACAACCCTGCAAAGCCCAAAAATAGAAAAACATTAAAAAAAAAAGTTTTTGACCTTTCAGATGTTGTTGTAGGGAGCCTCTGGTGCAGAAATGAAAGAGTATTCAAATTTTTTATGTTTTTGTACGTTTTTAGGGAAATTATGTAATATTGCAACGCTGGGCATAGGTGGGAGGCGAATTTCTGTATTTCTACTCACATTGTCTGAATGAAGATATTGAACAACTAAGGGTTAATTTGCAGGATTGATTGCTTACTTAGCCCCATATCAGTATATAGCATGAATAATAATCACACATCAGTCATATTCTTTATGAATAGTAATTTATTCAATAATAATATGGTAGTCCAAAAAACAGTTCCTGTCGTCGGAAAAACAGACGGACGTCACACTTGCTGCATTGAGTGTTTGTGAACCCTTTACTGCAGTTTCGGCAGCGTCCTCTCTTTGTCTTCACTGGAAGATGTGCAAGATGTCCTTGCGTACATCCAGTGGAAGGTGTGATCTCTTGGGTGGGGCTCCGTTTGGTGGACTCCCATCACCGGAGGATGGTCTCTTCTGAGCATTCAACGGGCTCCTTGATGTCACAGTTGGTGCTGGGCTCCCGTTGCCTGAAGATAACCGTCCTCTCTTGGGTGTTCTCAGAGGAGTTGTGTTCACCTGATTAGAACAGAATAAATTTAGATACATGTCAAAAATATTACGGTGAAATATAAAAAAAATATTGCAAACAGCAAATAGCAGAAATGCATTCTTACCAGGATGAGAGAGGATGCTAGATCTGCCTGAAACCGTCTCCTGCTTTGGCATCTTTAGAGCCATGCAGTCCCGCTTGTAGAGGAGCCAGGCGTTGATCACAGCAAGGATGATGGTGTGCCAGAAGATGTACATGTACCAGCGTCGTGATTTCATGGGAAACTTATATTTGGCCCAAAATGAGTCCAACAAATCCACACCTCCCATGTACTTGTTTTAAGTACCCACAATGTAAGGCCACTCAACTTCCACGTAGGTTTTGTTGACTTTGTCCCAGCGTTGAATTTTCTGCACAGGGTCTGGTCCAGCAAAGGATGACACAAGTGTGACCGCTCTGCTGTCATTCCATTTTACAGCACAAATGTTGTGGTTGGCCTCCACTCTGATGTCAAAGCTTCCTCTCCATTTTTTCTTTAAGCTCGTCTTCTCGTCTTCAAGGTTACAGTTGGGTAAGCGCACCTGCCTGGTTGTCCCCACATAATGAGTTCCACGATCAAGGAGTTTCACTACCAATGGGACACAGGTGAAGTAGTTGTCTGCGTAGATCTTGTAGTTCTGACCTTCTGGAGGCGTGGATGCAAGTTTCATCACAACATCACCTGACAATCCAAGTTCAGACTTGGCTCGTATCCCATTGATGTGTACCAAGGCAGTGTCAAAGTCACAGATCATGCCAGAGATTCCAGTTCTCACCCACACTTTGAACCCCTACGGGTGTGACTTGCCTTGCATGTATTGCTTGATGCTACTGAATTTACCCTTGAAAGAATTCATCATCTCATCCACTGAGTTGTGTTCTTCTGATACCACCTACAGGCATTTCTCTCTGAATGTATCAAGCCAGGGTCTGGGTTTCCAGAGTTTGTCTTTCTTTTCCATCTTTGACACTGTCAAGTTGTTTACAAAATGTAATGATGTCCAAAGATCTTGGAATCTGTTGCGTGACCTCACATCAGAAACAGGGGAGTACCGTGTGTCTGCCTCCCAATACATACGGACTCCAGACATTTGTACTAGGCCCATCTTCAGATTCATGCCAATCAGTTTCAATACATACGGACTCCAGACATTTGTACTAGGCCCATCTTCAGATTCATGCCAATCAGTTTCTCAATTTCCTTTGAATTTGTGTTGATGGATGTTCCATTCTTTTGAAAGCTGTACTCGTTTGTGTTGGTTACCAAAGACTGAATCATGTCTTCAGACAAAAACTATTGGAAGTACTCCAGTGGTGTGTGGAGGGAAATTACAGCCAATGTAATATCTGGACCAGAAAAATCAGTATTGGGACTGATAAAATCTTTTTTCAGCCATCGATATCTGTCACGGGGCTTGGTGTGTTTTTTTGGTTGGGCTTGATGTCCACATAGTCACTGACTGGGTGGTCATCGGGTTGCTGGTTTTCTTTGTCAACTTGTCCACTGGCATCTTCATCTGCCTCTTCTTCACTCATAGCAGTGTCACTGTCCTCTGATTCCATCTCAAAATCACTTTCTCCATTTTGGATTGCAGCAATCGCATCCTGTACACTGAATCGAGGACCGCTCTTTGCTGGTGGCATTCTTAAATGGAAAAAGTAATTAATAAATATATAGATATGTATCAATAATACATATGCTTATTATATTGTAATATGTTACCTGAAGGAATATATAGAATTAACACTTGTTCCACCACCCTTTCTGGCTTTGCCTTTTATCATACTAAAAGGAATGCTATGCACCACCCCCTTCCAGGTGTCCCGATGCTAGCATCTGAATCCTGTTTACATTGTACACTTAGGTCACACAATACTACCTGGGTTAGCCTATTATCATAATATTAGGAAAACCTACACCCATACATGCAGGTAAACCAATGCAACAAGTCACACAAAACAGCCTATTATTATAATAAAAGGATATAGCTACCCCCACACATGCAGTTCAGCAAGTCACACAATACTGTCTGGCTAATGATAATAGGCTAATTATCATACTAAAAGAAATACATCCAAGTGTTCCAAAACATTTTCTGTTTCTGTCAGAACCAGAGAAGAGTTAAATGTATTTTTTTAACTAATTAACTGATAAGATACAAGTAGAGTTTCAAATATTGCTACAGATATAATTTCACATACTGCTATCAAAAATAATGTATTAATGTATTCAATTCTGATTTTAATTCAAAATCTTAACAGAGACACATTAAGAACTTTGTTATAGTGAATTATCAAAGACATTATATTTCTATTAGTGTTTTATTTCCATGTGAACATATAAGGAGGGCAATGTGCATGTGTAAGGTGCACATGCTATTTTGACTACCACACTGACACACTGTTGTAATATTGCAACAAAGACATAAGCTGCTCAAAATAGAATTTGATGAATGTTTTCCACAATAACTAAAAATGTACATGTTCTAGACATTGTAATAATTAAATATATTTGAGGCATTTTACTTACTTGAATCTGACAAATCCAGTTCAATGAAACAAAGAGATGTTGCTTGCTTGAAGATTTGGAAGTTGTGTGAGTTTGTGGCCAGAGGGCGGGACCTATAAACACATTTACTACCTAATAGCTTTGTGAGGCTGAACAAAAAGACCTTTTGACTATGTAAATGTAGTCTTGAAAAAATATTTCTGTGACTTTTTTAGGAT
>JAPMUY010003356.1:0-26362 GCA_026901105.3 Galaxias olidus
GGCCCTTAGGGATAGGGTGAAGTTCAGCCATTCGTGAGGGACTCGGAGTAGAGCCGCTGCTTCTTTGCGTAGAAAGGAGCCAGTTGAGGTGGTTCGGGCATCTAGTAAGGATGCCACCTGGCCCATATTGTGTGCTGTGTATTAAACCACTTAGTTACATATATGGTGAGCTGTGTCTTAGACCACTTAACTTCATATATTGTGTGCTGTGTAGTGCAATCTTGCACATTCTGATCTGTTCAAGGTCTTCTTGCACTCTCTGCTCTGTCAATGGTCTCATTGTTACTATCTCGGTAGACTCTCTCCCCCTCCCTTACAGCGCACTCATGAGTTCTGTACAACAACTCAGGACTGTACCAGAGGAGTCCCCAGAGGCCTAGGACTAGGCCTGCGCACCAACAAGGGAGGGTCAAAAGTCTAAAACCAGTGATTTCTCTCCATCCAGTTGTTTTATGAACTTGTGTTGTATCACAGTATAAAAGGAGGGCGCACCCCTCCCAAGGTGTGGCATTTGGTATACTGGGACGGTGTGTATGTGTGTAGGACAGCAGACTGGTATAGGCGGGGTTCCACCCTTTGATATCTTTATATTTAGTCATCTTTTGATACCATCGTATTTTGTCATCATTAGACATCATTATATTCTGGACATTATTATTCTGTATTGATTACTTCATTATCCTGTATTGATTAAAGCTTGCTATTGCTTACACCGGTCCTGTCGTCTCTCAGAACTGCGGGACACAACAGTCACCATAGGGCGTTTGAAACGATGAAATCTATGGAAAGCCAAATGGGTCACAATTCGCCACTTTCTGACGCGTTGTGACACTTGGAGACCCGTCTTGAGAAGCGTGATAAAAAACGGTGTAAAAAACGGCATAAAATGCGCAACACAATGCCACTTTTTACGGCGTTATTAATGTATTGTCTTTAGAGCGGCGTATTTTAACGTCGTTTTGTGTCACCTCTGATGGCGTAAAAAACGTCGTTTTCTCATATGATAATGATCTCCGCCTTATGGTTTTAACAGCCACTAAATTTGAAATATTTTCACCCAATCAGTAAAGACCAAGGAGACCTCACTAGCGCCTTTGCTGCAAAAGGATTGCACCCAATTCACCTACTCTGTAGCGATGTTTGTCAGCTTTTGTTTGGGGAGCCTTATTCAAGCATTTTTTTCATTACACTTTCGGACAATGTCATGGAAAAACAACAAAGCACTACAACTAGCCTACTTCCTGAAAGTCCAAAGCTCCGATCAGAAAGCTTAATTTTATTTTCCTATATCCATCTGCACATTGCGTTCTGCAAGTTAGTAAAACCAATACAATTTCGATAATTCGAAGATTTACTCATATATGTTGTATGTAGGCCGGCTGGTGGCATAGCATAGCGATTGCCTATGTGCAGACGCAGACTGTCATCAGGGCGCCGCAAGAGAAATATGTTTTACTTCAATATTCTCAGGTCCACTTAATATTAGTGTGACTGTTCTCTGGTGCAGCACAAACACAAATATACTTTAATGGCACTCGAAAAGCGCAGACCTCCGCTAACAGTAGATGCCTTATTGGTCTACGTTCGTGACAGTGAAATTAACTTTGTGGATCTTTCCGGTGGTTCGGATCAGTATGGGTTATTCCTTGGACTATTCTGCACCCTTCCACCAAGTTCAAATAGGTGAATTGCGTGCAATCCTATTTACTGTAAAGGAGATCAGCGCTGAGCTGCTAGTTAGGTCTGTCCTTATTCTTAACTGATTGGTTGAAAATATTTCGAATTTAGTGGCTGTAAAAACCAAAGGGCGGAGATAATTATCATAAGAGAAAACGCAGTTTTTTTTACGCCGTCAGAGGTGACACAAAACGACGTAAAATACGCTGCTCTAAAGACAATACATTAATAACGCCGTAATAAGCGGCATTGTGTTGCGCATTTTACGCCGTTTTTGACACCGTTTTTCATCACAACGCGTCTCAAGACGCGTCTCCAAGTGTCACAACGCGTCTTAAAACGTGTCAGAAAGTGGCGAATTGTGACCCATTTGGCTTTCCATAGAACACGACAAAGTAGCGTCAGAATGAACAGACTGTGATACACGCAGGCTATTTAAACAGGCAGCAGCACAGTTTCATTAACATTATTTAAAATGTATTTCAGTGGTAAAATAATCAGTATTGAACAAGCATTAACACTTAAGACAATAGACTACTGCTGATTTTATGTCTGCAGTACTGTCCAATTGTGATACCATCGCCAGATGCCTTAAAACGAAGTTTGAGCTAACATGAGGACGTAGGGGAGACTGGGGACGGTTGCAACACTTTCTGCATTTCTCTGTTACTCTGAGACTAATTGATATAGACCAGCCAGACATATTTAACTTATATCTGTCTTCTAATTTCCCATACAATTTAAAGATCACAATATTTTTTATATATATATATAAATGTAAGAAGTCAGATGTTGCCCCCAAGTGGGCATTTACACTTGTGTTCAGTTCAGCGCTGTCCACCAACACGAGGACGTAGTAGTGCTGCAGCGGTTATTTTAGGGGGCTGGCTAACCGCACTGCCTGTTCGCTGATGGGGGAAACGCAATCACATCGCATTTGCTCAGGGAAATGTTGGATATACTCGGCAACGTATAGTAGCTATGGTGCAAATCGCAGCTAAATAAAAACGATTGTCATGCACTGGCTCATCCTAAAAGGGTAATACAATTATGAAATTGTTTTTGTTAACGTTAGCTTACTAGCTGTATGTCGTTACTAGGGAAACGGTCATTTGTTGTGTTTGTGCTCGTTGCTTTGGTGTGAACCACTCAGTTTTAGAGCGTTTACGATCAGACGTTCGGGATTCTTTTGTTTCTCACCTCATCAGACATGGCTTTATGCGTTGTTGGTGAGAACCAAAAATATGCACATGTAACCCAGGTCTAAAACAGAGTAATACATATTAAGTAAATAGCCATAAATAGTGGAGCCAGAAGACAAAGCTCTAAAATACATTTCATATTTTATATAGAAGAATTCATAGTAATAAATAATCTTTATCGCACAAGTTTAATTAGAAAATATGGTAATACAAAATTATTTTACAATCCATTTAATTGAACTTGACCTCCAACCGCTGTGACCCATATCCCTCATTTTCCCAGTGTAGCTAGCTGCTCAGAGAGCAGAAGGAGGTCAGCAACGACGAAAAGCACAAGAGAAAAAACGACGTGTTGAGCCAGAAAATTTGTATAATTGATGTGAAAGAGTTTATTTTAAGAAAAATCGAAGTTGGCGAAACAGTGTGCATAACTGCAAGAAACATCAGCATACAAGACATCAGATGGCGAGCCCCCCCCCCCCCCAAGGAGTTTCAAAGGACTGATTTAGACTCATAGTTTGATCTACAAGGATATTGTTGTGGCCAAATTTGGGCATCCTAGCGGATGTTCCGGCCTGGGATGTGGTTCAGGGGTGAGGGGACCAAAGAGACAGTATGTGCCTTTTGGAGACACCGAAGGCTAGACGTTTATGTTTTAAGTCATAAAATTAGGTCATGTCTTAGTTTCCTGCATACGAGATTTGCTGATTATGAACATGTGATCCATCTTGTCCAATGGAATGATTTTATCTTATAGACCTATATACTCATTAGAACCTTGTCAACTAATCAGAACTTGCTATGTCGTTAGACTTATCTGACTGTAGTATTTTCTCTGTGTACAGACTGACTCAGGCTCTGTAGTCATCAATAAAATTGTACTTGATCTTTTCATGGTTTCTCCCTCTCATTAATTGGTTATTTTCTGTCATAGATTGAAATTATCCATTACAATATTGCTCTGCCATTGTTGCGGTAGAGTTCTGGACCCCCTTTTTCTTCCTTTATATTAGAACTGAACTTAATTTGTATTGATGGACTGAACAAGAACATATACTGTATTATATTATAGTGTAACATTGCATTGAAGTGTTGATGTTTACTGTAATTATATGGAATTGGATGGTACATTTTGATCAGGTTTCGCCTGTAAGGTTTAACATAAAGGATCAATTAACATATAAAAACAAATTATATAGATACTTACCTGTTCACCTGAAAATAAGAAAGAGTTAACTCATAAGAATAAATTAGATGAAAGTAAATAGGCTAAACTTACCTGTTAAAAATAGGGTAATTAACCTGTGAAAAATAGAGACTAGTCTGATCTTGACACTAAACAACCTAAAAGTATCTATTCTAAAAAGGGATAAACAAATAGGGGTTAAGTGTATACTTCCTTGTCTTTCACCTACTGTGACTGTGTGTATATGTGTATTTTGTTGTTGTAAACTGCCAGCTTGTTCATTTAAAACTCTAGTCTCTGGACTGCTATTTTATTTAGCTCAACTGCTCCTTCGAACCTAGAACTGGTCCAGTGGCTTATCGTTAGTTGCTTTTAATAGAGTGACACAAGTGCTACACACAACATACACATGATTCATGAAACATTGTCTTGCTAAGGCTCATGAAGTCAAGTCAGCGCGCACGGGCATGTGTGGTGTGTTTTAAATCCTTCTTGTCAGGTAAACATCCAGCTAGTCAGCAGCTAACTACATTTTGTTGAACTGTCTAGCGCCAACAGTTAACAACTAACAGTAAACTGGTGTTTAACTGATCATTTGACTCACAGAAGAGCAGAATATAGTGGAATCACTCTACTCCCAGAGCGAGCAGCATCCCATTTTGTATATCAGTAGATATGCTATAGACACCCTACCCTCAAAGCAGCACTAGATATGAGACACTACCCTCAGAGCAGTATTTTATATTCCAGAGACACTGCACTACCCTTAGAGCAGCATACTAGTGACAGCAGACTATCCTTAGAGCAGCATAAGATATACTACAAAAACTACACTACCCTCAGAGCAGCATTACATAAACTAGAGACACCCTGTTCTCAGAGTAGCATTAGATATACTAGACACGCTACCCCCAGAGCATTATTCGATGTACTCGAGACATTACCCTCAGAGCAGCATTGTCAGGGCCGCCAGGGATCGTCCTAGTTTCAGCACCGGCCAGTGGACAGCTCCCTGCATGTTTCCACGTGCCTAATCACTGTTTATTAGTCTCACTTGGGTGGCCCTTAATGATTATTGTTTGCACCTGTTTTGTCTGCTATTTAAGTTCCTCCCCACTTTAGTCCTGTGTTGGTTCATTGTTTTTGCTGCGGCATGTATACTGTGTGTTGGTCCATTAAATCTTTAAGTCTCCTATTGGAGCGATTTCCTTTGAGAGAGTTGTCTCAGTGTTTCTTTAGTAGCCTTTTTGTTCTGTAGCTTTGTGTTCAGTCTGCGTTTGAGCCTGTTCCGCTCCTGGGTGCCGTGACAAGCATTACATATATTAGATACACCCCACCCCCAGAGCAGCATAAAATAAATCCGGCACCCTGCTCTCAGAGCAGCATTAGATATATTTGATATATTTTATGCTACTCTGGGGGTAGTATGTATCTGACACCTTGCTGCTCTCAGAGCAGCATTAGAAATACTAACGTAGACACACTACCCCCAGAGCAGCATTAGATATACTAGACACGCTACCCCCAGAGCAGCATTCGATATACTAGAGACACCGCCCTCAGAGCAGTATAAGATATACTAGGGACACTTGACCCCCCCATCTGACCCCATCTGACCATAAAACAGAAGACCAGAAGTCTTCTTCTTTGTCCAGATGAGCATTTGCAAAGGCCAAGCGGGCTTTTGTGTGCCTTATCTGGAGAAGTGGCGTCTTCCTTGGACTGTCTGCCTTGAGACATTGCCACCAGCAGAGCCCAGATTCACCAGGATGGCCTTGGCGGTGATCCTTGGATTCTTTTTGACCTCTCACTATCCTCCTGGCCGGCACAGGTGTCACTTTTGGCTTCCGACCACGTCCTCTGAGATTTTCCACAGTGTGGAACGTCTTGTATTTTTTAATTATACTTTGCACTGTAGCCACTGGAACTTGAAAACATTTAGATATGGCCTTATAGCCCTTTCCTGACTTGTGAGCAGGCGCAGGCGCAGGCGCAGGCCCTCAGTGAGCTCCTTTGTCTTAGCCATGACTGTCCACAAACCAACTGCAGAGAGCTGCTGTTTTTCACCTGTTGAGTTGATTAAAACAGCTGTTCCCAATGAATCAGGGTAATTAGAATGCTTTATAACAGCTTGGACTATTTGGAATGGTATAGAACTTTGGATTTTCCCATAGACTGTGACAGTTTGCAAAGGGTATGAATCATTTTGGACATGCCACTTTTTGTTCAAATGTAAATAAAAGCTGAGAAATATTTTTTTCCACAATGATGCCTCTTGTACATCGTCTTATAATCTTCTGGGAGACGCCTGTGTCATTTCCAATCAAGAAAAAACTTGCTGGTTGAATAAAAGTAACTTTAAGTCAAAATTTGTCAGAGGTATGAATAATTTTGGGCTTGACTGTATATATTATGTACATATTTATTTATGTTTATATATATATATATATACATATATATATATAAATATGTACTGTATGTATACGGTATAGCTAATGGATGGATGGATGGATATATACCGTTTATCTTTTGCAGGGTTGTGGGGGGACTGGAGCCTATCCCAGCCGACACAGGGGCGAGAGGTGGGGTACACCCTGGACAGGTCTCCAGTCTATCACAGGGCCGACACATAGGGACAGACAACCCCTCACACTCACAGTCACACCTACGGGCAATTTAGAGTCACCAATTAACCTGCATGTTTTTGGACTGTGGGAGGAAACCGGAGTACACGGAGGAAACCCATGCAAACACGGGGTGAACACGCAAACTCCACACAGAAAGGCCCTTGGGCCAGGTGGGGGTTGAACCCAGGACCTTCACACACACACACACACACACACACATAACCAGTCAAAGGTTTGGACAAACAGTACTGTGCACAAGTTTTAAGCAGGGGGTGCTGTTTTGATGGCAAAGTGTGGTCACACCAAATATTTATGCAGACTTTCTGTTCACTCACTTTGTATTTTATTAATTGATTAAAAAAAAACAAGAATTTGAATTTATACATTTTTTAAAAGCAGTCTTACTTTAAATAATTTTTTCACACCTGCCTAAAACCTTTTCACAGTACTGTATGGACTGCCTTTAAGTGAATGGAAAGGTGTGTCCAAACCTTTGACTGGTACTGTATATATGAAAATAGTGCAGACCTTCAGTCAGATTAGAACAGTGAAGTCAATTTGGTCACGAAGAGGACAATTCCATAATCAACCAACTCCACTCTTAGCTGCTGCTTGTTAGGTGGTTAGCTGGTACAGCCAGTCAACTATTGTAATCGTTAGTATTATTATTATTATTAGGCCTCTTTTTGGCGCCTTAACTACGCCCGCAGTTTTGACCCAATCATTCCATTCCAGTGCCCACATGTCTTGGGTATTGCTGTCCACTGCGCTTACATACAGCTAAGTGATCGGTTCACGTGTTATATTTTTAATTATTATTTTTAATCCGTTTTTGGCCCCATTGAAATGAATGGGGAAGAGGATTCTGACTGGTATAGAGATTTCACGGGCATATACCACCATCTAGCGTTGATGTAATGTAATTGCAAGTTTTGTTGGGCTATTCTGACTGTCTTGGCTTGTTAACTGCAGCCAGGGCTGCCTTTACAATATAGGCAAACTAGGCAGCTGCCTAGAGCGGCACTCCCAAAAGGCGGCCAATCCGCCTCCTTGGAATTTTTTTGCCGCCCGCTCAAGCTTGAAAAGTGGTTAGTTGATTTGAATTAAAACAAGCACAGTAGCACTATAACACACAAACCGAATGAAATTCTGATATGGTCAATCATGTTGCTGTGTATTTGTATTTTTATTTTTTTTTTCTGTTGAGGGTGCTGCATGCCTCTTTCCGGTTTGCGTTGATAGGTCCATTTGTGACGTTTCTCACTCTCTCTCTCTCGATAAAAATTATTAAAGGGAGGGTTCAAATAACACTATAGCTACAAAAGGGTTAAACAGTGAAGTTATTCCCGGTCACAACGAGAAATATATGATTAAAAGGCAGTAACCTTCCCTTTTAAATTCTCACGTTTGGTTTACT
Organism: Galaxias olidus; assembly: GCA_026901105.3. NCBI lineage: Eukaryota > Metazoa > Chordata > Actinopteri > Galaxiiformes > Galaxiidae > Galaxias > Galaxias olidus. The sequence continues at coordinate 8,110 of JAPMUY010003356.1, forward strand.
TTTTCTTGTCTAGTTATTATCTGCCACAACTGCCAAGTCTGTATGTTGAGTAGAACAGAAGTGAGAAGTTAGCGAGTCATCGGTAATAAAAGGCTGGCGGAGTGGTGGTCTTTTCCTGCATGTCTGTTTAGTCAACATTTTGGTCACTAGATGGCAGTATTCTCAAGGATATGATTCGCCAGTATACACAAGGGTATGAGTTCAGGGACGTCGTCAGGCTTGTTTTCTGAATAGCCCCGGATCGTTTTTTGTTTATGTAAGAAAAAAATTAAACATTGCCCATGATCTGTTCATCTGTCATTCCAAACTCGCATAAACAATATGATAGTGTTGATCAAAGACGCAAGTACGCTATGTCCTGTGTGTGTAATTCAAGGCCCAGTTCTACTTTACATTACTTGGCACACACGCATTTTGTTTGAGCACGAGAAAGAGTGAGAGAGAGGGAGAGAGAGAGCGCCCTGGTTACAGCGCTTGTCATTTCGGCATCTAGCTAGCTAACGAATTTAGAAGGACAACAATCAACACGAAATATAATGCAACAAGGCGAGAGCAAGGCTAGAGGATTTGGAGGAGGAAAAGTTATCTCCTGTTGCTACAGCAGATGAGTCAGGACCTGAGAGTGCCAGTCGAGTGTCATCCACAAGCTCAGGTTGGTGTAGTGGGCTCTAGCTATCTAGCTAGCTAGTCTAGCACAGTGCAGTGGTTCTCCAAAGCTTTTGACACAAGGCATTTGATTTTTCTATCTCGGCAACTGATTTGGCGATTAAACACGTATGCAGCTAGTAGTTACCACAATAACATAGTTCACTTTCAATAGCAAGCAGAAATATCAGGCTAGCAACTTGTCATGCTTTCATTGCCAGCAGAAGGCTGTTTAATGTAGCCTAATTCACATAACCACTTATTTTAATAATAATACATGGGATTTATAAGCGCCCTTCTAGTAACTCAAGGACACAGGATAATATTATTGCTGTTATTATAATATTATTTACAAAGTAAATTACTGCATTAACCTAGAGGAATATGTCTACTCAGTGAGTCCCTGCCATGTACAATTATTTGTTGTGAAGAAGACAACTATTTCTATAATTTTTTGCTATTTTATCAAGTACCGGAGCACACCAGTAATACCCCCATAATAATTATGCACTATAATTGCAAACAACGCACTGCAGCTATGGATGTGGGGGGTGTTACAAATTGTTGGGTTAAGGTATTGACAATCCCGAACATTTAAACATAAACCTTGGTTTCGTTAGCCATGCCAAAACAGTTTTTGATTTACGTTTTAATTACTAATGTAACCAACCACGCTGTTAGATCATCATTTGTATTATTATTATTAGACTACAAGTTTAGGGAAGCCCTCTAGACAACATATGACGCCTACACTGACGCCTATGGCTGTCAGTCTTTTTTGACTGCAGATTATCCAGGTTGGCCGAAAGACATATACATTATACAAAGGCTACACAACACTAGATACAATTTTGGCATTATGGAACGTCATGCCCTAAACCATGTCAGCTTGCAGGGTTATCAAGACAATAGACATAGTGTACGTCCATGTAGCTAAGTGATCGGTTCACGTGTTATTTTCTTCTTATTTTTAATCTGTGTTTTGCGCCCATGCATTAAAATGAATAGAGCGCGCAGTAGGCCTACAAGTTCCATCTGTATGGTTGCAGCGCTCATCGTTCAGTCTTGTTAGATATAAACTTATCTGGAACAAGTTTTATGATAGGTTTTTACAGTAGCCCTATTGAAGTGTTGGAGAAATAACGATGGTGGATCTAGTTATGGATCTAGATCTTGTTTCGGAAATACATTTAGCTGTGAGAATGAATAGATGACATTGCATTACGTTGTCATAAAATACATTCTAATAAAATAGATCCATTCCGCTTAAACCATGCCTTCATAACATCGCCCATTTCCCATAAACTAGTTTATTTCTACAATATGATTCTGGTCATTAATAGTGTGTTCAAATGCATGTGAAAGAAGAAAATAATGCAATAAAGTTATAATGCCCAACTATTACAGGAAGAGTTTTACACAGCACTATTTGGCTGACCCTCGATCCATTTCGTTTAAACTCTACTGTCATTGTGGATAGTCTGACTGATTTTAATACATATTAAATTCATTTAATACATGTGGATACATATAGAGCTTAGAGAACAAAAATAAATATAAAACTAAACTCTAGGTTAGAATGGGGGGTGCGAGACGGGGTGTTTTCTGAAAATATAAACCTTGGCCCAAAAAGTTACCAGCCTTAGCAATGCAAGATCCCGTGGCCCCCCCAGTTCCGGTGCCTCTGCAGCAGTAAGCACCCCCTGTTAACAAATAAAGGTCTGGACTGCAGTACACTAAGTGAGCTAAGGTGGTCAGTCAAATAACTGCGACGCATCACATCGCATTTGCTCAGGGAAATGCATTTTCTAGTTTGGTGGCCAGCTGTGTAGCCGAGCACCTATTGTTAATGTTAGTATTATTATTTTATTATTATTAGGTGGCCGTCTATGCAGCCGGGCACCTATTGTAATTGTTAGTATTATTATTATTATTAAAAAATATTATTATTATTCTTCTTCCCCCAAATATCCTACTTCCCATGGTTAAAAATGCACCAAATTTGGCACACATGTCCTGGTCCTCTCAAAACTACAACCCAGCCATGCCGTCTCATTGTTCCTGTTGGTGGCGCTATAGCAGCAGTTCAAAGTTCAAAGTGTTAAGAAAATCATAAAAAATAGACCATTAGGGTTACAGCTCTGAAAATTTCAGAACTTGTCCACTGCAGTGAGATAAAACTTTCATATGCTGGCACCCATTACAAATTATGAAGTCTATCACTCAGTTTTTTTAAAATACTGGTGGTCTACTCAAAGTGTATAAGTCCAAAACCATAAATACAAATTACATCAACGTTTCAGGATCCGCTCAAGATTAACTGTTTTGGATATTCTTTATTTTATTATTCTTCCTTTCTTTCTTAATTTTCACTTTATTTTTTATGCTGCCTGCCACCGTATCACTGCTTGCAGTTATATTTATTATTATTATTATTATTATTATTATTATTCCCCCAGATTCTGTACTTCCCATGGTTAAAAATGCACCAAATTTGGCACACATGTCCAAGTCCTCTCAAAACTACCACCCATGCAATGCCGTCTCATTGTTCCTGTTGGTGGCGCTATAGCAGCAGTTCAAAGTTCAAAGTATTAAAAAAATCATAGAAAATAGACCATTTGGGTTACAGCTCTGAAATCTTCAAAACTTGTCCATTGCAGTGAGATGAAACGTTCGTATACTGGCACCCATTACAAATTATGAAGTCCATTACTCTGTTCTTTTCAAAAACTGTTGGTCTACCCAAAGTGTACAAGTCCTTCAAATTTTCAGGATATCATCTTCCAACTCTCATGATTAACTGTCCAGAATATCTTGTTGATATCTCCAAAACTGAGTCCACAGCACATCAAAATGTTTTACTGTAAACACTACTGTACATTCACTTTGTCATATATCACTGGCTTATTAAGCAATCTAGGTTAAACAAATAGATAAAAATCAAAAGACTGATATCATGAAGCATTTAAAATTTCAGAACTCTGTCTTCAAAAAAATTTTTTTTTATAAATATCTGAGTTTAGTAGTTTTTTTGGTTGGATTTGACACTTTCACACTGAACTATTTTAAACAACTCATCCAAGACCATAAAACCAAATTACACCAAAATTGCTGTATGGTCAACCTCATATGGTCTACTTTCAAAACAAAACCAAGCGTGTTGATACATTAGAAACCGAGCTCACAGTGCATAAAAATGTATTTCTGTAAACAGTACTGTACATTTCGATTGTCAACTGCTTCAATAATTTACCAATTTGAATCATTTTTTTGTAAGATATTAGTCTTATTATTCCCATTCCGACTTGAAGTTTTTAAAAATGTACCTTAAACACTGTATTTGTTATAAATGTTAAAAGTTTACAATGATAATTTATTAGATCATTTTATAGACAGCAGGGGGCGAGTTTCTTTTGATGGTTGAACACCATCTTTAGATCACTTTTGGTGTGTGGTGGTGACTTTTGGGTTTCCATCAAAATGAACTAGTCCAAAACATTTAAAACAAAATTACAACAAAAAACCTTAAGACACTACATGAATAGTCTAATGTTCTGATCTCATGTGCAACACTACATACTGTAAACACTACACTCACTTTGTCATATCTCACTGGTTCATTGTCCTTTCTCATATCTCAATGGTTCATTCCACTGTGGTCAACACTATCTCCAGATTATTATTGGTGGAAAAGGGTTACCTTTAAACTTTTCTGATATTTCTACTATTATCATTTGTCTTCCTGTTTAAGTACTGTTGTTAGGATTAGGGATAGGGTAAGAAAAGAAATGAATATGACACTTTATGTTTAAGACGATGTAGCGAAAAAATGGGTATATAACCCAAACTTACTAGCCAAATGGAACCCAAGTCACTGCATTGGATCTTCAGGCATTGTTTTCATATATATATATATGCACATACTGTATTTATATTTATACATGTTAAATATATATATACGTTACATTTCAAACAACTACATTGTCTACTGAAACTTTTATCTTGGTGAAGAACGTAGACAATATGTACATGATCCTGCAATTTAATTTTAATCAAAATGTATTTCCTATCAATTTCAGGTAATTCCATATCCCTATATCCCTTTCAACTTTTTTGTTGTTACAATTCTCATTTTCAACCAATTTTTTAAGATGATATGCCTTCACACTTCACAGATAAAAATATTATGAGTAAACCGAAAGATGATTGAACAGAAAACACGTAAATTGCTGTTTGTCCATCCATTAGTTATACCACTTATCCTATGCAGGGTCGCGGCTGGAGCCTATCCCAGCTGAAATAGGGCACACCCTGGACAGGTCGCCAGTCGATCACAGGGCCGACACTGCAAACACGGAGGGAACACACAAACTCCACACAGAAAGACCCTTTGGGCAGGTGGGGGTTGAACCCAGGACCTTCTTGCTGTGAAGCAACAGTGCTACCCATTGAGCCACCGTGATGCTGTTTGTGTTAAGTTTAATTTAAATGATCGATGAAAAGGAAATTGATGGCCAACATTCATAAAAAAACACATTTTATGTTACAAAAGGTGCAAACACAAAAGGTAAATTGGTCATATCAGACAAAGAGGTTTATACATTTGTTCTTAGCTGAATTACTTAAATAATACATCATGAATACAGTACAATATACAATATACAATATACATCTATTTCAATATACACAGGATGTTATTATATCCATTATACCATAGTCCAAGATGAGCACTTCAAAAGCCAATATTTTAGAATGAACATGGGTTGATAGCAGATATGTCAATGGGGTTTTCAAGTGGGCACCCTAAATCCCAGATGTTCCATTAATTTGAGCCCACGACACAATTTCAGAAAGCTTTATGGTGAGCAATGACGTCTCAGAGCCCTCTTGTAATATCCGCTCTAGGCATGGCCAGATATAATTTAAAAAAAGTTGTTAATTAAACTGAGAAATATCCCTATACCTGTCCCTATTACCTACTCCTGCAGGCGCTTTCTGCCAACTCTGCAGGGATACTTACCACCTGAAAAGAAGATAATCTTTCCCTACTCTGTTCCTGCAGGCTTGGTAAATGACGCTCTGCAGGAAAGACTTACCTTTTATACCTTTGTCCTGAGATTAAACCACTTTTTATGGTTTTTCAACATGCCATTCTTTACTTTTGTGCCCATCTCCTTCCTTTTCAGCCACAGCCACTGGCTACTTCTTTCTGCTATATCCGACATAGTTTTTATGGTCTGGCGCAATTCTTTGCCGCAGATCCCTAACTCCTTAAGTAGTTTGGTTGTTGATATTGTCACAAATCCACGGCATCCAACTTCCACAGGACACACCTTTGTTCTCCAACCTCCTTATTATTATTATTCCCCCAAATATCCTACTTCCCATGGATAAAAATGCACCAAACTTGGCACACATGTCCAGGTCCTCTCAAAACTACAACACATGCGGGTGTAACTCCCAGCATGCCTGGCGAGTAACTCTTTTAATGTTTCCTTGTTATCATGTTTATGCTTCCTTGTTATGTTTTTGTCATGTTTATGTAAAGAGTTATGATGTGCTGTAAACGCAGATATCGGTTTGTACTTTTGTTAGATGTGACACCGTGACTGTGTGTGGTGTGTCTGTGAATAAGATCAGAGCATGTCTTGTCCGTTGTGTACGTGCGCTGTGAAAGTGAATAATGTTAATGAAATTGGTGAACAGACGTTATCCTCTGTTGAGCATACCCAAATCATTTATACTGTTTGTCTTGCGACAGGGTGGCAGTCTTCTTGAGTAACCTCATTTAAAGATTGTCAGATTTAAATTTATGATTGCTATTACCAAAAAATTCATAGAAGCAGCGCAAGCAGCTCCAACGCGACTTTTGTTGTGTGTGATGCGATCAGTAGGTGTTATTGTGTAAATCTATAGCCTTTTATAACGATTAAGTGAGGAAGTGTCTAATCAACATTACAAAGCAGATATTTGTACTGTTTGGAAAAACAAATTAGTCATATCAGACAAAGAGAGGTTTATGCGTTCTTAGACTTGTTCTTAGCTGGATTACAAAATGTATTTTGGAGCTGAGGTCACAACCGCGTAAGGCAGACATCTTTGTACTTGAAGGAACATGACGTAATGTACCGTCAGTTGTAACTCAGCATGCCTGGCGTGTAACTCTTTTTATTGTTGACAGCGCTCTTAATGTTTCCTTGTTATCATGTTTATGCTTCCTTGTTATGTTTTTATCATGTTTATGTAAAGAGTTATGAAGTGCTGTAAACGCAGATATCGGTTTGTACTTTTGTTAGATGTGACACCGTGACTGTGTATGGTGTGTCTGTGAATAAGTTCAGAGCATGTCTCGTATCTTTTGTATGCTTCTTGTTTGCTGGTATGACATTAAATAAATTAGTAAACAAAGGTGGGTCTCTGTTGAACTTACACAAGTCACTGATGCTGTTCAATCTTATTATTGGGTCTACTCATTCAAGTCAGTTTATGTGAACTATTTGAGGCCTTAGAACTAAGTCACAAAAAACCTCTTAAAACACAGTACTTTAACAGTCTAATTTTGCTATCTAGATTACTGAAGGTTATGTAGGTTGGTGGGTGTGCAACTTCCTCCATTTGCTGAGAGTTCTATGACCATTCCTACCGAATTTGTCCTTTTTCCTCTTTCTTTCTTTCTTTCTTTCTGTCTTTCTTTTGTTTTCTGCAATTTTTCTTTCTTTTTTTTTCTTTTTTTCTTAATGGTCTTTTTTTCCTGTAATAATTCTTTCATAGCCGGCCACCGCTATCACTGCTTACAGTTATGTTTTCTCAAAAATTTCTGGCTTTTAGCAATTACTATATCTAAGGCTACTCTGAGAGCAATGTGTCTTATGTATATCTTTTGCCGCTCTGAGGGTTGTGTCTCTAGTATATTTAATGGTGCTGAGAGTAGATTGTCTAGTATTTATAATGCTGCTCTAAGGAGTAGTCTCAAGTAAATCTAATGCTGCTCTAAGCGTAATCTCGTGTCTCTAGTATGTATATATAATGCTGCTCTGAGAGCAGGGCGTCTTAATTATATTTAATGCTGCTCTGGGGGTAGTGTGTATCTAATATCTATGCTCTGAGAGCAGGGCGTCTCTATTATATCTAATGCTGCTCTGAGGGTAGTGTGTATCTAATATATCTAATGCTGCTCTGAGAGCAGGGTGTCTCTATTATATCTAATGCTGCTCTGGGGGTAGTGCGTATCTAATATATATCTGATGCTGCGCTGAGAGCAGATTGTCTCTAGTGTATCTATTGCTGCTCTTAAGGGGGGTCAAGTGTCCCTCGTATATCTTATACTGCTCTAAGGGCGGTGTCTCTAGTATATCGAATGCTGCTCTGGGGGTAGCGTGTCTAGTATATCTAATGCTGCTCTGAGAGCAGGGTATCTCTAGTATATCTAATGCTGCTCTGGGGGTAGTGTGTCTACGTTAGTATTTCTAATGCTGCTCTGAGAGCAGCAAGGTGTCTGATATATTTTACGCTACTCTGGGGGTAGTGTGTATCTAATATATCTAATGCTGCTCTGAGAGCAGGGTGCCGGATATATTTTATGCTGCTCTGGGGGTGGGGTGTATCTAATGCTGCTCTGAGGGTAATGTCCCTAGTATATCGAATGCTGCTCTGGGGGTAGCATGTCTAGTATATCTAATGCTGCTCTGAGAACAGGGTGTCTCTAGTATATGTAATGCTGCTCTTAGGGTAGTGTAGTTTCTGTAGTATATCTTATGCTGCTCTAAGGGTAGTCTGCTGACACTAGTATGCTGCTCTAAGGGTAGTGCAGTGTCTCTAGTATATAAAATACTGCTCTGAGGGTAGTGTCTCATATCTAGTCCTGCTTTGAGGGTAGGGTGTCTATAGCATATCTACTGATATAAGAAATGGGATGCTGCTCGCTCTGGGAGTAGAGTGGTTCCACTATATTCTGCTCGTCTGTGAGTCCAATGATCAGTTAAACACCAGTTTACTGTTAGTTGTTAACTGTTGGAGCAAGACAGTTCAATAAAATGTAGTTAGCTGCTGACTAGCTAACTAGCTGGATCTTTACCTGACAAGAAGGATTTGAAACACTTTATTCAAAGTAATTTAAAGTTATCCAACTATATGGGTTAATGTAAAAAAACAACACAATCCTCCAAATGTCAGCTTGCAAAATGTTATGTTCTGTATTAACAAATGCAAGCTGGGGGCTGGAGCCTATCCAAGCCAACACAGGGCGAGAGGCGGGGTACACCCTGGACAGGTCGCCAGTCTATCACAGGGCCGACACATAGGGACAGACAACAACTCACACTCACACCTACGGACAATTTAGTCACCAATTAACCTGCATGTTTTTGGACTGTGGGAGGAAACCCCGGCAAACACGGGAAGAACACACAAACCCCACACAGAAAGATCCTTGGGTCAGGTGGGGATTGAACCCAAGACCTTCTTGCTGTGAGGCAACAGTGCTACCCACTGAGCTAATCAAAGCAATTATTAAAAACTAATTAGATTTTTGTATTACCAGATTAGCAGATAACACTACTATGTCTTATAGCCAGATTTTGAATATCTGAAACCTGATTACCCAACCCAAGACCCTAATTTTAACAGACGTATATCACAGTCACATAATGTAAAATTAGTTCGAATTAATTCATTTTAGATCTTAACATTTAATGTAATGTTAATAATGAGTAATGGTGAACTAATATTGGTAACAATAAATTAACACTTTAGTGCAAATACAAAATATGGAGAATCTGTACAAGCATCTAAATCTGTGTCTATGTAATCCCTGTAACTCGTTTACCAAGGCGCTGGGTGGGCACGGGAAAGTATGCAGGCTTTGGGACCCGGGGGACGTCAGCTGGAGGGGGAACAGACCAGTGTATTGTGAGCCCACCCTGTACTATGGGAATAAGCAGGCAAGGAGCGATGTATGCCACGCCCTCTTTTGGGGGCACAATGGGGGTCCATAGCAACTGACACTGTGTTAGAACTGGGTCAAACTCAGAGAGGGATTATGAACAGCAGTTTACTCTGTGCAGACCTCTACAATTGTGTTCTAGCACTGTGTTCTGGTGGGAGGTTATGTGACTTTTGTCAAAAATAGAGTTCCCAGAACAAATACTGAAAGTTTAAGTGCAAAAACAACACACTAAATGAAAGAGTGCTTTGAGATAGATGGAGTGGAATGGAAAATAAAAGCCCCTGTAAAAAGCCGATACAAAGCGCAAGCTTTGCCACAGTTGAAAATACAGTGCATCCGGAAAGTCTTCATACCCCTTCACTTTTTCCACATTTTATTATGTTACAGCCTAATTCCAAAATGGATTAAATAAAAAAAATTCCTCAACATTCTACACACAATACCGCATAATGACAAAGTGAAAAAAAGTATTTTTGAATTTTTTGCAAATATATTAAAAATAAAAAAATAAAATCACATGTACATAAGTATTCACACCCTTTACTCAATACATTGTTGAAGCACCTTTGGCAGCAATTACAGCCTCAAGTCCTCTTCTTCTTCAAGCTTGCCACACCTATTTTGGGGCAGTTTTTCCAATTCTTCTTCAATTCTGCAGATCGTCTCAAGCTCCATCAGGTTGGATGGGGAGCGTCGGTGCACAGCCATTTTCAGATCTCTCCAAAGATGTTCAATCGGGTTCAAGTCTGGGCTCTGGCTGGGCCACTCTGGGACAAGTCTGTGAATGTCCCTAAGCCACTCCTTTCTTATCTTGGCTGTGTCGTTGTCCTGTTGGAAGGTCAACCTTCGCCCCAGTCTGAGGTCCAGAACGCTCTGGAGCAGGTTTTCATCAAGGATCTCTCTGTACATTGCTGCATTTATCTTTCCCTTGATCCTGACTGTCTCCCAGTTCCTGCTGCTGAAAAACACCCCCACAGCATGATGCTGCCACCACCATGCTTCACTGTAGGGATGGTATTGGCCAGGTGATGAGCAGTGCCTGGTTTCCTCCAGACATGACGCTTGGCATTCAGAGTTCAATCTTGGTTTCATCAGACCAGAGAATTTTGTTTCTCATGGTCTGAGAGTCCTTTAGGTGCCTTTTGGCAAACTCCATGCGGGCTGTCATGTGCCTTTTACTGAGTGGCTTCCGTCTGATCACTCTACCATAAAGGCCTGATTGGTGGAGTGCAGCAGAGATGGTTGTCCTTCTGGAAGGTTCTCCCATCTCCACAGAGGAACACTGGAGCTCTGTCAGAGTGACCATCGGGTTCTTGGTCACCTCCCTGACCAAGGCCCTTCTCCCCGATTGATCAGTTTGGCCGGGCGGCCAGCTCTTAGGAAGAGTCCTGGTGGTTCCAAACTTCTTCCATTTGCGAATGATGGAGACCACTGTGCTCGTTGGGACCTTCAATGCTGCAGACATTTTTTTGTACCCTTCCCCAGATCTGTGCCTCGATACAATCCTTTCTCGGAGGTCTACAGACAATTCCTTGGACTTCATAACTTGGTTTGTGCTCTGACATGCACTGTCAACTGTGGGACCTTATATAAACAGGTGTGTGCCTTTCCAAATCATGTCCAATCAATTGAATTTACCACAGGTGGACTCCAATCAAGTTGTAGAAACATCTCAAGGATGATCAGTGGAAACGGGATGCACCTGAGCTCAATTTTGAGTGTCACAGCAAAGGGTGTGAATACTTATGTACATGTGATATTTTATATTTTTATTTTTAATACATTTGCAAAAAATTCTACAAAACATTTTTTACTTGGTCATTATGTGGTATTGTATGTAGAATGTTGAGATTTTTTTTTTATTTAATCCATTTTGGAATTAGGCTGTAACATAATAAAATGTGGAAAAAGTGAAGGGGTATGAATACTTTCCAGATGCACTGTAGATATAGATAAAAACTGAAAGGTAAACTATTTTGGAACAATAAACATCACAAACATCATAACCGTCTTGGTAAATAGTTTTTATGTGATTGTTTCTTTGTAAATACTGTATAGAAAAAACACATACAATAATATTTTTTAACAATTAAAGCATGTCTGCGCAGTCAGACAGACATAACAGTAAACTACAGCTTTATTACCATTCTCAAACATTCACAAACAATCATCTTAAACTTCAGTTCTGTGGCCTGATAAACACACATTCACCTACACACACACACACATGCATGCTGCACACCAGCGGCATAAAGCTTTTTACATATTCACAGTAGACTTTATAACACTGCTGTCATACGATATACTTGCTGTTTTTTATTTAAAATAGCTATTGACATTTATAATACTGCAAAACTTTAAAACAGATACATATTTTTTATTTACAAGCTTATTGTAGAAAATGTGTTTGTGTATGTGTGTGCGTGAATGTGTGCATTTACACATATAGCATGACCCAAGTAATTTATATTATTCTGCTTCAGTTCCAGACCATTGACCATGGTATTATAACCAGTCTCACTACAGTTACTCTTACAGTCTGCAGAAGCTTTAGTTTGGTTGGAGTTGCCTGGATGGTTGGATGGCTGCATGTGGTTACCTTAAGGTTTCTGTACCGATGACAGGCTCATGTAACTACACATAACTACCATCCATAACATATGTTGTAGATGAATAACTTTTAGTTGCTGAAGTTTTGAGGAGCTTGCAGCACAATTACACTTACAGCATACTATACATTCAGAAGAGACTTTTCCGGCATTGTTATGGACGGCTGGCGTTAAGCTGTGAAACCTCTGTCTTCGTCACTCACATTCACTTATCCATGTCATACAAATATTATAAAGAAAAACTAGGCAAAAGGTCACAGTCACAGAAAGGTGCAAAGGGTCAACATGAATGAAGTACTTGAACTTCAGCCAGAATAGGTCTTGATGTCTCTCCCTTTCTCTCTTCAAATGCATAAAGGCTTGGCGCACACAAACATACAAACAAAATTAAGACATGCACCTAAACAGATACTTAAAAAAACTAGCACTAACTCACATTGTAATCCACCACATACCCACCGATCCTAGCCATGCACACACACACACACGCACGCACATGCTAATTTGTACAGAAGTAGAAGAAAAGCCATATGCGTGAGAGGTGAGGCACACAATGTGACAGAAAAGACGCAACAGATAGCCTCTCTTTTTGTATACTCAATAACATAGGAATCAAATATTGTCGGTCCAGGTGGCACCCTCATAGCCTGATAATGTCTGGGTCTAGTTGCCATATCCACATATGCTATATTCAAAGATGTCTTGTAAACACACTCAAAACTCCTGACTCCATTGTGCTCTATGTGTCAAGATCAAATATTACAAACAAATTATGTGGGGGTTACTTGCAAAGTTGTATTGTTGTGATTGGTGGAGGGTGTGGGGGGCGATGGGCGTTAACTAAGACAAGTGCCTTGTCTTACTGCTTCAGACAGGACAGGATGGTGGGCATGTAACAGTAATCCCTAACCGTTACTCGGTTTCTTGTTCATCTTCCTTGTAAAGTTAGGTCCCTTGTTTGACCTTAATGTTCCCCTTTAATAAACACCTCTGCATCCTTTTACTTGAGGTTAGATCTTTGTCAATCAGCTGTTTCTGTGTCCGTTCCAATAAAAGAGAGAGAGAGAAAGAGAAAATTAGAGATGGAGCCCTCTCCATCTGTCCGTCCCCATCAGAGTGCCCTTCCCTACGGGGTCACGGCGTGGGATTGGCTGTCTTCCAGCTCACCCGTCATCAGGGGTAGAGTCATCTGGGGTGGATTCGTCCACAAACTCGTCAGAGGAGCTGCTCTTATGGATGCGGCCATCACTGCGCATGCTGTGAAAGGTCTTGCGGAAGGCCTCCATCATGGAGTGAGCCAGCTTCTTGGCCTCAAGCTTGTTCTCGCACTCCACCGCATGGCAGTCCATCTGGAAAGTCAGGTCATCGTTAATCTCCCGATAGATCCAGGCAAACACGTTGGGGCGGGCACTGTGGTCTGCCGTGCAATATGCGATTCTCGCCACCTGATAGGTGTCCATAGCCAGGGCGGCATCGCCCCGGTTGTCCAGGTGGTGTAGGCGCACCTGGAAGGGGCGGATTTCCAGCAGGGAATTGGTGAGCTGGAGGTCACAACTTTGGAGGGGGTGGCTCTCCACTAGGCCTGCCACGGCTGACTCTGTGCAGCCCGAAAGGAACTGGGTCCCTGAGATGGTCACCTTGCCCAGGTATGTCACCTGCATTCAAATAGAAACAAACCATACAAACAGAATGTCTATTAAAAAAGGCAGATTGTATACACTGTACTGGTCAACTAATTGGCTTAGCATGTACAAAAACAGCAAAACGTAACACTAACCACTCCCGCAATGTGGTAGAGGATTGGACAGTGATTGGATTTCATCTTGGCACAATTTCAGCAATTGTTAATTCAATTGACTGTAATGCAATCACCACCACAATTTCAATTGTGTAAATATAATCGTGAGTTTAGCAATTGGAAAGGTCATGTTCAAGTACCCTAAAGTGGAATGCGAAATAGCTGAGTTGATTGAGTTTCAAGGTGGGCTGGATTATGACATGAATTCAGCAGTATTTTTTTTAAAGCAAATCAACACTATAGAGATTAAGCAATGTGAAAACAATGTAATGATGGTTTCGCTTTATATTCTGGCACGTTTCAAGCACGTCACTAAATAAAGTTTGTGTTATGTGGGTATTGTATTTCCCGTTGTTTGACAGTAATGATTGAATTTTAAAGTAGTACAGATTCTGCTGTGTGTGTGTGTGTGTGTGTGTGGTTGGGTGGGGGTGGGGGGGGGTGGGGATTTTACACTATGTCACAGGCTATTTCTCTTCATCTTATACTTGCAAACTTAGAGGCTGGATTTTTGCCTCTTTAGCCACAACAATAAAGCTTACTATACTTAAAAAACAAAACCTATATTTAACCTGTATTCTCTAGGTAATTTCCTGACTGGTTTCACTTTTCCGGATTAGGTTTCCTGTTGGTCAGCCGAGGGGATAATAAATATATAAAATAAAAATTCCCAGTGTCCAGGGTGGTAACAAATAACAATAGAGAATAACAATAACATCCAAACGGATCCGTGTACTTTACCAAACAAGATATTATTTGCATACGGTAGGCTGCAATCCACAAAGTATTCTAGCAATTTTGTGGGTTTAGTAAACATTATTGCTTACTTATGGCATCAAAGCATATACTGATTTATTCACAATAATTAAATCTAAATTATTTCACACTGGTGTTTCAGTTAACTATTTCAACATCCTTGTCTGACCGCCAGTCCCGGAACAGCTCGGATAACTGAGGTGTAGTGTTACACCACAGCAACAAATTGAGGTTAATCCGTCCTTCGAAAATGCCTGAACAACTCCAAGGGAAATTTTGCTCAAGTTGAAGTGAAAATTAATGGCAGTCAGATGTCTTCAGGGAGAACACATTGTGAGCATTGGAGATAGAAGATGTTATAGACATTTCTATAGGCCTTGGACGGCACATTGAAGATAGACTGAAAAGACACACTTGCACTCACACCCTGGTGTGCAATCTCAAAAATATTTTGAAACACATTTGAAGGAAATGTGGCCACTGAGCCAATAAAAAAGCGAATTAAAGAAATGGAGTGTGTGATTCTATTGCATTTTCGACAAGAACAACATTGCTGACGTATGGCAACAACTATAGGTTGTTGTCACCGGCGCCATCATAAAAAGAGAAGATAACTAATTTGTTTCTAGGCATATGTCATACAAAGCATAACCACTCTCCAATAACAGACAAACCGTTCTTCACATCCTGGAGGCCTGTAATTCAGCCTGGATCCATCCCATTCCCCACATGTCCAGATTCCTCTCCATTTACTCCATATTTGGTTTTTAAGCCTCACCTTCTGTGTATGCCTTCTTTAGGCCATCCGCTATTCTTCCATTACTATCATGCTATCATATGAATATGAATCAACACAGGGAAGTCTAGACTGTAAAACTGTTGGCCCTTTAGGGCCTCTATGAATTCCATCCCACAAAGCTGGAGCACATCACTCATATGCGAACAGTGAGGGTGTGAAGTACTCCGCCCACAACAGGTAGTCACTCCACGGAGTCGGCTTTGCAGCAGCAGGGTGGTCTCCAGATCCCGATTCCGGCGGTCAGTCTGCCCGTTGGACTCTGGGTGAACTCCAGGTGAGAGACAGGTGTTGGCACCCAGAAGCTTACAGAAGGCCTTCCAAAAGTGAGATGACAATTTTTGACCTCTATCCAACACCAAGTCCAGCGGTAAGCCGTGCAGCCTGAACACCTGAAGGAGTATGTCCTCCTCAGCAGTCTCCTTGGCAGACGGCAGCTTGGGCAGGGGATGAAGTGGCGAATACATCGAAAAACAGTACACAACCACCATAATGACCGTATAACGGCAGACTCGAGATGAACACCAGGGCAATACGGGACCAAGGATAGGACGGAATGAGAAGGGGATGGAGCAGACCACTGGGAAGAGAACTTATGCTGGGCGAAAATGTGACAGACCACCACAAAGACTCAAACAGCCTGGTGGCCACCAGAATCTCCGGCACAGGAACTCCAAGTTCCGAGCACCACCTGGGTGGCCAGTGAGAGGAGAGGAGTGCCCCCATAGAAGCACTTCCGAGCCGCTCAAATGCTGAGGCCTTGAGTGGAGGAGGATACTGGTTCTTAACGGTGATCTGATTGAGCCCCCTATAACCAATACATGGACACGTGAAAATACCTATCTTCTTCCCCACAAAAAAAAGAATCCAGACCCCACTAGAGAGGTGGATGGTCGAAAAAGATCTACTGGCCGACACCTGGATATAACTGGTGAGGAGTGGTTATCGACTGAATGTACCCTGAACCTGAGGGTTTGCCATCTAGGGTAGTAACATGAAGAGGAGACTTGAGAGACAAAGGGAATGCCTAACTAATGAACCAGAGCTTAATCTATCAAATTCCCTGCATCCCCAGAATCAATGAAAACTAGGCCAAAAGCTCCTCTCACACTCTGCTCCGGTTAGCCTGTTCTGAATACCGTCGGGATCACAGGACACGGCCTCTGCCATTCTCGTTGTCGTTCTGGTTGTCAATTGGCAAGGGTGATGAGATCCTCCAGGTTGTTCAGAGCGTCACAGGTTGCCAGCTCATCCTGCAGGGTCTCCAACAAAACCGCTCCGAAAGGCCGACTTGAGTGCCTATGAATTCCATCCTCTCTCAATAGCCAGGATACGGAACTCGATGTCATAATCCGCCACACTGCGTCGAGCATGTTGGAGCGCCATCAGCTGATCTGCCGCCAGTCTGCCACTCACCAGGTGATCAAACAGAATCCTTCACGAATGTGTCCAGACTGAAGCAGACCGGCAGCTGCTTCTCCCACAGCGCCGCCGCCCTCTCGGTGAGTAGTGATACAATCTAGGCCACACACGCTTTCTCTGATGGGAACATCGGCAATTGGAGCTCGAAGATGATGGAGCACTGCATGAGAAAGCTATAGCACTTCTCGGGGTGTCAATCGTAGTGCTCAGGATTCAATAAACAGAGTTCCAGAACTCCCGAGTTGTGGGCAACAGTCTGGCTTGGTGTGGGTGGAGGTACTCCTGCTCGCTGAGCTTCGGAAGCAGGGCTCGATTGGAGTGGTGCATCCATATTATGCAGCGTGGTCAAGATCTCCTGGAGTAGCTGCTCGTCTTGGCCGAGCCTGACACCCTAGTTACTGATTTCCTGTCTGATCTGGCCTCTGCTTGGTTTGTTTTCTTAAAGTAAGCTCTGATGCTGTGGTAGATCGGACCCAGACACAGAGACAAAAAGGAAGACAAGGCTGGTTGATTGAAGCCAAGTAAACTGGCGTATTTACACTGGATAACCGGATCAACACTAAATCAAACAGAAAGGTCCTCAGCTCAGAAAAAGTGGTGTATACAATTAAAAAAACTATAAAGTTCTATTAAAACTAAGATTAAATTGTCACATTTGACGGAGTGCCCACGTGTCCTCGTAACAAAAAGCTCTGCCAACAGAGAACACAAACACAGGAACTTACAGTTTTTTACAATTGCTAACATGTGTTGACCTATACTTAAGCATACTTTTTCAAACTCTTAACACAGCAAGACACCTACATCACACAATTAGCCAAATAGTACATCATATGGTCAATGCAACATTTTGTTAATTAAATACAGACTCTACATTTCAAGATGCAAAAGAACTTTGTCTACATACACTAACTCTGTCAAAACACAGCAAACCAGACTCAATATCAAATAATTTAGTCAAAACACTAGCACGTTTTCTGTCCAAGAGAAATATATAGTCAGTCATAACACCACAACTTTCTAAATACTAGCATGTTAGATGGCATAACAAAAACTTCATTACTTTTCATGTTTCAGTTCTACCTGCATACAGTAGACATTATGAATTTAAAGTGGCCCTATTATGCAAATTTTCAGGTTCAAACCTTTATTTAGGAGTTCTACTAGAATAGGTTTACACGTTTTAATGTTCAATAAACTATTTATTTTTTCTAAACTGCCTGGATCTGCAGCACCTCTATTCACCCACTGTCTGAAACGCTCCGTTTTTGCTCATCTCT
>JAPMUY010003357.1:0-7500 GCA_026901105.3 Galaxias olidus
TGTCAATGACTAATGTTAAAGTGGCTGCTGAGCGGTCTCCTCTCATTTCTGAAAGGTTAGCAACACATTAAAAAAAACAATGAACCGCTTGATATTAGGCATTAAGGTCATGTGGCATTCCGTTGATAATGACCGTCTTGGTAATCTGTATGAGACACAATCGTCAAATCTGACAATACAATGTCTTATATCCATGGATTAAGAAAGGTCTTGCAAACTATACTTCTAAACTTACTTTACAATTTAGCAACTTATTAAGCAATCTCATAAGAAGAAAAATAGCAGAAAAAAAGAAGTCCAAGCATTTCCATGTGGACTGTAAATGGCGAAGTTTTATTTCCTATAGTCAGAAGTGGTCGAGGCTCAGGCCAGAAAGGGGATTTGATAGGATGGACCTTGCATTTTGAGGGGAGCAGGAGAACGGTCACCAGGGCCATTTCAGGTGGAGGTTCCAGGAAGGAAGGGCAGAAGGAGAAGGCCTTCGTTTCTGTTTCAAACTGATAGGATTGGCATGGCAGCCCAGGGAATGAGAAGCGACCTGTTGCTGGAGCAGGGGCACTCCGGAGAGGGTGTGCTAGGAGATAAGGCCTTGGCCTGGGAGAGAGGATGGGACCCAAATGAGATGTAAGGAGAAGCATAAGCGTTAAAAAATTCTGAAAGGAAATGGGGGGGGGGTTAAGTAGAAAGGTGGATGGGGAGGAAAGAAGAGATGAGAAGGTTGAGGAAGAGAGAAGGAAGTTACACCGTTTTAGTCATTTCAGACTACTATCTAACAAGGATAGCCCGCATCCGTTCCTTTAACAAAAACATTTTTTATTTTGCTGTTGTTTTATTTTGTTGTTATTACCCCTAACATGGTGGAGGCAAGGAGGATGTTTAGGAATAACTCTTTTTAGGGGTACGTTTTTTTTTAGACAAGCAAATAGAAGAATGACTAGATACTGGATAGGCCTAATGATTTGCTCGTCCTCAAACATTTCATGGAAATCTGTTAAAGTCTGATAGGGGTGAAATGCATTGAGTGACAGTCAGAACAATGTATACAGAGGCTTTGTTTTCCTGGCCAGCTACTGTTGCAGCACCAGGGACCGCTCACTCATGGAGTTACGAGCTTGGATGATTGACTTCCTGCTCATAATCCCATTACCGCTCCCTGGATTCTGAGTTAGTTTGCCTCTTTGTGCCGAGGCACGCTCCTATTGAGAAAGTGGAAAATTCAAACTGGCAGTGGCACACTACAATAAAGCCTCTTACAGCAGAAAGTAAGCCATGAGGCCATTTTGAAGAGAATAGAGTATGGGGTAAGCAAGGGTTAAGGCTAGTTACATATGTGGAGATATGCCCCTAACATAATGGAGGTCACGCCATAACTCTCTGGGACAGATGAAGGGCAAGAGATCTAAGAATAAAACCTCAATCTGCTTCCTCTTTCCATCATCCCTCCATCCTGTCTCCCTAACCTCTCTCTATCCTTGGTTGTTGACTGACTTCAAAATGTTGCTTCGTCAACTGGAATTACATCACCTGCTACTTTCTAATTGACCACTTCAGGGAATTCCACACTTATGGTTTTGATTTGTTTGTTTCACCGTTTCTTTTGCTTTGTCATTCCTTCTGTCTGTATGTCAGAAGCTGTCAGACACCGTGCCGCACTGCTTAAGTTGTGTTTGTATCACCATGTCTCCACAGTCCCACCGTTCCAATTGTTCACTAGAAGACTGATATTTGGAACACTCCCACAGTCAGAGCCACGTGTGTTTCACTGAGGCCATCAAAGAGCTTACCAAACATAAAGACTTCCATGGATCAGGCAATGAGGGAGACCGCTACAAAACGTAACACCACAGTCAGCGCTTCTTCACTTAGTGGGAGCACTAGTGTGTGTTTTCCTGTTCTCAGTCAGACACCGTGGCCCTGTGTGTTCAAAGGAGTGGCCCAGCCTGTGGCTCTCAGGTGAGTGGGAGCTGAATGATTTGATTTCCTACGATGGCTACAGTGCAAAGGGAACATTTGCTTCCTCACTGGATAAGCCAATTTTATCGGGTAAGAGGGCTTTGCACAGTGGAACCAAAAATTCTTTTATGCTTTCATGAAAAGATTTTGCTGCCCTCTTCAAAAAAAAATCGAATCTGTGTTCGATTACAAAAGGTCTATTCATTTAGAACTAAATGCCCAATTCACTAGGAAAATGTAACTATATTTTACATAATATCCTATGATCAAGTATTTTAGGCAGGCAGATTTTTTCAAGGCATTTGATGCCTGTGTGAAGATGGTCCATGTTTCTAATTAAGTAGATTTGTTTAAAATTCAGATGGAGTGCCGTCTTAGTTCTGTTTAAAAGATTTTTGGTTGATCTTGAAGGAGCCCTTTAGATCTGGTCTTCTGCGGTCCAGTTGGATTGTGGGTAATTGAGTTACAGTATATTGATGTAAATCCCCACCACAGAAACAGAAACCGCCCTTTAAAGAAACAAAGAGATACACAGACCGTGCTCCATTGTTATCTTCTATTGTAACAGTGTTGTTGTGTTATTTCTCAGTCAGTCAGGCTAGTATGTCCAGCCTATAGAAAACATCACATGCTCAAACATAGATAAAAAAATCTTTCAATTAAATTTGAGGCAGACTTCAATCATATCTATCATAGAAACATATTCTCCTCTGTGTAGGTTATATGCAATGAGATCAGCAAAATGTGACTAAATTTCAAGGAAATCTGCAACAACATCTGGATACCACTGGGCATGCCATTTCAGGACTGCTATGTCAATAAAGTTTTTCCCCGGAAAGCACTCTGGGAAAATACTGCAGGGAAATAATAAAATGGATGACATCACCCTTACCGCTACATAAATATTCATTAGGCAATAGTCGTAATGATGATGGTGGTTATGACCTCGTTGTTGGACATAGTGGGCTGGGAGGTAGGCATGCAGGCGCGTCCTTGGTGAAGCATAGATATTTGCTCTCTGGTGACTTTACGAGCGGGTGGTTTGTGTGTGTGTGTGTGTGTGTGTGTGTGTGTTTGTGTGTGTGTGTTGGGGAGAGTTATGATAGGGGGGGGGTTGAGTGTAGTATCTTGGTGGATGGGCACTGTAAAGGAGGAAGGTCATGTGCTTGCAGGGATGAGGCGGTCAAACATTGATGCAGGACAGCACATGTTAGAAAGCGCACAGGCAAGCTTACACGGTACACACAGAACAAAACCTGCCATTCTTTTGACTACAGAAAATATTTCACTCTTTGAAAAAGCTGTCACACCCATAGATAGAAAAGCTAACCAGAGGCTGAATGCAGGTACTTTGTGTGCTCCACCATATGGAGGACAGCTGCAGGGACAGCAGGGAACCACGGTTACCTAACAACAGGGCTCAGTTGCCTCCATATAAGTGTCCATTATAACCTAAAACTTTTTAACACTAAATATGCATGCAATCCTGCTATGAGGATATACAGACCACAAATATCTACCTGATTTTAAGTTTTTCTCTGTGTGCCGTTGAATCCTGGGCCAGAAGCAGCAATGATTCAACCCAGTGCAGTGTTAGTGTGCTGCTGTATTTAGCTCCATGGCGCTAGGTCCAGGGACACGCTTTAGGCCACACTATTGGCTGGCTACTCACCTACTCATCCATCTGCTCTTTTTACCTCACCCCAATATCTATTCCCTGTTATGATTTTAACAAGTTGGTCGGGAAAGCTGAACCTTTTTACTCACATGCACGCACACTCAGTCAGACATAAACACACACAGACCACACCACATACACAACCTGCAAATTGGCAACGCATGTTGCAGGTTGGAGAAAGCAGACTGGTTCCTGTGACTGTTGACTAAGTCCACACTAAGTATATTAAGTATATTATTCTAAGTATTATTATTATTATTATACTAAGTATATTAACTTAACATTTTCTTTTGAGATAATTCTAAGTCTAGCATGCTTCATGGAATTTGTTCATTTTTCGCACATGTTCACCCCCATTTTTCTTCATCACATAACAGGCAAAACCTAATTAATGGCATGAAACTAATGATTGGTCTAGATCTCTCTGGGAAATCTTCTGTAGGGATTAATATCATCATTTTAAATAAGCTGCCAGTTGATAAAAAAGGTTTCTACAGGTTCCACAAGACCAAACTGATCCCAAGGCCGATCGCTTCAAGAGTGTCTTGATTTGGTTATGGTTCTGCAGCGGCCATGTCATAAAGCTTTTTTCATTTCATGTGGGCATGCTGTTGTTCTCTTGTTTTTTGTTGTCTTAAGGGCACTGGGTTTAAGTTGCAGTGCAATTGACTTTTTCGGTCTCTGAGTTCAGGCCTACTACCAAAATGTTCCTGTTCCCTCCTACTTGTTTCTTTATTTCTTTTCCTATTTGATTCGTTTACTGGCTCGATGTTTGGCACGCACGGGTGATGTGTGTGAGGAAGAAACAGTCTGGATTTAGGCAGCCAGCCTCTAGAGAGGGTCTAATGCAGATGTTGAAAGTGGAAGTTGAGCGCTGCCCCCCAATCGAAAGGCTAGCTCTCTCTACACGCCCACTCAGACGTGACTTGTTAAGTAACGGGTCACTTTCACACATCCCCACTGTCTCTCTCACTCACGTTCATTTCCTCGTTCACTGTCACTTTGCAAAGGAACATACAGTAGCATGATCTTTGTTATTCATAGAATCCTCCGGAGAGATAACAGCTGCATCATTGGTTGAGGAAACATCAATGTGGTTATGCAAATTGCCTGCCTAATTTCGTCTAAACCCTATAAAAAATGCTTAAAATGGGAGTGTTTGAGTCAATTTGATAAACTACTGTGAGATGTTGGAAAATCTAGATCGTTAATCAACCCACAATACCACTAAGTATGTACAACAATCACCCTACTGAGTCATTCAAATTCATGTCAAATAACAATTCTTTAATTGAGCTTGAATTGTTTTCATTCTGTTGTAAATTGCATGTCAAATTAGCATTGATTTAAAATAATGAATATATCATCATGATAAAAACATCTGTCATGGTAGTTTTATGTTTGCCATGAATGACGTTCCATACATCATATTCCTAAAAGACTATATGCATTCTGTGTCTTTGTTAATGTATGCTCATTAACAGGAGAACTTTTATTATAATAATAGACCCTTTATAATAATAACCAGACCCTTTATAATAATAACTTTTATTTTATTGCACATGTATTAACAATGAAAGCAACAGCTAATACAATTAATTTTAAAACAACAAGTGGAATAGACTTACACAAAGACAATAGATTTGACAATAGAATTCTTGAAACCAACACTTTTATTAAATAATACATTTGAACAAACATATGTTCAACATATAATATAAAGATAAAATCATGAAAGATATATATTTTTTCTAGAAGAGTATGTCAAGATCTATTGCATCTTTTTTTTTACGTGAAGCCTGGAACACATAGCAGAGCTTTGTCAGAGGATCGAATGCTGCACTTCTGTTCATAAGGTCTGACTCGTAATTTAACCAATTTCTTGCTTTGAAAATCTTAATTAAAATCTTAAAATCAATAAAATCATCAGGGAGCCAATGCACAGAAGCCAAGATAGGTGTTGTGTGAAAAACATTGTCTGTCTTGTTTATGAATCTGTAATGCAGAATACAGAAATAAAGAATTATCTCTCTCTGCCCCTTTCTTTGAGAATTCTCTTCTCGTATTCCCATGTAATATTATATATGCGCTTGCCAGAAATCTAGTCAAAAATGTTGGAAACAATGAATCCATTGTGCCTCTGTGTACCCTGCTCCACACCGTACACTACTAGATAAAGCTTTGGCATTATTCAACCACAAAGTGTCAAGTCCACCTTAAGTAATTCACGGATGATCGAACGACTGAATCATGTCTAGCTGTCCTAAATGAATCCCAAATGTAACTTCTCTCGTTCTTTCTTGCTGTCTTCTCGTTTTCTCTCTCCTTTCATCAAGTTCATTCCTGTTAGCAATCAGGACCTGCCTTCTGGCTGCCGATGCAGACACAGAGCTCCGTTTCTATGACCGGCTATAGTGATTCTGATCTGAGTCCTCAACACACACAAAACTGTGTGCGTCTAAAAGAGACACAAAGGACTGTTTCAGTGCTACACTGAACTGAACAGTGCTGAACCTGGAAACGTGCCATGTCCAGAGGACAGTGTAGACCAAATGAACAGGTGTAGGGGCCTAAGAAAGTGTGATATCCCATCTTCAGAGGAAGAGCTTCGGACAGTGATGGATGTGCACCGGTGACGGATGACAGTGAATAATGAGGGCAGCGGAATTGCTCTTGATGTGACAAACGGATGACAAAGACCAGCGGGATAGAGGGCTGGAGAAAAACTGGGATGAGACCGTGTCTGAGATGAGTAGGACACACGCAGGGGGACAGAGGTGTGTTTCCGCTGTGTACCATCCCACTTGAGTCTATTCTTTGTATGAAGGCTGGCTGTGTGAGTGGGTGCATGCGTGTGCCTGCGTCTGTGTTTGCTTGCTTGTTTGTTGTTTGTGTGTGTGTGTGTGTGTGTGTGTGTGTGTGTGTGTGTAATCTTTGAGGGAGGTTACAAGGTGTAGGGCTTTATCTGTCTCTCTGAACACTGATAGAACAGACAGGCTACACAGGGAGAATGGGTCAAACTAAGGAAGGAGATGCATGTAGCAGCCAGACGGGCAGTGTCAGAATGAAGTACAGAATGGAGAACGGAAGGAGCTCCTCAGGAGATCACAGAATTTCAAGTTTAAAAGGAGGGTGTTCAGAGCACTACAACCGGGGAGTGTACAGCAGGGCGCAGGGCATGGGAGGCAGCAAAGCATTTTGGAGAAAGGAAGGAAGAGGGTGAATGTACAGGGAAAAAAGCATGACACACACAGAGCCCAAGAAAAGAAGAGGTCTGAGGAAAGAAAAAAAGAGATGAAGAGATGGCCAAAGAGGCCGTCGCCACCTCCTCTCACCACACACCACACACACATGGATATTCATAGGCAAGGCTGCATGATGCAGGCTGTGATTTTCACTCCAGCAGCAGCTGGTGTGCACGCTTCAACGAGGGAAATATTGCCTCTAGTGCAACATCACCTAGGAGAGAGCACCGAAGAGAAAACAAAGGCAGTCATTTGTGTGGGATTCGCTAGTGTACTGTCTGCAGCAAGTGGGGAGTCAAGACTCGTTCTCCCAAATGGAACGGCCGTGTCAACTGAAGATCAACGTTCAGGATCTTATGTCGCTTTGCATAACCACATTGTTATACGTCACTTTAATGGTCAGTCTGGCTAGATTGTTAAACCATTAGACAGACAGAAGCCACAGCAAAGTATATTTTCAACACCAGTGAAAAATGAAGGGGCATTTTGTGTTGGGCCTAACCTGTTATGTAATTAATAATAGTAATAATAATAATGATTCGGTCAGCTCCAGGATGTAGTGGCTGGCAAGATAATGCTAGGGACTGACAAGAATGTGTTGTCCTTTCAAATAATCTTTTATTG
>JAPMUY010003357.1:12500-95000 GCA_026901105.3 Galaxias olidus
AGAAATATGATCCAGCGGTGAATTTCAAAAAGGGGGCTTGGCAAGGACCCCTAAATCGAATGACATCCGTTTGTAATGGATGTGGAAGGGATCAGCCGCAAACCCTGAACATTATTAGAATACGAATCAGCCAGAGTGATGATCGGAATGATTATAGCATGCAAACACACACATACACACCGATGCCCCTACACCTTTATGAAATACACACACACATACACACACACACACACACACACACACGGAAACAGAGGGAGAGAGAGGGAGACTGTTGAATAAATGCTAATGTCCCATCAGCACTTGCTTAGTCTAATGACATAGAGGCAATTAGAGCAGAGCATGTTGGATGATTTCATCGAGCCTGCGGTGTGGCCCTGCTACGTTTAATTGCAGGCCAGGGGATAGTTCTGGAGTGGGGACAAAATGGCAATAGACTGCGGCTCCGATGAAAATCTTGCTGATGATAGAAGTTGTACAAGGTGCTGTTTAAAATAGGATTGAATTGCTTTTCTTGTTGTTTGCATTGACACCAGTTATATGAATGGAGGAAGGGAGGCACTTCAAAACTCTTCAATTAGAGAGCTGAACAGTGCCTCATGACTCAGAGCATCTGCCGGAATCACTGAAGAGTTTTCACAAGTGCCTCGTCTGCTGGAAATTTGTGGATTTTCAACAACACTTCAGAACACTCCGGAACAAGTAGTTATCACTACAATTATCCAATTATCTACAATTGTTCAATCCACCTCACGACACAAAAATGAAGCGTGAACACAAGACTGTGATGCGTGACCAGCGTTGTTGATAACACGAAGATTTTGCGACTGAACAGGAGCGATTTTGTGCATAGTTTTCTTTTTCTCGTGGTGAGAATGCAGGGATGTCTCATAGTACAAGTGTCAAAAGGGAGCCGGTCTCCGTGTTCCTGTACGGGGTTTAAAGGGCTATGCTATCTGTAGTTCAAACCTCATCATGCTGCTGTGGCACTCTGAGTGTGCACACCTCAAAGAACCTGTCTGGGACACACCAGTAAGATGTCATCTGAGCGTTATCCCATGTGAACGGGTTTATGTGTGTACATCTGCGCATGTTCCTCAGCCGTGGAGATAAAGAGGAAGAGGAGGAGAAGAAGGCCTCACAGCTGCATTGGGTGTCCCTCCTCTCGGTATTCCCCCTGTCAAAGAACACGAGCTGTGCTAGTACAATGGCATCCTAAGTGCTCCTATTTAGCTGTAGCCAAGTTCTAGAAGAAATATAGACTTTTCTCACAGAAGCCATGTGTGTGTGTTTGCGTTTCGCCAGGCCATGCGGCCGGTCAGCCTGACTGCAGGGCCGAACCCCCTGTCACCTATTGTCGTTGGTTTCTCATTATTGCTGGTGTGTCCCATTAGCTTGCTGCGGCCCTAAGCTCCCTAAACAGGCCCAGGCCCAGGCCCACCACTCTGGAATGCTACTGCTGCCCTGACTCCTGATTGAAAGAATTTCTATTCAGTTAGTCCCAGGAGACACCCGACGGCCATGCGTATGCACATAGGGATCCCACTCTAACCATCCACAGAACTTCCACTAAATGTAATTCCACTAAATGTATCAAGTCTATCATGATACCAGTGAGGAAAAAAGGTGCTATTAATTATAAAAAGAGATGGTCTGGTAAATACTACAGCCACTGTTCCGTGGTCTAAGTCTGGGGGAGGTGTTTTCGCTTGCGGTCCGTCGTGTTTCCCTAATATGGAGCTTGACAGCATTCCTGTTCCCATGATGCCGGGAGTGTAAGTGTATTCCAGCCAGGTATCGTGCACTGTTGGAGCCTTATGGGGCTGGACAGAGATGGCGTGCCGCTGGAATTGAAATCCATCGATCCAACCTGTGGGTACGGCAAGTTAAGTTGAAAAAGAGCAAAAAGAAAGAAATAATTATTGTCCTCTCTGGCACATTATTGATTAGGGAAGTTTAGGCCCTTCCTCATAGAAATAGCCAAGCAACGCGAAGGGTATTTTCAACCCCGAAAATGGTTATGCCAATCTTTCTCTGAAGCTGTTTACATGGGAGAGGACATAAATCCATGGCATTTTAAATGTAACTCTCCCTATCTATCTATCTATCTATCTATCTATCTATCTATCTATCTATCTATCTATCTATCTATCTATCTATCTATCTATCTATCTATCTATCTATCTATCTATCTATCTATCTATCTATCTATCTATCTATCTACCTTTCTCTCTCTCTCTCTCTCTCTCTCTCTCTCTCTCTCTCTCTCTCTCTCTCTCTCTCTCTCTCTCTCTCTCTCTCTCTCTCTCTCAACAACTTTCTGGATGGTGGCGCGCCACTGCTTCATTCAGACAAGGAAGAACTAATTTCTATTAAGGCAGAACCATTTTTGGAGCCACTTTATACAGAAGCACCTTATAGAAGCGCTTTTAAATGTAATTAATGGACAGGGCCATACCATGAATAGCAATGTGGCGAATATGTCATTTGTGAACGCCTCCGCCTCCCACTCCTGCCTCCCTCCCTCTCCTCCCTACCTCTCCTTGGCTCTCTTCAGGGAGCACTTACAGTGTTTCACAGGCCAGCAGTTCATTTAAGGAAGGCCCATTAAATAAGGATGTGTGTTTAATCATAAAGCCCGCGCTTCGGCAAGGCCAAGCCGCCTCTGAATTACAGCTCCCACTATCTATGGCTGCCCGTCGCCCCAGGGTGAACAACTCATCAACGCTTGGCTGAGACGGGCCTGATTAAAAACACACACCATCCCGTGCACCTGACTGTAAATTACCCTCCTTCCACCCCGTCGTGCTGCAAGTCATGGCTAAAAGCAGGGACAACTTTGGAAGACCTGGGTCGCGCTTAGCTGCCGCGTGAGCAGAACCGGACAGAATGACAGAGGTGGCGGCGTTCAGGAGGAGGAGAGTAGATCCTGTTTTCTCGTTAATCTTCGATGCTGAACGTGTGTGTGCGTGTGTGTGTGTGTGTGTGTGTGGTTGGTTGTTTGTGAGTTTGCACACGTGTGCTAGAGGTAACACAACTAGCATGTGTACTGTGGGCGTTTTTGATCATTTGCGACTGAGACCTGTTTGATGGTGTCCCAGATGGACCAATAGACCTCCTTGCCTGGAGTGTGCTCCAGGTCTTTGAGGATGTGAAGAGGGTAGGCCTGGCAGGGCCCCCCATACAGATGGCTCATTAGGTTAGTGAGGGAGCCCCTCGTCCTCCTCCGTCTACTGTACTCCTCCCTCCATTCCACTGTCATCTGTCAAATGGAGCTCCAGAACACATGCTCACATCTGAAACACTGTAGGAGTTCAGAGACAGAAAAAAGAGACGGGGTGAAAAATAAAGCAATATGAATAGAGAGATAGAGAAAGATATCAAGAGATAGCGTAAAAGAGAGAGAGAGAGAGAGAGAGAGAGAGAGAGAGAGAGAGAGAGAGAGAGAGAGAGAGAGAGAGAGAGAGAGAGAGTCTAGACGTGACTAAAATGCGTGTCTACATCATCAGTAAAGTTTGCTGTACTGCTTTGTCTAAATTGAACAAAAGGCCAGCAGACATTGTAAATAACATAACATTACCGCTTTGGGCATGGTGACCAAAGTAAATTATCAATTATGATGAACTGTTGTATATTATTCTTTGTGGAGTCCTGTATATTTTAACAGGATGGGTGCTGCCCAAAGAAAGAGAGAAGAGAAAGAGAGTGAGAGGGGGAGGGAGAGAGAGAGAGAGAGAGAGAGAGAGAGAGAGAGAGAGAGAGAGAGAGAGAGAGAGAGAGAGAGAAAGAGAGAGAGAGAAAAGGGAGACCTTGTAGCTTGACCGAGGTGGGCTGCTGAGTAAATGGTCCTGTTTGAGATGCAGAGCCATCACTGGGCCAGACCTATAAACAGCCATCAGTGGACCACTCTGCCTCGTCGCCTCAATAACCACTGTCACCCGCCACCCCCAACCTACAGATACACACATATACACCCACACACACACACACACACACACACACACACACACAGACACAAGCCCACAAACAAGCACAGTACACAGTATAACAGCAAGCTTTTTCACACTAAATGACATCCAACAACTAAATCACTCTAAAATGGAGTCAGAGTTATTTCAATGACAATATTCTAACAAGTATAATTACACCCATTACGCAATATTGTGTTTTCCGCGAACACCCAGGTTTACCATGAGTTGTTTCGTATTGGCAGAGCTGACTGTGATAGCCCTGGTTTCTACAGCAGAGCTTGACTGTCCACACTGACAGACGCGGTGAACCCAAACCTAAAAAAGAAAGGAAGGAGGCTTTTATTAGATTTTAACCTAGCACCCAGGCCCACCTCCAGCCTGCCTGCCGTCGCCATCCCACACGTTAGCAGACACAAAAAAATAACGGTCAGACACTCACTACACTACAGCACACCTTTCATGCGGAATCAATAAAGGACTGGATCCAGCCACCTCTGCACTCTCCCAGACACTCTTTCTATTTCTGTGTGTGGCTGAAAACGGATGGCTGGTACAGAGGCTACTGTAGAAGGTTACTTGTTCTGATATAAATTAGAGTCAGAATATTCATCAGATTATTTTTAAGAACTTAAATGTTGAATATATTTAGTTGAAGGAGTGGTAGAGGCATGAAATCTGTCTTGTTTCCATGGCTGATCAAAATGGATTGACAGAGACACATTGAATCCGTCTCTTTAAAATGCTTTGGGGAAGACGATCAATAGTGCACACAAAGGAAGAAAAGCAGAATAGCGTTTTAGCTGACATGCAGGGTTACTTCCCTACCCAGTAAATATGTCATGAAACAGATTCCGGTTAAGCTAGCTGGCTAATACCTTCTGACAGGCTTTGCGTGCAGAGCAGGTTTGGTGGCATTCACACAGAGATTCTCTCGGTTTTTTAGGCAACACCTGAGCCTAAGACAGTTGTCCCTGCTCGGTTGCAGCCACGCATAGCCCCAGCCAAACGTTTCAGACTTCCGTTCTTTTTGAAATCCCATAAATTAAAGTTTTAAATCAAATCAAATCACATTTATCTGTAAAGCACATTTCATACACAAAGGGAGTTCAATGTGCTTTACACACGGCAAGCACAAAACCTAACATTCTTTAAATTTTGAGAAATAAAATTGCCAAGAAGGAACATTAGCGCCAAACGCAACAGAGAACATTTTTAATCTGGATTTACAGTAATAGTTGTCAGGCCAGGAGCGAGTCTTAGATCTTCCGGAAGTTGGTTCCGGAAGATCCACATTTCCCTCGCTCGTCTGCCCTGTGGTAACGTTCCCTGCTAGTCACATTCTATCAGTAATTGCACTTTAAGTTCAAGGTGAAATGGAGTAATTTGGTTAATCATTTTCTAAGCTGCGCGGAGTGGGAGGAAGGACTTCGCTATCTCTGTGAAGTGTGCAGGTCTTTGAACGAGAGGGAGGGAGGCGAAACGAGAGGAAAAGAAGGGAACAAAGGGACGAAAACTGCTCAACAGCCAGGAGTAAAGGCTTCTAGTGAACAGAAGATAGAAGAGGAGATGCTACCTCTTTAATTTCCCAGGGTGCGATCAAATATTCAGAGTGTTGTGAGGAACAGGATATCCCAATTAAAGATTGCTCTCCCGTTTCAACCTGGCTCCAAGACAACTGGGCTGTTAAACCACGTTGATCCATATGGGTTTTCCTGATTTTCTTTCGTGCCCTTGCGTTTCTAAATAAACTCCAGTGACCCTATGAGTCTGACTCGAGCAGATATGGGGAAATGTCAACCAAGCGTTAGAGGGAAGCTTCTAATGTAACACACTTTAATGCTCATGTCCTCTGACACAATGACATGTTTGGCTTTCGTACTGTGACTACTGTGTTGCCTTTACCTCTGCCCAGTGTGCCAAACAGACCGTTCTGGGTGAGCGTGCACAGTGCACATGACATTAGAAGGTGTGTCTCAGAAGTGTGTGTACAGTGTGTCCATGTGTTGGAACTGCCCAAGGGCTTGCATGCCCAGGGTGATGTGTGTGTCTGAGATAGAGGTGAGGTTAGGGGTGATGTGTCTGAGATAGAGGTGAGGTTAGGGTGATGTGTGTGTCTGAGATAGAGGTGAGGTTAGGGTGATGTGTGTGAGGTAAAGGTGAGGTTGGGGTGATGTGTGTGAGGTAGAGGTGAGGTTAGGGTGATGTGTGTGAGGTAGAGGTGAGGTTAGGGGTGATGTGTGTGTCTGAGGTAGAGGTGAGGTTAGGGGTGATGTGTGTGAGGTAGAGGTGAGGTTAGGGGTGGTGATGTGTGTGTCTGAGGTAGAGGTGAGGTTAGGGGTGATGTGTGTGTAGAGGTGAGGTAGATGTGTGTGTGAGGTAGAGGTAGGTTAGGGTGATGTGTGTGAGGTAGAGGTGAGGTTAGGGGTGATGTGTGTGTCTGAGGTAGAGGTGAGGTTAGGTGTGTGAGGTAGAGGTGAGGTTAGGGGTGATGTGTGTGTCTGAGGTAGAGGTGAGGTTAGGGGTGATGTGTGTGAGGTAGAGGTGAGGTTAGGGGTGATGTGTGTGTCTGAGGTAGAGGTGAGGTTAGGGGTGATGTGTGTGTCTGAGGTAGAGGTGAGGTTAGGGTGATGTGTGTGAGGTAGAGGTGAGGTTAGGGTGATGTGTGTGAGGTAGAGGTGAGGTTAGGGTGATGTGTGTGAGGTAGAGGTGAGGTTAGGGGTGATGTGTGTGTGAGGTAGATGTGTGGTGAGGTTAGGGGGTGATGTGTGTGTCTGAGGTAGAGGTGAGGTTAGGGGTGATGTGTGTGAGGTAGAGGTGAGGTTAGGGTGATGTGTGTGAGGTAGAGGTGAGGTTTGAGGGTGATGTGATGTGTAGAGGTGAGGTTATGTGTGTGAGGTAGAGGTGTGTGTGTGAGGTTAGGTGATGTCTGTGTGTGAGGTAGAGGTGAGGTTAGGGTGATGTGTGTATGTGCAAACAATATGGGTGTAATGCATATGGCCCACTAGATGAGCGCACATCTCAACCATTTGCCTCTCCTTCTCCCTCTGTCTCTCTTTCTTCCTCTCTCTTCCTCTCTTTTTCTATCCCTCTCTTTACCTCCTTCTATCTCTCTTTAGCTCTCACTCCTGCTCTATCTGTGTTCCTCTTTCTCTCTTTCATCTCCCTGTGCCTCTTTTCCCCTTTCCTCTCACTCTAGCCTGGGGTTATGGAGTGTGAGTCTATCCTGTCTTGGAGTAATGGATGAGCAGTTTAGCCTCCTCCTCCACACAGCTCCATAGGGAGCTCAACTCACCCACCGTCTCCCGTGGTTACCTCCCTCCATCACCATGGCGACCCATCAAGCCATCTGGTTCCTTTGTTGAATAATACCGGGTTGTGTTATGGCATCATTCAAACTACACATTTGCACATTTAAAAATATTCCATGGGACCACTTCTGAAGATCTGATTAAATGAAAAGTATTTGTGAGCATGAAAGATATGGCATGACAGTGTACCATCTCCACACTCATGAGGAATTCTGGCCAAGTTACTACCCAAACATTGGTATAACTATATGTAATTAACATTTCCTATTGCCTGTCATACGTCATGGTCGTTATAGGATATTGTATGTAAATCTGTCAGAGGTTTAGCAATCAATCCCTTATGGGTACTAGGCCGTGAGTGTTACAGCTTTTGTTTTGTCCCACTTCTACCCCAGAATCCCCCCCTTTCATGTTTTGTGAGGTTGCTTCTCTGAAGAGATTAAAGGGTTTCCTGACCTCTCCCTCTCGCTCTCCCTCTCCCTCTCCCGCTCCCTCCTTCACAACCAGGCATGGCTTTGAAGGACAAGCTGATATGTTCACTCAACTGAAAGCCAATCTCCCAAAAGTCCATCTAACTCCGCACCATGTTGATGAATGTGCCCTGATTCAGACTGCTCTAGTGCCTACTGTATCTCTCTCTCTCTCTCTCTCTCTCTCTCTCTCTCTCTCTCTCTCTCTCTCTCTCTCTCTCTCTCTCTCTCTCTCTCTCTCTCTCTCTCTCTCTCTCTCTCTCTCCCTCCTTCATTGTTTCATGCGTTCTTGCACCCCACTGTGTTCCATAGAAATGCATGCCATCCATATTCATATTGGTCTGTGCATTTTGAAACTTGGTCATCTGCGTGTATTGCCTGTACCCATCAGAAAGCACCGCCGTTCAAAGGACGGACGTGCATTTGCGTATGCATATCCATATGCTCAGACCCAACTCTCCAGGGATCTGTCTATGATGTGTTAAGTGACAGATAATATCAATGCTCGAGCGTTCCCGTAACAATTGTGTGTGATCTCTCTGTAAAAGCCTTTCTTCTACAGCGATGAACTCACTCAGGTGGCCATTTGTCACAGCGTCTCTTTAAAGCACACACAGGCAGCATTGATGGCTCAGACCCAAACATGGTTTCATCCGGTATTCATAGTCCTAGAGGTTCCCGGGATCCCGGCTGCACCGTAACGCCACACACTGTGAGCGTGGTATTGCTGTTTGACCGGCCTGGCCGTTAGTGAAACTCCTCCTGGGGCACCTTGAGTGCCACAGGAAGGAATGAGCTCCGGGGAATGAAAGGAGGATGGACTGATGGACACGGCTGGGTCACTCAGGGAGCATGGCGAACTGCACAATTATTACTCCAAATTCCAGTTGACTCCTAACATCCCGGCCGATCCCGGCCCACACTCTCCAAACCTGGGCCGCGGGGAAAAAAACAGGAGCCTCCACTGCTGCACTCGCTTAGGAACGACCCTGTAGTCATGGCAACCCCAACGTCAATATTACCATAAACCTGTGACAGAAAGTCCCCGCAAATTAGGACTTTCACTCCTGCATGCACAGAGCTGTCGATGGCGGAGACCCCGTGGGACGCTTGGAAAACGTTACAGTCCGCCAGGAGAATAAAAGTGCTGTGTTTAACAAGGCAATAAAAAGCTGTGTGTTGAGACGTTAACGGTGCGCGCACATTTTATCGAGGCAGGAGCGTGGGGGAACTTTACGAGCTAAGCTGAGCCACGGCTCGGCGCTGGGCTGGAGAAGGTGCTGAATGCCAGCAGCTGTAAGTCCTTCCCGCCAAATCCGCTTGCGCTCTGCTGTCCTGCAGGGCCTTCGCCTGTCTGAGTCCCGGACCTGCCCGCTGAGATTAACAGCAGGTCTGAGAGCTCTAAATGAGGTTTAATGGAGCCGCGACCAAAGGCCACTCAGGTGGAAAGGCTCGGCTCCCTTCTCTGTCACTATAAAACACTGTGCAGGCCTTCCTTCACTCAGCACTCCCGCCACAGTCGCCAACACACTAAGCTATATATAGCTGTCACTCCTGTGGTTTACATCAGCTCTATGTTTCTCTCTCAGGGTTCAAGCTTTTTATCCTCACTTTGCTTTCCCCGTTTCTCTCTCTCGCACTGTGATAGATGCCCACTGAGAATCATATGCAGATATGCACTCCCACACACACACACACACACACACACACACACACACACACACACACACACACACACACACTCACACACACACACACACACACACACACACACACACACACACACACACGAACGCACACACACACACACACACACATAGCAGGCAAGCCAAGATGTGCAAGCACACAATCACAAAACTCCAATGAACCCCCAGAGGAATGCCATTGCCACACGACATCACAGTGCCAGGTGATTTTAATACCTCAGCAGAGTCACATGATACATACCTGATAGTCAACTTCTCAATTTTGTGTAACCATAAACCATTTCAGTCCCCTGTATTTCTAAAATTCCACAAGACACTCTAACATATAATTACTGTAATTTGCAAAGACACTAACATATAATTACTGCAATTTGCAAATGAATGAAATGATTAAAAACATATAATAAATAAATAATCCTTCTTCATTTTCTGCTTTTTTGGGGGTATTTTGCATATTATGATGTATACCTAACTGTAATAGATTTATTCCCTACTAGGTATGCTAATTATAATATAGTAAAATTAATACTTTGCTGCTCTACTTCAAAGCATGGCCATGGATTTCTGTCTTTGGACAACGCTCCACAGCTTCCTCTGTCCACAAAAGGAGGGATTACAGTAAATCACTACAGTGGTGTCTGCGTTTGGTGTGATGTTGTTTTACATTGTCCAGACTTGGTTAGCCTAGTTGTTGAGAAGTTAAGAAGTTGTTGTGTTCTAAAGGTCTGTGGGAACACAACCTCATACACAAACAAGTTCTCACCTTTTTCCCTATGTCATTCAAACTGTGCTATGCTTGTTAGCCTATAAAAGAACGCTCATAAAATAGATAGTCATCCATTAGAGTGGAGTGGCTCTCCAAAGTGACATTGACATTGGAGGGCTGGAGAGCAATTGGGGCAAGATATTCATACTTATGCATGAATAATGATCCGGCAATGTTCTTTATCAAGAGCTCACCTTGATGTCAGGCTGTAGCTTGGAAGCCCCTGAGTGACAGTGGTCAGGTTTTAGTTTGGAAGCCCCTGAGTGACAGTGGTCAAGCTGTAGTTTGGAAGCCCCTGAGTGACAGTGGTCAGGTTGTAGGTTGGAAGCCACTGAGTGACAGTGGTCAAGCTGTAGTTTTCTAGCTGTCTGGCAGACAGTGGTCAGGCTGTGGTTTGCTAGCCCCTGAGAGACAGTGGTCAGGCCTTGGTTTGCTAGCCGTCTATCAGACAGTGGACAGGTTGTAGTTCGCTAGCCCCTGAGTGACAGTGGTCAGGTTGTAGTTTGGAAGTCACTGAGTGACAGTGGTCAGGCTGTAGTTTGCTAGCTGTCTGGCAGATAGTGGTCAGTGTCAGAGTGTGGCGTCTGCTGAGGGACATGATACAGTACATCTGACACTGGGGGAGTGCTTTGTGCCACCTGCATTCAGCCCACGTTTAAATTATCATAATATTATCATATTTGTTTTTCAGTTGTCTGACACACACACACACACACACACACACACACACACACACACACACACACACACACACACACACACACACACACACACACACAGACACCCACTGATAGTTTGTTTTCTGAAATATTGTATGGCCTTGGGCCATTCCCTACAACACAAAGGCAAAGGTGAGAAAACGTAATTTCCTTCTGAACCTGTTCCATGCCCCAGAGCCATAATAAGATGGTCGTACAGTACAATAGAACTCCGCCTGCAGAATACAAAGCCTATAGGTTGGCTGGAGATGTCATAGCTATTACCCAGCCCATTTCTGACAGAGGGGATGGTGGGAGAAGGGACACTTAATGCAGATGTGAGCCCCTCAAGCCCTTCGTCTCCTGCTCTTCCTCTCTCTCACTCAGTAGACCAACAGAGGGCAATATTAAATTACTTGCAGGGAAGGAAAACGCAGGGAAGAGGAAAAAGCAAAAAGAACAGACTTCCCAGACCCCAGAATATGTCTGCCTCATCTCCCAACGTCAAGCAGCTTTAGGGATGTGAATCTGGAGAGAATCGGAAGGGGATAATGTGACAACTATTGGCGAGTATGATCCTGTAATCCGTTTTCTCACGCCAGCCATTTGGGAAAGAACAGAACCATTTTTCTCAGGGATGAGATATTGCTAATGATCGCATTAGATCCAAACATAGTTCAGCGCCAAATTCAATTGGAATGAAAATGAAAGTTGAGGGAATTCGTCAATGTTGAGGGGGTTTTGTGTCCTTCACAAGGTTATTGGACTGGTTCTCATTTGTTAAGTTAGTTAGAGAAATGTCTCATCACGTCCCTTTTCAAACCAGTCAGCTTTAGTACCTTGTAGTATAAGGTTTAGTAGATTGGACATCAGTACTTTGCTGCTAAGACCTGAATCCCTGCTTTTAGCAAAGGGGAGTTGTAGTTCTGACTTGTAGTTCTCAAGCTGCTTCACCGCTATTGATAATGGAGAGCACACAAACACACACTGAAGTGACCTAAAAATACAACATAATAATATTTACTGATTTATTGCAAAAGCACACTAATATGTAAGTCTAGTAAATATGGTTAACTGAGTAAGTGAGTGTTAGCTCAAGCCTATTAAGAGAGTATATAGTTGTGAGATCTGTCTGTTCATTATATCTATTTAGAAAGTCTTGATCTGGACAACATCTAAACAATTCCTCTGTCTTTCATTCGTGCCAAGCGGTTGATCCAGCCAACACAATCCCAGCGACTGCTGCCGAGGACAGATCTATTAAACATGGGGATGGGTTCAGCGCCCCTCTGGGAGCGGCAGAGATCCCAGTGGGACATGGGGATGCTTGTGATGGTGGCTGCCTCTTCAAAGTAAGGCCTGCGGTTCTGCTGCCCAGCCGGCTCCAGTGCTCCAGGACCTTACGTAACTCACGCTGTCTGCCTGCCCCACAAATATGCCTCATCAGCTGTCTTGCCTGCATTATTCATCGGCAGAGAGGAAATGAGGGATTCTAACAAGCCCTCATCTATCTAAAATGGGTCATGGAGCGTTTTAGAAACCAGTTTATTCAATCTGGCGACAGGCCCCTGCGGAATTATGCTGAGATGGACATTTTCCTATATTTAGAACACATGGGGTGCTATACGTTAGGGTATAAAATTGAACCACCCCTCCCCCCCGAATTTTTTTTTTAAATTGCACTCATGTGAAATACCTGATCTTTACCACAGTTTTGACTTCATCATCTACCTGTGCATCATGAGTATGTGACAGTGTTTTCCCCACTAAATGAAGAGCAACGTTCTTCCGCTGCTCTACCCACAACTTGTGTGGTTAGACATACAGTCACTCCACTAAAGTGGCTTGTGTGACACATTCATTCTCCACTAGAGGGCATAAGAGTTAACACAAAGTAGCCTCTTCTTACCCCTCTCTTGAAGACAAATATTGCTACAGTAGTTTTATCTGTGGTTTAAGTAACTCTGGCACAAGCTTGTACCACTCTGAAAAGGTGCATGAACGTGTATTTGGAAATCACACTTTTTACCACAAGATGACTCATACTTATAAATAGATGTTAAAACCTATGGTAGCTGTAAATTCATCAACTATTTGAAAGATAGACATTCTAAGTGTGGGCTATCAACCAATGTAAATTATGTTAGCCTGCTTTGTTTAGTGAGTCTTGGCAGGTTCTTCCCAGAGGCCTGACAACATTCCACGGGGCTTACCATCTAACAATGCCTTCACACCAAGGTATTGGGACTGGGACTGGGACTGTCTGGGACTGGGACTGGGGCATCGACTGGCTGTTGTTTCCAGTCCTTCCTCCCCATGTTCTCTGTGTGTGCCCCTACTCCAGCCCCGCCCAATGCCACGTTCATTTACTTAGGGGACAAAAGTGTGTTCGGCGGTCCCGCTGGTTCTGCAGGGGAGAAGCGGGGCAGTGGTCCGGTCTCAGGGCTGTACCACGCTGGGGCCCCTCAGGGGCTGACGTCCTGAAGGCAGCCGCATCAAAGAGGCCCCCAGGTCAGGGGGCTGAGTACAACCTGGGTTAACCCTCCAGTGCCCTCCGGAGCACAAAAGGAAGGGTACGTTCCCACTCTTTAGCACTCACGTTTGCCCAAATATGCGTATATCAATGATGGGCTCCCCCGTCCTAACACTTTATGTTCTCCTCCCACCACTAGCCCACTTAGAGATCCCAGTCACAGGGGCCTACGAGTACAAAGGTCACAATGTAGGTTTCTTATATCACGGTCTCAATACAATTATATTATTATACTGGGGTTGAGAGCTTGAGGTTTAGGGGAATTATATACTATGTGATAGTAATATAAATGCAGATACAACTAAACATTAACTGGGAAATTTCATGTTTTTGATTGCAATAATGGTGCTATCAGAAGTATTTATCGTTGTTTATCAAATATCTACAAAGTGGTTCCACAATGTATTATACTGTATGTTTTAGGCTGTCTACTGCTATATGAAACAGAAAGATTATAATAGAAAAGAAACTGTGAAATCTCCCTGTAGTTATCACCCTTATTTTCTCCACTTCTGCACTTTTCCAACTTTCTGAAGTATAGTCTAACAAGCACCTGGAGGGTTAAATTCTCCTTCTCATCTTTAAAATATTCTCTGGCAGCCTCATGGCATATCAGCAACACACTCTTACATCACCACTTAAACCCTGTGTGAAACCTACCGTTGAGAATCAAATTAAATCATAGCAGAACCGTAAGATAGCCATGCTACTAGTTTGGAGAGAAGAAGGTTTTTACAAAGACTGGCATCAAAACAGTATTTATCAGCAAATGATGCACCCATCAGCCATATTAGAACATTTATAAAGATGTCAAGGCATCACAAATCCTTTTAGCACACTGCCATTTCCACTGAGATGGTGATTTTCCATGGCGTGTGAGACACATTTTGCAACAGAATAATAGACTTGCCATTCAAAGTTAATGGGATTATATTTCACTCTGCCGCTCTGCAGTGTTTATACAGGGGGTTTGGCTAAAGGGAAAACTTCTCCAAAAAAGATTTAGCACATCGGTGTCTAAGAAATAAGTCCTAGAGCTGTGGTAAATCTATCAAAAAATGTTGGCGAGTTTTTAACTTCATTTCAAGGTCATTCTCATACTTGCCAAGTTATTTCGCAAGTTAAACTTTGGTGTGGACAAAAAAAATGAGTTGGTTTATCTTCTACAAACAAAACAGGGCACAATAGCAGTTTACAGTATAATTGTGACTCACACATATTCAAGGCACTCAGAAGCACTGAGCTGAACTGCTATTGAAGTCCCTTCTGCTCTACTTTGACATAACACAATTCAATACATTATCAGCAGTCCTTTCAGCGGCAGAGCAGGCGATTGT
The DNA here is from genome assembly GCA_026901105.3 of Galaxias olidus. Classification (NCBI taxonomy): domain Eukaryota; kingdom Metazoa; phylum Chordata; class Actinopteri; order Galaxiiformes; family Galaxiidae; genus Galaxias; species Galaxias olidus. Next base: position 27,287 of record JAPMUY010003357.1, read on the forward strand.
TTGCAGAGATCATAGACTTTGTCAGCTGAAATAGGAGGAGGAGGTGTGAAGGGACAAATGGCTCTATCTTACATGAGTTTCCTCTGTGTCTGGAGCCCAATAAAACAGCAAAAGGGGCCAAAAAGTGAATGGCAGGGATGGGGTCGCTGCAGCACACAATACCGGGAGAGGACAGAGGAGATATAATCGGCTTGCAGATGCAAATTATATGGAACACCAATTAAGGCGAGTTTTTTATGACGCTTTTTGGGGAGAAAACAAAACAGCGGAGCTGGCCCTTCTTGTGTAGGGGGGCTCTTGGTGCAGTGGTCCCGCACGCTGTTGAAAGGCCCCCCTCCACCCGTCCCAGCCTCAGAGGCATTGAGGCCAGGTCCTAATAGGATGGCACCTCCTTTGTGCCTGCCCTCGCCCACATTGGGGAAATGAGGCAGTGTCTGTTTGTTGTTCTGCCGGGCTGCATGTCCCGTTCATCACTGTCACGACACAGAAGTACAGAGAAAGAGGAGGACCAGGGGGTGCTTGTGCTGTCCAATCTGTCCCGCTTTGGTTTTAACAACCCGGGGCCCCCACGTGGCGCCTACTCCACCCTGGGACCCATACATCTCCATCTCTGACTCTCGGGGCTGACGCCCTTTGTATCGGCTCACTCCGGCTGCCAAGATCTATGTCTGTGATGCTAACCGGGGCCTGGGCGGCGCTGCTAACTAGACAATAAGGTATGGGTTTGAGGCCTGACAATGTTTAACCAGCCCGCAGCCCACTCGCACCCCAGCCCGGCCCTGCGGCCCCCCGTGCCTTTGTAGGATCAGGGTTAATCTGTTGAGGGTCGGTTGCTGAGCTGCAGCCCTTCAGCCCACTGTCCTCCAAATATACTGCGGTGCAGTCACTAGAGCTGTACTTTTACGAGGCCTTTTGTTTAAGAGCTGTGTACCCCGCCTTTCAATCTACTTAATGCTTAATGGACCTCTGATCCCCAAGACTCTTTGGGCCTACCATGAAGGAATTTAACATAGCTTTGGAGCATTGAGCCCAGCTTACTGAACAAAAGCTTCTTGCCGTGTTGCAGGCTCTTTAATAGGGACAACCGTGTTCATTAAGAAGGATTTATTCGGTTGGAATGATGAATAAGGTGAATAGTACACAAATAAAAACGGATCTGCATATGTCTAAAACAGTAAACCCACATCCGGAAGGAGCTTCACTGAAATAGGCGACAGGTTCTCAGTGCTGTTTGGCTGTCTCCTCCTCTCACTCCATCACTTTCCCTTGTGGTCAGCCCTCCTTTTCCTCTAGGTAGAGAGAGTGCATGTCGCTCTCTTTCAATGCGGCCCCTTTCTCTGGACCTGGAGTTTACGGGCCCTCATAAACGTGCATTGATATTTAATACCAACTCTCAGCGGGGCAGGGTCTGTTAGGCTTGGCTTCAAGGACCGTGCCTATCCAACAGGAAAAGAAGGACAAAGAAAGGACAGTAACAACAAAGGTGGTGGGAAACCCACAGCCAACCTTCAAGACAGTGCCGGGCCACACAGCCTGCTGACAGAGGGACGTGGGGTCACACGCAGAGCAGGTGTCGGATTCGCTCACCAAAGACAACCTCAGCCGTAAGCAATATTGAACGCGTTACGAAACCAAAGGCGCCAGCTGTTCCGGGCGCCATTTTGAAAAGCAGCTCCCTTTTTAAAAGAGTTGAACCAAACGAGTGATATGCTACTACTGATTGGACTGCTTGTTTACCATGTCAACTGACCCAGGAAACATCACAGCGATGCCCCCATACGCAGAGCCGTCACAACGAGGCCGTGGCTCCTGATTTCTGTGGGTGTCGTTTGATAACAGAGGACTGACATGAATCACCCGTGTGGGCTACCGGGCAGAGACGCCATCCCCCTCGGCCCTGTTGCACTACTTGAACAACAAGAGGTCTATCAACCACGGGGTCGTGGCCCCTCCATTGTCGTCACAGTGGAGTGGAACAGGACCAATTTAACTGCAGAGGCCGCTGAGAGGATGTGGGACGGCGTATGTGTTTATGTTAATGCGTGTGCGTCTGTGTGTTGTCAGTATGACACTGTTACAGCTCAGGGGCCGCTGAGCAGTTATTGTTGGACGCGATCGCTGCAATGTGTGGACGAGCACAAACCTGTTATTATGTTTTAGATCTACCTTAGGGAGCACCCTGGTGGCTCATTGGGTGAAGGTGCACACCATAAAGGCTAGTCTTTGACGCAGCAGCCCAGGTTTCATTCCGGCTCAGGCTCTTCGCTGCATGTCTATCTCTCTCTCTCTCTCTCTCTCTCTCTCTCTCTCTCTCTCTCTCTCTCTCTCTCTCCCACCTTTCCTGTACACTCACCGTCCTTTCTAATAAAAGCAAAAAGGTCCCCCCAAAAAATCTAATGTTAGAGTGTGTGTGTATGTAATCCCCCATCCATTCCAGGTTCAAACTATACCATTCAACAAAGTGCTGCAAATGATACATCTCAGTTCTGTCTGAATTCATTTTAGACTTGTCATAATGAAATTGCATCGGTATAACGTATAAAGGTATAAAGTTTTTTTCTTAGGAACTAAAATTCAAGGATACAGCATTATAGTAATGAAGCTCCATAAACTCTGGCGGCAATATTTTTATTGGTCTTTCAAGAAATATGCCCTTTTGGGTAAATTGCAGTTATTCATTTCACCTCATCAATTCAAAAGCCAATGAAGTCGATTGTTGGGAACTAACAGGTCTGCTTCCAACAAAGGGCAGAAAAAACACTTGACACAATGGACCTGCACATGCCACACGGAGACTAGGCATACACACACATACACACACACACACACACACACACACACACCGTATATTAGTTCGTCATTCATTGGGAAATGAGGAGAGCCAGTGGCCACCACTGCTCAGGTCATTGTGTGCGCTGACCCCGAGGTCGGTGCTAAGTAGCTGTTGGCTGAGCCCCAGACAAAAGGACAGCATCATGTACTCCCCATACAGTGGCGTTGCCGCCGGCACCCTACAAATGGACACATGGCAGACCTACCCACAGATGGGACGGAGACTGGGGAGGGGGCTGTGCTGGGGGGTGGCTGGGTGTTGCCGTGGTGAGGGAGCACACGCAGAGGTAACAGAGTGAAACAATGGTGCTGATGACAGAGGGGAGTCGTGCCTGGGCGCCGGGGAGGCAGATTTTTGGGGTGGCAGGTCCCCCCTTGTTATCAGCCTGGATGACACAGAGAAGGGAGGGGGGGGGCATGGAGACAGAAGGGTGTAGAGAGTGGCAGAAGTGTGCAGATTGGGGACACAAAAGCCATCTCCATGCACCAGTGAGCGGCCAACTGCTCAAAAGTGTGACCGACACAATAGCAAAAACATGTTTGTGTTGGTGGGTGCGTGCATAAATGGGTGTCAACAGTTTTTACATGGATAACGAGGTCATCTCAGCATAAAATGGTTAAACACCTCGAGCACATTTTAAAGCATCTTTATCAGTATTGTCAAATCTAGTTTCACATTTTAAACAAAGCCGTGATTTTGGACAGTTTTGGAGCAAGCAGATGCCATCACTAATCATAGGATAAAGTTGGCTTGTAGTTATTAAAAATGATCATAAAAGCACTGTGTATATTCAAAATGGGGTATGGAAGCCACATTGACAAAACCAGCAAAAGCTACACATGAAAACTGTGCTTGAAATCTGACAGATCAAGATGCACTTCACACACTGTCCCATGTTATTTAATTCAATAATATGTACACGGAACAAGATCCCACCAAAAAAACTCTGTGTCCCCTAAATTTACGAGGAAGGCTGTGGTGAGGGGACCCTAACGCGCCTCACTTTCACCTCGAGGAGATAATCTGGACCAAGCTTTCTCACAATTAATGCAGGCCTGCTCTCTTAACGCTCGGGATCTGTCCCCCTCCACTCTGGCCTGCGTCCCCCTCTGTGCCCTCCACTCACACCCCCCTGTGGTAGTTGTGGGGTAATTTATGAAGCTCTAGCAGCATGGAGTTGGCCAGTGTATGGGGACAGCCTGCTGACCCAGCTCCATTCAGGTCCAGAGTGCTGCGCCTGGCTCCTTTTCAAGCGGCCCATAATCAGCCTCTCTCCCTCGGCCTGTGTCCCCCTCTCTCTCCTCTCCCTCCGGTCCACCACAGCATGCCCCCCCGCTATGGCCGCTTGGAGATGAAGACCATCCAGAGACCAGCCGGGCAGGGAAAGTTATTGGACTCTTCAGTGACTCATAAACGTCCTGGGGGATTTCCAAAGTGCCTTTGTGTCTTTTTATCCGTGGTGCCTGGGATAATGCGATTGTTTCAGAGGGGTGTAAATGAATAAATCAGTGAGCGGTTACAAAGGGCGTGCTCCCTGTGCTGAGAACACTTGTCGGGCTCTTCAGCCACTACGTGGAACATCTTTATATCTCATCTCCACACACCGCAACCCGGGGGGAAAAAACAGTTTGGATGCATAACAGGCTAGATGGAAAAAAAGAAAAATGTATCAAATCTCCCTGACAGATAACTTCGTATTTTGCAATTCCCATCACAGGCTTTCCAGAACAAAGCTGGAGCCAGAGATAAGGTGCTAAGCAGAGAGGCTAAGTGTGAGCCCGTCTATTGTCTGTGGTGTTGGCGTCGTCGTCCTCCTCCTCACTGGGTTGGATGCTGTGTGTCTCCTGTCCGTCACTGGTCCAGATTAAAGCGCTGTGTGTGCCCAGGCTCTTTCCATTGATCCTGTTAAACAATGCCAAAGGGTGAAGGGACCCTCACGGTACACAGCCCAGCCTTTGCTCTGCGGCTTAGTACTTTATTGAGCTATGATAGGCCCTAATCTGGTCTGATCCCTTTGTCCGTACGAGCATATGCTGCTGATAATGCACTCATTTTCTGGTCACCTGAACACTTTCACGTGTGTGAACCCCACAAGGTGGCTGAAGGGGGTTCCTAAATCTGAAAATGGCCGCTCACGGAGCCCTTGAATGGAAGGAGGGGTCTTGAAAGGTGGCGGTCCGAGAGGAAAGTCAAACACTTGAATTCATAGTTGAGATTTGAAGGGATTATGTGGCAACATGGAGGGTGGCTACTCTTTTATCCGTTAACACCAGAGCTCTGAGTCCCTTCTGTCTCTCTGTGTGGCCGATCCACTCTGTAAACACATGAATAAGAATGACGGACATAGAAGGGGATTTTGGAAGGCCCATACATACATCAGTGTGGCACAACTGAAACCTCAATCTCTTGAGTAATGTTCAAAACAATGGTCTCTGTGTTCGGTCATAGTAGCAATAGTGAAATGAACAGCCAATAATAGTTGTTTCGTACTGTAAATATCATTCAACGGCAAAATATTGATAGACAGTGATAATGGTGACAACTAAGGAGTAGGTAAGAAACAGAGAATACCAAACAATGATTTCTACTTTTTCAGGAAGTATCATACAAAGTGATTTCTTAGAAGTCAAAGAGGCTTTTTAAAAGCCTAGGAGCAGAATAGAGAATGAATTTGGGACCATTGTGTCCAACACAGTTAATTAGGAGCAAACCCAATTAGAAAGGGAGAGTCCAGCAGCCATCTTGGCCCTCAGCCTAACGATGGGAAAATCCATATGTCCCCAATAAATGGCTCAAGTTGGCCCTCAAGGTTCCCAATTATAATATCAGTAAGAGTTGGCCGAGCCAGGACCCCCCGTGGTGTACCCCTTATGGAGCAGTGTGTGTGTGGGGGCGGGGGGTCCTGTCGCCCCATTTCTTTCTCACTCCATGAAGCAGGGCTTTGAGAGGTGCATGTGTATGGCCTAAAGTTATGTGAATTATACATGCTCTACCAAACTGTCCAAGTACATGCACCCCTGAATCACCACAGAATGTTCCTCCGTCAGGATGGTTTCCATAAACATTAGTGCCTCAAAACAAAAACACCCACGATCAGAGCATAGTGGGGCAGGGTAAATATTAACCAGGGCATTCAACTGAGAACCAGTCAGAGAAAGAAAACATTTCAAGGCAAAGCAAACACAATTTGAGCAAATTTCCTATCTGGTATTTCGAGTAAGAACAGAAGCACAGAGACATCACACAATAGAGTTAGTTTCAGACATAACTTGCAAGTTTGCACAAAAATAGTGCCTGTACCCTGTCCCAACCACGGTGGTTTTCCTCCCTGGAGGCCTCCCTTGGCTGCTTGTGAGAGAGGAAATACCAGAGTGAGCATTGAGATCCACTTCTGATCAGAGACAGACCAAGATGACAAAAGGGAAAGCAGGGATTTGACATCACCACCATGAGATTGGACAAACAGAAAATCATCTGCACACCAGCTTTGTGTGATTTATTTTTTTATTAAACTAACAGATTGTGACATTTTTTAAAAGAGCCCGGGGGACGTTTCTTTATAAAGAGCCTCTTATGATCCTTATTTATATCTCATATTCTAATGAACGAGGGAGGGAGAGCAGCAGACTTGTAGGCCGAGTGTAGACAAACACACACACACACACACACACACACACACACACACACACACACACACACACACACACACACACACACACACACACACACACACTACACACTACACACAAAGACACAGAGTGGAATAGTAATGTTAATGAAGACTCTATTGCCACTGCAAGGCTATCGAAGTAAATCCCTGCCATACAGAATCTGAGAAAGCGAACGGGCTCAATTTTGGGGGGCTTTACGAGTGAAAGAGGGGAAGACAATGCAGCGCCCACTCTTTAGTATCTTTTTAACTACCTCCTCCCCTCTCCAGTGATAGTGATGCGATTTCGCAGACAGTTTGCGAGCTTAGTCGTACCGAATCTGACCCCATTGTCTCTAAGTTGTGCTTGAATTGTACCTAGTCTGACATTAACACTGTTCTTGTCTCTGTCTCAGCACCTCATGGAGAGCCTCATACCTTTCTTCTGGCTGTACCATGGCTACCATATGCAAATCAGCTGCCCGAGGCACTCCATATCTGTTGCCAAGAGAAACAAGCCAAAACGAATTTAGTCTAATGACATTTTTTTCTTTTTGACATTTTGTTTGTAATCTATTTCCAGTCATCACATGTCAGCCACCAATGGCCATGTGTTCAAGATATCATTTTAAATCTTCAAGCTTTGATTTATTGAGACACCATTTCTCATTAAAGACAAGACAAACACAATGCACTTTAAAGAAATATTGAATTGGTTGAGAATAGACCTCAGAGACATGACATGACCCTTGTCCACCTCCAATATCACAGTAAACTGTTATTTTCACTTTCATTGTTTACCACACACAAATATTTGAACAAAAACATTCACACTCATTAAATTAGAAAGCTAATTATGCACTTTGGGTATCATTCATTTCTTTGACAAATACCCATTGGGACAATTGTGTGCCAGTGTGATACGCTGCCCTGCTTTATTGAGGCTTCTGAACACAGTTTTGGTTGACTCATGTGTAGGGTGCATAACCCATAACACATTATGTGTGAACCAAGGCCTGCTCTGGTGGATGTCTAGAGGGAGTAAACAGGGTGGGGGTGGTGGTGGTGGTGGTGGTGGCGGTGGTGGGGGGGACTTTCTGGGATTAAAGGCGAGTTAAACGTGGGTGTGGGGGGATCTAGGGGACTGTTTGGTGGGGGTCTGATGTTTGGGTGAAAGTGTGTCCCTTCTGCAATTGGCTGTGGCTCTAAGTGTCTCATTATGCGCCTCATTGTTCCTTTGTTGAAGCGGAGATATAAATACACCCCAATGGGCCTGCAGGCTGACAGTTAAGACAGACAGCGTTCCAAAGGCAGACTCGACACCAGCCTGCTTCCCAGCTACTGAGTTTAAGAGGAGTGAGTGCCCTCAGACAGCAGTGACCTTTTTGCTTCACTTGAAAACGTTTTTTTTTTCCTTTTTCTTTTACAAACTTCACCACACAATTTGGGCCTCTGACCTTTGCAGTCCACAGTGAAGATTCCTGAAGATATTTTTGTGATTTGTTTTGCTCTTCAGTTGCTCATTCAGTTGAACATGGATTCTGATGCCGGCTCCATCTGTAGTCGCTCCTCGTCCCCAGACCTGGTGGTGGACGACTCCGTGGGAGGCTTCTTCTCTAACAAAATGTTCCAAGCCTACTGCCACAATCAGGGGTCTGACAGAGAGCCAAGCCAAGGCAGGAAAGAGCGCTCCGCAGCAGGCGGCATGAGCAAAAGCCTGCCTGGGCTCGATAAGGAAGACATGCAGGACCTGAGACTGAAAGTGAACGGCCGGGAGAGGAAGAGAATGCACGACCTGAACCAGGCTATGGACGGCCTGCGGGAGGTCATGCCCTACGCCCAGGGCCCCTCCGTCCGCAAGCTGTCCAAGATCTCCACCCTGCTGCTGGCCCGCAACTACATCCTCATGCTGTCCAGCTCCCTGGACGAGATGAAGAAGCTGGTGGGAGACGTGTATGGCAGCAGTGCGACTGCACAGAGCCGGTCCACCTTCCACTCCAGGATCAACCCTCCGGCCCCGAGTGCCCATCTCTCGCTGCACCCTCTGACTCAGTCTCTACACTCCCTGGTGGGCAGCTCCTCGGCTCTCCAGCACCCCTCGTCGCCGCCAGCTCCACATTCTCCCCCCCCGGCCAGTTACCTGGGCTTCCATGCTCCTATCCAGAGCCTTCTGAAGGACCCTCTCCACCTCACCAGCTCCTACAGGCATTTTCCTGGCATGCCTTGCCCTTGCTCGCTCTGCCAGCCGCTGCCCACCACTACCTCCACGCTGCACAGCCTATCAATGGGGAAGTGAACAGGAGACACTATATAAACTGAACTCTGCTTTATAGTCCAAACCAAGGACTAAAAAGCTTACAGTCTTTGTACCAGGAAAGATTGTATTTGTTTTTTTATAACAGCCAGGCAACTGCCAGGCCATGTAAATATCTTGACTCTTGTATATAACTTTCATCAAGTATACCGCTGCTTATTTTTATAAATCAGTTGTTTAAACTAAGCCTATTCAAATGCACTGAGCCTAGACCTATTTCAGAAACAATGCTACTGATTTGTCTGGTATTAGTCCATTTCAAATTACGTGGAAGACGTGAAAACGAAATTATTCTATTTTGCATTTCCATTTTATTAAATTAAATTTTTTTATGACAAAGAAACATTTGCTTGTGATTTTCCTTTACGCAAATGTCTGTACATGTTCATGTTTGAGAATCTTATGTCTTTACAGGCAAGGTAATGTGAAGAATGTATCTATCTGGTCCTATCAGAGCCAGGTCTGAAGGACTAGGCAGAAAATGGGGGGCTAGTAGTGGGGGGGGTGGGTAACAGAGGGTGGTTGCTAACCAGTTTTGGAGAGGCCAACCCCCTGTGCTAAAGAGGGCCAGAAGGGCCAGACAATGCACACCACTACTGAGGTTGAATGTGGTGCCCGGGCGTTTGGGGACCATCCATCTTCACCTCAACAGGGTGTGGGAGATGAAAGCATGACACAGGCGCCAGGATGGCACGTCACTTTTGTCTGGCGCAGGCGGGGGACACAGCCGTGCTCCTCTCATCTCCAGGCCAGAGGATTTGTCACTGTCCTGTAGGGACGTGGATGTATTCATACCATGGACAAATCTCAATCAGAGGACGGATCAGTTAAGCTTCAAAAACTGTTTTCTTTTTTAGGTTTTGGACATTATTAAAGGCATCTAAAATTTGACTACTTAAGTGTGACTTTCACTGATCTATAAAATCCATTATTACTTTGCTTTACTGATTATAAATATTGCACTGATAAACCACAATTACCCAGCCTAAAAGCAGACATTATGCAAGTGTGCAGGGAGAAGTCAAGAACATATATTTACTAAAACCACAAACAATGCCAAGTCCTCACTTAGCAACAATCCAAGCGTGTAAAGTACATGCTTATCCTCCCACGGCTGACAGATGAGTTGGAGATCAGGGGAGAAATAAAGAGATGTAACTCTTTGGCCTTTCCTCTCCACCCCTCCTTTCTCCCGAGAGCCCTGAATAGGCTGGGACAATAGCCGGGCCATGGGACACAAAGACAGAAGGAGGCCAAGCTCTCGTGCCTGGGACACAGACCCCCTCCATTCAATCTACATTTCATCATGGTAACAAGCGCCGCCGGGCCAAGGGCCTGACACCTCGCTCGCCACAAAGGCGGTTAGCTCTAATTTATGAGGCTATTGACACTGTAAAGAGACCCTGTCAGTAGTTGGGGGACCGTCAGCTGTAGGACATCCCAGTGGGGGGAGGCAGCTGCCAGCCTGACCCGGGGAGGGGGCTTGTATGGTGGGGACGGGCGCTGCAGCGTCACCTGGTCCCTGGTCCCCTGACACTAAGACTCTGGGTTCTCCCACAACCCCCCTCCCCTTTATTGGGGCACAGGTGGAAATGGGAAGCAGAACACATTGTGCGGATTAGCAGGGATCTGTCCCCCTCTCCGAATCTCCCTCCTTTAGGTGGATAATTAGGAACATTGACTTGTGCAAAGCTGGTGTTTCCTGGTCGGCACCAGATGGTATTAACCCACGAAGCAGCAGCAGAAGGGTGGAGTATGTTTGGGTGTCTGATGTGTAATGGATATGTATCTTAAATCATACAGCATAGGCAATGCCTCTTTGAGCCATTAAGGTCAGCCATTACTGTCAAAACGGTGCTTTTAGCTTATACTAACCTGCAGATGCGACAAACGTTTTAAACTGTTTAATATTTGGTACCCAAGGTAAAGGGCTCCATTAAAGCCTAAGGAAAATATCATACCACTTCTCATTGAAAAGCACCAAAGAATAAAGAACAAATTAGTTGGTTTTAAACTACAGAGGTTAGACAATTACCATCTTCTTTTGTGCCTTAGAGTTCATTTTAGAATTATGATTTCCTTGGCATCAATGCAGATGGAAAAGTTTACGTGGTGATGCTAATCAATAGAGGGGTGCGTGCTTGACTTGGCTCGGCAGAGCTTCTATTGACAGAGTTAATTAGGGAACTGAAAGACCCAATTAGTAGGATGGAGGGGCTGGCTAAGACAGACATATTGCCGAACATACATACATATTGTGCAGCGTCTGGTTAAAGGGGAACTTCAATTAAGGGAGAACACTCTTCCAGAAGCTGCCTGCCTGACCTTTTTAATATCTGCCCAGTAAAGTCTGGCTCCCGTTCACCCTGCATAATGATAATAGGGAAACACAGCTGGGATGGGGTCAAATGCTACCATCCCCCAGCAATCAAATATAAAGCAACACCTTACAATTTGTTTGCAATAAAATGTATTGTATGTCATTAGAATTTCTTACATACCTTTTTTTATGGCACAGGTTCAAGAAGATAATGCTTATTTTTTATTTATTTTTTACTGTGTAACAATAAACTAAGATAGAGTATAACTCTGTGAACAAAGTTGACAATTCTCCTGTGAAACAATAGACTCGTCTTTTATTTGTAAACATAATAAGAAAGTCTGACTTTTTAGAATAATATGGTGTCAGCGTGCACTGGCAAACAACTAAGACTTTTTGTAATTATTTTATTAATTTCTTAGGTTTGTGCAAATGTGTACATACGAATGGATGCTTAATCATACTCCCAGTAAGCAACATTATCTCGCATTAAGCAAGCGTGCTGTCTCCTTCATTGCAACATCTCTAGTAGAATAGTTCAGTTTGATCATCATCAGCCACCGTAGTATCTCTATAAAAACGATGACAGTAATTCAAGATTAAAACAACATAAAATATATACATAAAACATTCAGTATAAAACGTGCATTTATTAATATCTGATTGTCGTTGACTGTTAATCAAGTTACAGTCATACGGTGTCAATTTTGCTCCGTCAGCTGCCTTGGGTTAGAGTTCGCAAAAATATTGGTGATGTCATCATCTGAAGATGGCTGAAGGGTGAGTGTGAAGTCCTAATACTTTTTTTGGTTTTACTTGCTATCCATTTTACTGTACATTATTTTCGAAATGTATTTATCGTGTTCGATGATCAACTGTCTTAACATTCAACTTTCGCCTGACTAGTAATATACGGTTAAAAAAAGTAATTCGTAGCTTGTAATAAGTCAGGAAGTCCGTTTGTTTACAAAAACACTGCACCAGCTAACGAACGTTGGTTTAGCTAACGCTAGTAGGATAGCCTTGTTACCTGTCGAACGTCTGCACTGCTGATACCTAAGTTTAGCTAGCTGGCTAAACACACATTTTAACGCAATCAGTTCCTTTGTATCTCTGGGAATAAAGTCACTATTATATGATTTGAATTAATTATTGGTTACATATTCTGCTGTCACTAGTCCTGTTGTTTATGAACATCATTAGCTAGCTTATGTTTGTAACCGTCTGCTTCGTCACACTAGTATTGGCACTGGCGATTATATAACCTAATTTAACGTAAACGATAAACGGCAACTAGGTTTTTACTGTCTGTGAGTGTTAGTTTGGTAGTTGTAACGTTTGCTTGCTAGCTAGCTATATGTAAGATATAACGCAGTCATGTTTGTTAACATTCTGCTACACCTCTAAAGTTATTGTTCATGTCTGAAATATAGCAAATATCAGATAAATTTTTTTTGCATCTATTTACTACAGTGAAGGCTGGTGGGGAGGCTGGCTTCAGCAAAGCTACCAGGCCGTCAAAGACAAGGTTAACAACGTTGCATGCTCTTATTTTTCCCCAACAGTTAACATCAGATTTAGTCAAATAAATAAATGCAGAACTTATTGAGTAAAGATGTCTAACCACTGTGTTGTTTTTCAGTCGTCTGAGGCCTATGAGTTCATAAAGCGAGACCTGACAGAATTTTCCAACGTGGTGCAACATGACACTGCATGCTCCATTGTGGCCACAGCCAGTGCTGTCAGAAGCAAACTTGCGGTATGTCCCAAAATAAGCTTGAAAGTGGCCACACCAAAATTGTGACTCACTTTCAGATGTATGACTTATTTGTTTATTCTGTACTGTGCAGGTGGAGGGCTCCTCTGACACCACAGAGAAGGTGAAGAAAGGCTTGTCTAGTTTTTTAGGGGTGATTACAGACACCCTTGCTCCCTCTCCTGACAAAACCATTGACTGCGATGTCATAACACTTGTGGCAACTCCAGCAGGAACGACAGAGGTTTATGATAGTACCAAGGTGAGCACGTCAAACATACTAGTTCTGTGTCATCTTCACTGACTTACCCATGGTAATAACTGGCAGATACACTGGCTAATGTCTTTTCTGTAATTTAGCAATCTATCAATGGTATTTGTTAAGTGTACTGTTACTCCATGGCTTGCTAGCATGATGTGCAAAAGATGTTATTGTTGAAATTGTGCTAGTGAAATAAAGCCTTCCAGATAATAACTGCGACCTACAAACCCATGAAAGGGCTGACTGTCACATGTTTAACTGATCAAATGTTTCCTGCACCCCCAGGCGCGTCTGTACAGTCTACAAGCTGACCCCGCAACATACTGCAACGAGCCTGATGGTGAGCCTACTTGCATGGAAAAGCATAGCTTTCCTGTCCTGTCCCATTGTACAGTGTCCTTGAGTTACTAGAAAGGCACTTAGAAATCCCATGTATTATTTTTGTCCTATAGTATTTCTCTGTTTTCACTCTGCACTAAATAGACAGATTTTGCAACTGTGTGTGTTGAGTTTTAATCTAGAGTTCCTTGCGCTCAGGTCCACCAGAGCAGTTTGATGCCTGGCTCTCAGAATTCAGTATGGAGGAAAAGAAAGGAGAGGTTTCCGAGCTACTCGTCAGCAGTCCCTCCATACGAGCCCTCTACACCAAAATGGTACACTTTCTCATTTCATTACCATTGACAATTTACAGACAGTTTGAGGATAATGTCTTCTATTTGTGTCAAAAAGAAAACAAGTCATTGTTCTGAATTGTGTTTTAAATATACTTTTAACACAGGTGCCTGCCGCAGTAGCTCATTCAGAATTCTGGCAACGATATTTCTACAAAGTTTTTCAATTGGACCAGGTAAGAACAAATATGACCAATTACTGTAGGGTTATGTGTCTTTTCCGTTGGGTTGAAGCTTGGGTAGGCAAGTCTATCAAGAAATCCAAAAAAACTGTGTCAGTTCACATTGACAGCTAACATTCTTCACAACAAAGTTCGAAAATATCAAAAGCCTAGGGATACTCCTGTTTCAGAAACTTACCATCCTGGAAAGCCAACTTGTTCAAATGTTCTCCACCAATCAGACTGTCTCTTCTTTAAGTCGCATGTCATGGCAATCATATACTGAACTTGCGTTCAGCATGGCTTTTCTTTATTCTTGAATTGAGGGATCGCAAATGGGATGTGAACACCAGTATTCCTAATTGCCTACCGTAGCTTTAAGTTGTGTCTCTCACGGGTGGGTAAGTGTCCCTTTAGCATCACTGCCTAATATGCCACCTGCTGGCCAACGTCATGGCCAAGCCTCTTTTTGCTGACGGGTCATTGGGCGTTTTTAACAAAACCCTTGCTCTGGATATTGCGTCTTGCATTTGATACAGTGCCGTAAAAAATCGTTACCTTTTATGCTTCAAAAAATGGATAGCAGAATTGTATATATTGTTTTCATGGTGCTTCTGACAGGAAGAGGCAAGGAGAGTGGCTCTGAAGCAGAGAGCTGAGCAGACCACACACACTGAGCCTCTGGGCTGGGAGGAGGAGGATGAAGGTAGGTGTACTACAGTGTCCTTCATTACCCGCATGGTAAATCATTTTATTTCTTCAAGTTTTCACGTTGTCTGACTCTTGTTTCTCCTCAGATGACTTTCTTGGTGCTACCTCCTCATCCCGCCTTGACTTCACGCCCCCATTGAATGACTCTGCAACACAGCTGCCCGTATCAGTCCCCGCGGTAACGTCTCTGCCCAGTCTGACCCTGTCTCCGAGCGGAGAACTCGATAACACCCTCTCAGTCAGCAGCGATAGTGTCAGCCTGCCAACGCAGGTGGAGTTAGTGCCAGAACCTGCAGTGGGCCAGCTCGCCCAGGAACTGACAGAGACCTGCTTGGAGGACTTGGAGAGCAATGTAAAGTTGGAGGCCCAGCTGCCCCGGAAGAGTGGCCTGCAGCATGGGGCTCAATTAAAGACCGCAGCCAAGCCAGAGGCCACCGAGGAGGTTACAGCACAACCAACTGACCCCCTAGCCAAGCCAGAGACAGCCAGAGAGGAGGGACCACAGGACCTGAGAGTGTTAGAGCTCAATTCTGACAGCGGGAAGTCAACACCCTCTAACAACGGCAAGAAAGGTACAAAACATATGACATTTTTGCCTTAGTTAAACCCAGCCAAATTGGGTTGGTGAAGAAGCCTTACATTGCCTCATTCAAAAGCTACACACCACGTACATTTATGATCTGTGTCTTCTTCACCTGACAAATTGTGTGTGTGTGTGTGTGTGTGTGTGTGTGTGTGTGTGTGTGTGTGTGTGTGTGTGTGTGTGTGTGTGTGTGTGTGTGTGTTCTAATCTCTCCACAGGGTCCAGCACAGATGTGAGTGAGGACTGGGAGAAGGACTTTGACCTGGACATGACTGAAGAGGAGGTCCAACTGGCTCTCTCTAAGGTCGAAGCATCTGGAGAAGTGAGTTGTCCTCTTGGTTCCCTTTCTCTCTGTGTTGAACTGAAACCAGTAGGTTTAGGTACCGTCTTTACCTAGCCATTTGTAATAGACACTTCCACTCCTTTCTTTTCAGCTGGAGGAAGACTGGGAGAACTGGGACTGACGTTCACCTCATTGAAAAGTCCAGCTATTAAAGCTAGTTCTCGGCAGACGAACCATGCCTAATGTGTTTTAAATCTTTGTCCACGCTGTCACCATGTCATGATTGTCTTTAGTGGAATGTCTGACGGGTTTGGACCACGTCTCGGACCCGCTGAATGAGCCATTTGGAGACCAAGGCAATAAGATTTAGGTGGCACCTGTTTGCGCAACTAGGTTGTTAGAGGAAAATAACTCTACAGCTTCACTATTTAAGACCTATGGAAAAGGATATGACTTTAGAGTATAATGTGGCTGTTACTCCTTCTGACTAAAGCAAAGACGTATCCATTGGCTAGTCAGGATGGGATGGTTTCACTACATTGGGGGAGTAACTTTATTCCCACGTTTATTTTATGCCATTAAACACATGTTTATTGCCGTGAGTGCAAGTAATGACTGGAGAAGTAACTTTTCCTTCCGGCTGAAGAATCGCCATAAACTAAAACGCTGCTTATCACCTTTCTTAGAATTAAATACTTCACATTATATTCGAATGGTGGTATTTTGATTTAATTCTTAAATGTGTATTGTTTGTCCTCTTTGTGATTTGATAAAGTTTCTTACGCAACCGAATATATCAAAATTAACATGGCCTTCAAAGAGATTTTTTTGGGGGATTTCACACAGAACTTGAGGTGCAAGAAGCACACTGGTATGGTAATACTATCCTAATGTTTTGTTACTACATCCTTATTTGAATCTAAACACAGCCAATCCATGTTGTCCGTTGTTTTTCTTTTTGTGATGGATGTGAACAGATCATCTCCCAGGTCTCATCTCTATCCGTTTTTTTCTTTGACCTCACTTCGGTTATTCTGCCTGTTTTTCCTTATCTAGGGATGTCATGTATTATCAATATTGTTAAAAAATAAGTCAGTTATGACCTAATAAAAGAGGCTTCGAAATCGTCTAGGATTTTGCTTGTTATGCTGTTTTTTTTATTAGAAACTGCATGTTGTAGAGCATTTGGCATATTCGAATATGGCTTAAAGTTATCTTGAGCAAAAAAACTGAGGCATTTGTGAAGATGTGAATATATAGCTGCACCATAGGTCTAAATGTCTGGATCATATTTAGGCAATTACTCACTTGCAAAATGAAAGGCTAAAGTGTAAATATCATGTCCTTTGGTTTCCATATTGAATTGGAGATAATTGCTTATTACCATATTATTACTCAGATTAAATTCTGTCATATTCTTTTTGGTGTACCAATTTTACTCATTAAAATTGGATTATGCTTTTGAATTATGACAATAATTAAATGTTTATGTATGCATGCACTCAGTGTTTTGCACTTTGGTCAAAGTTAAATCCTCTGATCACGTAGGCCTGTAGTTTCATGAAACTGTAACTGTTGTATCATGTTACCTCTTTTTTAAAGATGCAATATTAAAATGGCTAATTTAATACAAATACCTGAATTCCTACTGCACTACTGCAAATTTCTGTTAATACGGAATAAGACTAGGATATTTGAAGTTATGTGGGCATTGTGCTATATTTGAGTATGCCCATATTTCCACGAGACTGAACTTCATCGTATTTTGGAAGACACAATACTCAAATAACTCCAGATACAAGCATTTGGGATGTTATGTAGGCTAAATATATGGCAAAATCAGGCTTTGCCTTTCTGTTTAAAAGTTATCAACAAGGTAAGAGATAATGCGCGATTCTCCACAAATTGGAATTCGTTGGCAGGTGGTTTATTCATGGATACAAATCTTAAAATGTAGGCATAGCTTCTACGTGAAGTAGCTAAATGCTAGATCTCCTGTTTGTACTGTATGTCAATCTTAGATGCTGGAAGTATTTTAAATGGATAACTGAATGTTATCACTCTTTCAGCAATGTTTTTCCTTGCTTCTTGTAGGTGAGGTAGTTGACAAGCGCACGCAAAATTAAATGTACATTTTTAACTACTTGTTTTTAGCATGATTTCAGTTTGTATTGCCACTTTTTCTAAACACTGTTTGGTTTACTGTTTTTGTTTTTCAAGCATATGATATGGTAAATGTATTTAAATCCAGTGCACTGCCATCCTTCTATTCACGCTCCTATTTCTTTGAGGTGGCATCAGACAACATCTAAAAGGCCACAAGATGGCGCTGCCGCTCCATTATTCTCGTTCAGCCATACAACACATATTCACTCATGACACAGCATCCAATGTCATGCTTGGACATACTTTAGAAACCATTGTAAAACATTAGTTTATCAAATTATGCATTTCACTAATGTACATGTTAGTTTTTTTCACCATTTT
The DNA here is from genome assembly GCA_026901105.3 of Galaxias olidus. Lineage (NCBI taxonomy): Eukaryota > Metazoa > Chordata > Actinopteri > Galaxiiformes > Galaxiidae > Galaxias > Galaxias olidus. The sequence goes on from JAPMUY010003357.1 coordinate 45,317, forward strand.
ACGGTAGACCCTGATTGTCGTGTTTATACAACCTTCATTTATACAGAACAATGGATATTTGTACGTTGTCCGAGATGTTCTATCAAACTAAGAACACCTACGATCATGCAATGTTTTCTCGTTATCTATGTAGCCCCACTAAAGCATTGCCTCTTGAATTCCACACACATAATTCCCTCTGAAGCGACAGACCTTCAGCCATTTCTGAGATAATTTTATTAAATTGTACTTTTACAACCAATATATGTCCATGCTCATGTAAATAACAATATAATGCAGAATTTTACATATTTTTGCCTAGCTAATGCAGCCTTGTAAACACAATGTAGGCTATAGAGGGGTTCCAGTAGGCCAGTGAAGAGAAAAACCTGCACTGTTTGTGGTTTTCATTCTCTACATTCTAACATGGATGCAGCTAAAGAGGGTTGAAAAAATGATTGCTGGCACCTCTCTCTCTCTCTCTCTCTCTCTCTCTCTCTTTCTCTCTCTCTCTCTCTTTCTCTCTCTCTCTCTTCCTCTCTGTCTGTCTCTTTGTCTCCCTCTCTGCTTTCTCTCTCGCCCCTTATCTGCATCTCTCACAAACAGTACCTTATCTATTTGCCTGTCTCCTGTCCTTACAAACACAATAGGAGATTGTCTGGCGGGTGTGGCCGTGGGGGAAGGGAGTGTGTGACTGACGGTAGGGTGATGGAGCGACCAATAGAAACTCTCATTGATTTGTCTTCCATCTCTGGATAATGCCCAACTCTTCCCTATTTCAGTAATGTCTCACTATTAAGATGGGAGCGCTGTCGATACAGTTGTCTCCTGGGAGATATCTCTTTCTCTTTGACTTGCTTCTTTTGATTTACTGTGAGAATGTAGACAGATATAGTCTGTCAGCATTTGCATTTGGGCTGGAGTTAAAAATAAATGCACCATTTTCTGAGACACACTCCAATGGCTTGCCCAACACTAACAAAGGCATATTTTCTCCAAACAATGCCTCACCAAAATTATTTTTGCTTCATACTGCACTGTGGTTTTGAGACCCGCGTTTTCATATTACATAGAAGCTCAACTGGACTCCAACCAGGCAGAAATGTATATATTGCATTTTTATGCTATTCCCTCTGAGTCCTTAGTCAGCTGAAGTGCTGTGTAGGAATTTCCTGTATGGAATGATTTCTCCCTTTTGCTTAGCAGTGTGTGTGTGTGTGTGTGTGTGTGTGTACGTGTGTACGTGTGTTTTATGTTAGTGTAGAACCTGTAGCCATGTCAAGTTCAGATTAACAGCGTGTTATACAGAGTAGGGAATGCCAATGGGGAAAAAATTGGAATCAGACTGAATGTGAATCCCCACCCTTCCACAAGACATTGGACTGATCTTCTACAACATCAGCTTTCCAAAAGCCATCAATCTCTTCTCTCTCCACTTCTCTTCCTCATTCCCTATATCTTTCTCTTACACTCACATTCACACACACACAAAATCAAACATACATACACACACAGCGTAAAGTCACGATGAGGTCATTATCTTGAGAGAGCGCATTATTCTCGGCACCCTAAAGGGAGAAACCTTGTAACCCCACTGCCTTTCAATAGGCACAATAGACTCCTTTGGGGGAGGAGGACGGCTCCTATGGAATGTGTTACCATGGTGTTCTACTCCAAATTAACACAGTTTGTGGTTTTGTGTTTGAGTCTAGATCTATAGGAATGGTAGTGCATGAGTTTGTCTAGTGGATACTGTGTCTGCTGTCTGCGTGGCGTAGAGCCTGTATTGCGTTGTTCACCAATTGAAGGGGGTATTACTGAAGGGAATATGGAGGACCTGGTTTGTCATTTATTTGATGAAATAAACAGTGTCCAACTGATGAACTGAGTCTTCTGCTGGTCTCGTGCACGCAACCATCTGAAGGGCTCTCAAGATGCCTCGGGACTTTTCCATGACAGACCGTGGCTTTCCCAATGTCGAGTGGTGGGAACGGGCCACTTTGTTTGTGCAGCGGTTTCTGGGAGGAATGTGGGGTTGAGCCGAGGAGGGGATGGATGGAAGATGGGGGCAGTCAAGGGGGAGCCGTGATAACTCCCCCTCCATTCAGATTTATGGCCAGAAGACAGCAGGGCTCCTCTGGACCCATGTCAGGGGACCGGCTGGACGCCGCCCCCTTCTCTTTGGCTGCCAAAACAAATGTTCGGTAGAGAAACTCTAAAGGCTCCTCTTTCTCTCCTCTGGGAAGGGGATGGCTGGAGCCTCTACATACTACAGGTTTCATGGAGAACATTCACAGCGGGGTTTCAGCTTTCCCCGCTTTTTCCTTCTTCTCTCCCATCAATGTATGCACTTTGCGCATACTGTTGTCCACTCATTGCTCTCATAGTGTGAGCTCGTTGTGAATCGTTTTCGAGGGAGGGCTGTGCTTCGGCCCGCTGTAAGAGAGGGCATTCTTCTCGGAGCTGGCTGGGGAGCTGTGTCCTGTTCCACTCCCTTCCAATCAGCCGGTCCGGTCTGAACATCCTGTCTCTCCTCCCCTGTTGTCTTTATTCTCATTCATTCATTCATTCATTCATTCATTCATTCATTCATTCATTCATTCATCCCCCAGACTCCTCTTTGCCACTCCAGGACAGCGGCAGACTCATTCATGTCTCGCTCTTTCTCACACACACACGCACAACAGACACGCACACACACACAATGCGCACGCACTACACGCACCTCCACACATCTCGCCTGCATGGCCTCATCAGCAGAGCGCGGGCTCCCCAGTCTCATCAGCCTGCGGGTAATTGAAGATGAGAGGGTTGCCGCTGCATGGACGAGCCAAGGGCCGAGCTGTCTAGCCGGGAATCATTGGCCGCAGCCTGACAGATTAGACTGTCAAAACTTCCCCGTCATCCCAATTATTCTGCAAAGACGTCCTGACACCGTCAATTAGCCCACCCAAATTTGCTTCATAAATTGTGTTCTGTGCAGAAAGGAAAAGATGTGTCAAAGCCCCCCCCCCCCCAGAGAAAGGTTTCGTTTAGACCTCCTCTATCCACACGGCCGTCCTCGGAAAACGTTCTCGAGCTTAGCATACACCTGAGCGAATAAGGTGATACTTGTCTTTGGGATGTGAATATGAACCCAGCGTGTTCTCCCCACAGTCGGTGAGGCAGTTGCTAATTGAACTACAAGGTAAACATCTGCCCACTCTAATGGAGTCTTAACTTGACAGCAGGGGGTGGCGAGTGGCCAACTTCACAGCATGGACATCTGTCGCTGTGTTTAGAAAAGTCTCCTAGATGTGACTAAGTTAGGGCGTCTCTCTTTAGGCAAGGTTTCACGTTGTGTGTAAGAGTGTCTGCGCCGTGAGGAGGAAACGTTACCCTCTGTCCCTACGTCACACATAGATGATTAGACCTAGCCCTAGTCATTTGGGCGACTTCGCTGGGGTACGGGAGAGTGCCAGGCCTTCTTCGTGAAGTTGTTCATTTGGCTGCTACACCTGTGTTTGGTGACCCATGGAGAACTCTGGTGTCTCATCCGGGGTATCGGATCTTCCCCCATCACAGGTTTACAGAAGACGGGGCCAAGAAATCCTCCAGCAGACGAGATTAAATATGAATTATCGGAGTGAAATGGATGTGCTGCATGTCTCTCTGTGGCCTCTGCCGTCTGCTGATTTATCCAAGTGCTTCTTCCTTTTCATTTCCTCCAGTGCTCCTCCTGGCCCATGGCTTGAATTGTAATCGGTTGCTTCTCCTTGTTTGCGACAGTTGGCAGCGACTGGCTGTGTGTTTGTGTTTGTGTATGTGTGCTGTCTGTGTGAGTGCCTGTGTTCATGTGTTTGGGCTCGTGAACGAGAGACATCCTGTCTTGAATCAGGCAGGTTGTCACCTACTGTGCTCTCTTTAAACAAGCTGCCCTGTTCCCAGACCCCCACTCCAGATTGGTGGTGGATTTAAAAAAAAAAAAAATTGCCGGAAGACTGGAAGCCGTTGAAGACGAGTACTAGGTCTGGAGAATGGTTACCATGGAAACTGTGCCTTTCTTTGCCTCCCTCGGCCTGTTTGGCGCCACACATGCTATCATTACGGTGTGTATAAATTAGCAACCCCACCCTCTCCTCTGTAACATTTAGTGTACAGTCATCATTTAAGAAAGGATCGTATTCCATAGGATTCCACTCTCAGGTCGGGCACCCGGCAACTGTCATTGTGGCGCTCCCTTCAGCTCACAAGTAGAGCTTGTGTGTGCGTGCGTGCGTGCGTGCGTGCGTGTGTGTGTGTGTTTCCGTATGTATGTGTGCCTACGTGTGTGTGGGCTTGTTTGCATACTGGTGATTGGTAGGCTTTCCACTCCTTCAACCGACTCTTACTGATATTACCTCCTCTGTACTTCTAACAGGTTAAACGGATTTCAGACAGTGTTAATGTCAAAAGTAAGATAGAGTTATTGTAACTGGCACATTTTTTCTTTTATTAACAGTGTGTTCAATAATTACTATTTACTTTGTGTATTCCTTCTGTCATAATACAGTGTGGAGTCCTCTCTGGCTCACGATCACCATTCTTCAGCTAGCCTGAAGCCGTCCGGAACTGGAATCCTCTCAGCCAGCCAACACACACATGGTAGAGGTTTCGACAGTCACAGAATGTGTGTGTCACTTCTTTTCATCAGCTAAGTGAGCGTGTCCCATGCCAGGCCCACAGGGCTCTTGTTGCATTCCTCAGATGCTTCGTCCACATCCATGCGTCCCTCACAGTGTTTTTTAAAGAAAGCCTTTATGCAGCTGTTAAAAGCCCTTGTGTAGCGATTGTCTACGGTCCGTTGGTGTGGTCACCGCTGGTTCCTTTCCTTGGCCCCAGTTGTCTCTTTCGTCTCGTTCTAACCGCCTCGTTCTGCCACCCGCCCACTGTCTCTCTTCACTCTCCACCACTCACACGTCTGGCTTGCCTCTCGGCCTCCCTCTCAGCCTGTCCACGTCCGTCTCTCTCTCTCTCTCTCTCTCTCTCTCTCTCTCTCTCTCTCTCTCTCTCTCTCTCTCTCTCTCTCTCTCTCTCTCTCTCTCTCTCTCTCTCTCTCTCTCTCTCTCTTTCTCTCTCTCCCTCCCTTGCTCTTTCTGCCCACCATTCCCCCTTCTCTTTCTCCCCTTTGGAAACTTACAGTATAGGCCTTATTCAGCCTTTCCCTGAGCCCCATTTGTGTATTACTCACAGATGAATCATGAGGCACAATTGAATTCCCATTGGCAACAGAGGCCTCACTTACCACTGAGGCATCTGGAGAATACTCGTTTTAACCCGCCAATCGTTGCACACAAAGAGCCCTTTCTCCATAGCCCATGTAAGCCCAAAGGCAGTGTAAAAAGCAATGTATTTTCTATACCTCTTCCCTATAATTTCCTTCCTTGAGCGAGGAGTTACATGCCGGCCCAGTGCAGCATGCTCCTAAGGGGTTTTTAGACATCCAGGCTTTGTACTCTGAATTTAACCCCATTTGACCCCTCAGTTGGCTAGTGAGCTGTGAATAATGGTAGTAGTGCATCGGAATCGAATCCTAACGACTAGGGGCGCCTACTTGTGCACCAGGAGTGAAGAATCTACTACTCCGTGTGTGTATGAAATAGGGACACTGTTTTAGCCTAGCGACAGTAGCTGGTGTTTTGGCACCTTTACTAAATCAAGCGTATCTCCTTGTCTTGAATGGTTCCATATCCATATCCATGGACATTACCTTCTCGCTAGATTGTAATCCCTCCTGTTGGGTTTACGTGGCAGCACAATGGAAGTTATCATGGGACAAAATCGAAGCCTGTCACCATCACATGGCATGTGCTGTGTTGTCATTTTGCACGTTGAAATTAGGAAACACAATGATAGCACAATGGGCTCGTTATCTCGAAGAAGGTTATTGATGGGATTTTTTTCTCATTGTTAAGATGGAGGCGGGGAGAGTCAGAATGTGACAGAGTGGGAGGGGGGACTGAACCAGGTTGTCAAACTTTTTATCACGCGGCCATTTCCCTTTTCAAAACGTCACATTTATATTCATAGTGCTGCCACTAAAATAAATACCAAGTCCTTTAAAGGTTAATGAAATAGCTGTTGTGCCTTCCCGCACCGATCAACTAGCACCCAGCCTGCCTCTGGCAGCCATGACAACGTACCTACCATTGATTTATACTGCTGATAATTAGGAGCAAAGATGACGGAGCCTGCAGGTGTGGGCACAAACACACACTCCGACATACACACACTCATACACGCACACACACACACACACATGCGCGCACAAAGTCACAAAACTCATTATCAAGTGGTTTTGCTTCCTAGATTTAATGTCCTTTCCAATTTGGCAAGTCCACTGTCCTTCGATTTGAATTAGATTGGCAACTGGCTGGCATTCAACTCAGACCCACACTCACACGCCTGGTGCCCGCCGCGCAGGAAGACTCCGCCCCCCTGCAGGAACAACCAGACACGGTGCTCTGTGTGGGACGAGCCAGGCAGAGGTGGTCCTCTTTAGAGCCGGCTGTGCAGCAGCAGCCCCAGCCCCAGGACGAACACATGTATCCCGGCTTGAGTCCCCTGATGTGAGGGTCCACTGGCTCTCAGTGGGACTCCATTCCAGGCAATTGAAGCTTATCTAGCGAAACAGACAGCGATGCCTATTTTTAAGCCTTTGTCTCTGTAAGTAAGGGTCGCTGGCTTTTTCTTGTCTCATCCTTCCATTTTGCTCAAAGTGGTGTCTTCTCAGTTGCAATCTTTCAGAACAAAGCTGTGTCTTTTCTGTGCTATGTTTTCCTATGGTCTGATGCACACACACAGCAGTACACGTACTCCATTAACACAAACACACACACATACACTTTTGTAGTGTTCAGTTGCAATAAAGCGGCGACAACCATCAGCATTATGGCACACCTTATCCACCTCTCTCCATCTTCAAATGGGTCCCCTGAGAGATGAACGTTCTTTACTGACACAATCACACACACTCGCACACACACACACACACACACACACACACAGGTGGCATGGGAAGATTGATGATAGGGGCCATTGCAGAGCTGAGGGCTTCTCTTTCAGCGGACGAGTTTATCAAACACACACACACACACACACACACACACACACACACACACACACACACACATATATAAACACACACATTCACACGCCGTCGACACCCTTATTTGCCCACTTCACAACACTGAAGGTGCAAAGCCCAAAGTCTGCTACCAAAATGTTTTTCAATGATGGATGGTGGTGTGAAATGTGACCTTTCTTTTTGCGTTTTTCTATCGCCTCCTCCCCTTTAAAGCCCCTGCATGCCTGCTCTGATTTCCCCCAGAGGAAATGTTCAGTGAAGGGGGGAGATATAACATGGGGGAAGATTTTGGTGTGTGTGTGTGTGTGTGTCTGTTTGGTGTGTGTTTGTGCGTGCGCGTGAGTTTGGTTTGTTTTTGCACGGGTTATTCTATAAGTGAAACCACATTACAGCCCTGAGGTCCTCTGCGGCTGTAAGTTAGGCGTTTTCCCTCCGTAACACCGAGGGAGGGGAGGAAGAGGAGGGAGGGGTGAGGTATGGGGGCTTCAGGGCATGGACCACTATTCTGTCTCATTACATTACATTACATTAATTTAGCAGACATTTTTATCCAAAGCGACTTACAAAAAATTGTACCTACAACAAGAGAAGAGATAAAAACTACAAGTCAGGTAGATAAAATATGTGCATCCCTGACCTAATCACCTAGATGAGAGCTAAGCAAGTGCTACATTAAACATCAGGATACAAAACAGAACCATCACAAACCAACTACAAACAGCCCTATACAAGTGAGACTAACATTTATGCGTGGGCCATATTTCACCAGGGGGACCTGTGAACCGGTCTCCCTGAAGTGCTGTGATAGTCTCATGGTATGAGATAAGGCCAAGGAGACCAGCGAGGAATGATGGGAGGTAGGAGCGTGTGAACAACCCTCCCAACCAGCCCTCACATACCAGGCCTTCAAACACCAAACTGTCACACCCACCAGGTCCTCACACACACACACACACACACACACACACACACACCTACATATTGACTTCTACGACTGTCTACCTGTGGGTTTCAAAACATTCCGCTGGAAAATGCCATTTGTCTTTGATGTGAGTCGATGAGCCCACAGAGTGTGCACTCGAGGAGAAAGGGTACCGTAGCCAAACCAGCCATCCATCTCCGGCCTCATCCATCATCACGTTGTCCCGGAGAGAGAGAGAGAGAGTGGCCAGCCCACATCAGCCCCTCAGCACACGGAACCAGCCTGAGCGAGTGGGCCCCTCGGTTAACAGTCCTCCTCACCAAAACCATCTCCCACGGCTGTCGCCGACCTGCCGCACAGCGGGATCCGGGGCACCGCACATCAAAGACCCATCTCTCACAGTCACCCAGCCTCACACGCAGCAGCGCTCCATGTTTGTTCTGCACAAAGAACCCACCCCAACACTCCCAGACTCTGCCGCGCCGTAGCCCGCGGTGAAAGCTGATGTCTAGCAGGCCCTAAACAAACGTGGCCTCGACGCCTCACCGCCCTCTCCTCCCGAGCCGGGAGGGAGCTCGCCCCTCCAAGCCCCAACATCACAATAAGCCTCCCCACCCCGTCCCTCTGGTCGCCAGCCAAGCCTCAGAGAAGTTGCCTTTGTCGACGAGACACATTTCAAGCGAGCCCGCTCCCTCGCCCGCGGCCCCCTCTCTCTCCCACACACTGTCCGTCCATCCCATGCGGACGGCAGGCATAATGAGACGGAATTGGATGCGAGTCCTCACATATGGTTTGGGAGATGTTCAATATCGCACTCGCAGCAGAGCCGTGCTTCCCGCTCCCCACCCCAGGGCCGCAAGCATGTGGAAGTGTTTATATCCACTCCAGCGTTTCGGAGGGCTCCGGCCTTTCTAAGCTGTGGCCTCACGTGGGGAGAGGGAGAGATGGAGGGATGGAGAGAGTAACCGCACGCGCTCACATAGATGGAATTGTCTCCCCGTGAGGGCACACAGCACACAGACTTCACACTGCATCTGCTCCTCTACACTCACCGCCCTCTCTGCTCTGCTCGGTCCAAACGGACTTCATGTGAAAATAACTTGAGAAAAGCCACTCCAGAATTTAACCCCCATCTACCCACAAATGCACACACACACACACACACACACACACACACACACACACAAACTTCACCCCCCCCCCCCCCCCCCCCCCCCTCTCTCTGACATCTCTCCTAGCTCTCCCCTCCACCCCACCCCCACGTTCACTCCTTGAAGTAGGACACCTGACAGGCAGACATTAAAGAAGGGGGAATTCTCCAGCTATCTCTGTTTCTCGTTGACTCCTCTCGGTCTCTGTGTGAAAAGAAAGTCCTGGGTTTTGTTTCATGTGGGGACCAAGGCAGCTCGGGCCTTATCTTATCACCCTTCGGGGGATTCTCCTAATCTGGGAGTGAAATACTGCATCAGCTGGGAGCCCAGGCTGTAGCTGCATGAAACGCTCACGCTCCATTGTGGCACATGGTTCTCGTTCGCCCTGCTGACCCTTTACCTCTCCCATGTCTCTGGTATTCATCGGCCGAGTGCTTTCAGCGCCTCTCGTCCCCGCCGCGCCAGAGCGTGGCACTCATCAACCAGCATCGCCGCCATCTCACCGTTGAGTCAGGGCAAGGGGAGGTCTGCGGTGTTTCGGTGTCCCTGATTAAGTGTGACTCGCCGCACTCAGAACTCGGGGAGTGAGCGTCCATTAGAGGCTGTAATTCTCAGTTATCAGTGCTCGATTCGTCTGCATCGCCGGCTGTTGTTGAACCCTGCTCGGCGTAATATACTGCAGCTGCCGTCTTCCAATGTGCTGATCAAAGTGAGGTTTTGACTTGTAATGTATCCACCCACTCCGCATTGTTAGGTTTTGCGGCCAGAGAGATCCCTTGTGGCTGTTTTTCAATTTTTGTTTAAGGGAATAGAAAACAAGAAAAATGTGCCGGGGAGGTTTGGCCAGCACTACCTCATTCTGCTCTTATGAGTGTATTCTCTGAGGTTCTCCTCAACCCGGCCGACCCTTGGCCGGGCCTGATATACACAGCTGGGCCTGGGGCTGGGCGTGCTCAAGGTGACTCGGGGTGCTTTATCTCCACTCTGAACAACACTCCGGCTCCAACGAAGGCCTCCGTCCCTGCCTCAACCCCCCACTTGTCCTCCTCATCATCGCCACGCCCTGGCTTCTGGCCCGCTGCTCTCTGTCAACCTCATCAGAACTCATATCAACAGGGAACGGCAAGCGCACACATCTGGCTGGCCCGCCACACCCAGCAGCCGACGCAAGCAGGGGGGATAGTGTCCGTGACTCTGCGCCATCCATCCCTCGCTCCTCCTATTCCCTCGCGCCGACATCGTCTCTCCGTTCATCCGTCTCCTCCCCGGCACAGATGCCGTGATCCCGGTCTCCGTGCAATCTACAGGGAGGTGAGAAGTAATTACGCAGGCGATGAAAAAACAAATAACCCTGGGATACAGCATAGTGCTGGATTGGATTATGCTGCTGGGTTGCTGGACGTGCAGGCCCTATGGATCTCTTTTGGTGGTTGTTATTGAATTTCTGGCCCCGCTCGCTTGCCAGAGGATAAGAAACACCATCTGTACTGTCTCCGACACTCCCTCTCCAGCGGGGCTCAAATGTGGAGCGCATGCAGCAAATCATTGTTTTACGGGGATGAGATGCACTATCATGTTAGGTGATTTAGCTTCAAGGCCCCGGGCCAGCGGCTCTGCAAGCTTACAGCGCTGCCTCTAGCAACCGAACAGTTGCGTCACTTCACCCCTGGTGATCTTCTGAATGGTTCAACTGAAGTTGCTTTGGAACACGTTCCACGTCGTTGGACGGAAGTAGTGCCCTCTGCACAGGTTGCAGATGTAAGCACACTGTACAGACACGAGGCCTGTTGGACCCAAAGCGCAGACAGAACGGAGCCTTTTCCAGTCTACGGCGGACGGATGCACACCGCCAGACTGCTTGTTGGTTCTTCTCCCCACTCACTCCTTGACGTTTCAGATTCTTCAGTCTAGTTTCACTCTCACTGCCTACCATGCCTAGGGGGAGGACCGTTGGTACAAGGTCGGCCCCCCCCCCCCCCCCCCCCCCCCACTCCTCCATGTGTCTGATGTGGCCCAACAGGTTCCTGTGCTCCCCAAGGCTGTCCTTATCAGATATTCAGGCCTGTCTGCCTGTCTGTTTTGCATGTCAGAACTCGAGGTGGGTGTTTTGTCAACGACCCCGACTGATAACGATCATAGGGCTTTCATTAATCATCCTGACTCGGTTGTTAAGTTGTTACTGGTCATTGTGAGGCTATTACTGAGGACTCTAGAGTAGTTGCTGTCTGTTAGTAGAGTCTTGGCAAAAAAAAAAGCTGAAGTTGCTGTTCTGTCAGCGTATCATCGTCTCATATATATTTGTGTGGGACTGTTTCTGTGTGTGTGTGTGTGTGTGTGTGTGTGTGTTTGTGTGTGTGTGTGTGTGTACTGTCTGCGTGTGTTTGATGCTGAGGCAGTGGTCTGTGCCTGTGAAACACCAAGCAAGCCACAGATTTTCATTGACTTTAATGCCACAGAAACTCCGGTTTAATCCTCCACTTCACAGAATTAATTTGGTGTTTCTGGACTCTTGACTGTTTCCGGGGCCATATGGTACTGTTGGCTGCAATGGCGAGCCCTCATCCCTGGAAGGCACAGAGGTCTGGAGTGTTGGTGGTGGTACAGCATTGGGCCATTATGACCATTTAACATTCATCTTGACGCAGTGACTCGAGAGGAGATGGAGAAGAGCGGGAAGAAGAGTGCGGCCGGTGTTCCCATCCGTGATTGACAGCTGACTCACTCCTATCCGGACGGGCATCAATCCTCTTGTGTTCGAGTCCTTCCACAGTGATGGGACGGGGCCAGTCTAACCCTCACTGAGTGTGTGGCGGGTGGCGGGTGACTCTGGCTTGCTCCTTCCCCAGACCTCCGTGGCCTGTGTGTACGGACTGTCGTGCTGGGACGTAAGTCCCGCTGGCCGCTGTCGGGCACGCTGTGACTCACCCCCTCTGAGCGGCCGTTTAACCCTTGACCCCGCCCGGTCAGGAGCTAGTTGGAGCTGACACTGTCGAGGTGGTGTCTGCTCTGCTGCGGCCTGATCTGTGCGAGCCTCAAACTGGCACCTGTGGGCCACGTCTAGCCCGTGGATGTCATGCTCCGATGACTGAAGCAAAGAGCCCGCAATTAAAGTGTCTCGACAACACCACAGAAAACACTGGCCTGTTACAGGTTGCTCAAATCTGGGTCATATGTCCTGTAAGTGAGGCCTTTGAAGCAGAAAAAAATTTTATTTGAATTCTGATTTAGCTGAGCTTCCCTTTCGTTTCACTCTCTGTCAGTATTGATTTGGGATATTGACCAACGTACATGCTTAGCTAGAGTGCTTTGGGGAAACTATAATAGTGTTTCGCTCAGCAGGGTGGACACAAAAGTCTCCCTATCTGAACTCATCCTCTCAGGTCTGTCACTGAGCGCAATTATAAATGAAGAGATGTATTATTCAGCTATAATTAAGAGGCTCTACGGGGGCACGTTGCAACGTACAAAGCGCCACGGCCTGCCCCAGCTGTTCTCCCCTGGTTGCCCCTAGCAACAGAGTATTCCAGAGCGAGCGGAGAGCAAAGGACGCTGCTTTTCGGGTTATTATGTTGGAGACAGACACACATTACAACAATGAAAGTCCCCGTCTGCATGGTCACCAGCATAACACGTAAGAGAGAGAGAGGCCGCACTAGTAATTGAGCGCATGCAGGTTGTGCGTTAAATGTTTATTTCTGTCATAATATGGCCATTATAAGGGCCATAAAAAATGAAGTAATATTCTTTATGGACTCCTAAAAACATAAATCAATTGCCGTCTCTTTCTTTCTCTCTTTGTGCTATCTCTCTCTTCAGTGATCCCTCCACAATGGATGTGTTATCTACTGCCTTGAGGACCAATGTTGTCTATCTTTGTTCTCTTGAGCACCATTAATCATTTCTTTACGACGGTGTCTTTGTTTCGAGTGGCATTCCCCTGTACCTCAGTCTCTCTCTCCCTTTCTCCCCCGTCTCCTTTCAATCTTCCACTCATCCACTCATTGTGAGCGGGAGGACTCCTCTGGGAATTTGGCTGTTCTATAAACGAGGAGCAGATTATATGAAGAAACCGTACTGGAAGGCTGCAGGTCCTTGAGAGGGAGAAATAGTGAGAGACAGACAGAGAGAGAGAGAGAGAGAGAGAGAGAGAGAGAGAGAGAGAGAGAGAGAGAGAGAGAGAGAGAGAGAGAGAGAGAGAGAGAGAGAGAGAGACAGAGAGAGAGACAGAGAGAGACAGAGAGAGAGGTGGCGAGACAGAGAGAAGTAGGGGGGGGGGGGGGGGGGGGGGGGGCTTGGGGGAGAAACCGAGGCAGGGAATGGAGAGAGATAGACCGACGAGTTAAGAGTTTGACATTGATGAACGCAGACAGTCATTGCTGTGGGGGTCACAGGGACAGAGAGCAGAGCTGCTCTATTGCACGGCCCCTCTGCTTGTGCTCATCAGAGGTCTGACCTTAGGCTCCGAGACATGCTCTTTATTGTCACTGGATTGGCAAAACGTATGACGACGGAAAGGGCATAAACAGAACTGACATCAGATCACAAAAACAGATCTTGTGCTTCATAGTCATGGATGCAATAGTCATATTACTGTAAATGCAGATGTTACAGTAATACACAGATAAGAGGTGTAAGTTTTAGGTTTGCATTTAATTTCAGTATAGTCTGTTTAAGGATATCCAGTATGTACAGCACTTTGAATGAGCAACGCCTACTAAAAGGTGTACCACACAAACTACATTAATAGACTTGAATATTGGCGTCGCCTCAACTCCTTCCGTTGTTGAAGGCTTCCATCTCTCTGTGGTCTCTGCAGCTGCTGTGGGCTCCAGCACAAAGGCAAGGAGCCCGGTGGGGACCCAACACACACAGGGGCCACACCTCGTCTCCTCTGACCACCGGCAGGACCGTGTTGGATGAGGTCACCGGCTGTGTGGAGGAGAGGCGCTCAGAGGTGAACATGCAGCGCTACTCTTTGCTACAGCAGGACAGACTGTCGGACTAAGAGTCGGAGTCCTGAGCCACGTCATGTTAATAGACATGTGCCACATCAGGCACGAGGGGGTGACACTGCTTGTTGAAGGATTGGAGACAGGAGTTTGGAATAGAAGAAAGGCAGCTATATAAAGGAAAGCACTGGCCCACACCTTGTTGTTGTGAATGCCTTGTCTCGTTCAGTAGAAGACTAGGATATGCATTTTAAGTTGGTGTGTTTGCCCCCTGTGAGAGCAACTTCGCATTAGTAGTGGTTATTTAGTTTCCTTCATTCATTTATATGAACCCATTATCGAGCACATTCTATAAGCTTCACAATAATATGAAAAGCTGTCTATCACCTTACCCATTAGGATGCACCCCCCCCCTTCTCGCTCTCTCTCTCTCTCTCTCTCTCTCTCTCTCTCTCTCTCTCTCTCTCTCTCTCTCTCTCTCTCTCTCTCGCTCTCTATCTGTATGTCTTGTACCTCATATTTTCACAATTTTCTCCATCCCTTACTATGAAAGGAATGAATAGCTAACATAGCCTGCCCCAATAGGCGGCACCGTCTCTCGCTTTTTCTCTTGCCTTCTCTATAGAAAGGTGGGGGGGGGGGGGGGTGGTGGTGGTGGGGGGGCACACACCCAAGTAACAGGTTTGATTGGAAAGCGTCTCGCCCCCGGCAACCAATCGCCCAGCAGCGCAACTCACACACACACGGTTTCCGTGGCAACTGTGGGGTAGGGGGTACACGGAATGATTTGGTCTGTGGAGCGAGCCAGACTATGGCGATGGGACGAATAGGCCTCTACCAGGGAAGGGAGAGGACGGGGGAGGGGGAGAGACGCCCGCTGGACCATGGAGGGCAGCAAGCAGAGAGAGGAGAGCTGTCTACTCCATCATTGGGTCTCCTCTCTCGTCAGTCAGTCGACCTAATGGGTGGTCGCTAGCTGCTACTACAAGACGTCCTTGTGTCAAAGGAAACCAGGGAGCATTTTGGTTTCTAGAGTGCACTGGGTTATTCTTATTGTCTAACATTTGGATTTAATATTTTGACAACCATAACAATTTAGATTAGGACACAATATATGCTTACTGTAAAATTACCCCCTCAAATTAACTTTAGATAAGCCGATGGCGTTCTTTTCTCCTTGCTCGGTTTTCTCTCTTGGCCTTGCCTGTGGGATAAGTGACACAGTTTTCCTCCCTCCTGTCACGGTTGTGTCGCTGTTTGTTTAGAGAGGTGCCCTCTCATTTGATTTGGGCTAGCATGGTAGAATGGAGGTCCTGTAATGACTGGCTGGATTGTTCCACTTGGAGCCAGCTGTCACACAGCCGCCAAAAACTGGGCTTTCTGGAGATTACTGCCTCTCAACCAGTTCTCTCTGGTTACTGGAATGGGATTAACAGCTGTGGGTTGTGTGCGTGTGTGTGTGTGTGTGTGTGTGTGTGTGTGTGTGTGTGTGTGTGTGTGTGTTTGTGTGCACATGCACGCTTGTGTGTATGTGCGAGTGCCTGCTACTGTGTTTCTGTGTTTTTTGGGGGAGGGAAGAAAGTTTAAACCTTGCGCTTTTTTCCAGAATTATTTGTTGTCTACTCAGACTATTATGACTTGGTCCCACTGCTCTCTGTTTAATCTTACCGCCATTTTGTAATCTAATCCTCCCACCAACACATATTCTCTCTCTCTCTCTCTCTCTCTCTCTCTCTCTCTCTCTCTCTGTCGCTAACTCCTCTATCGCTAACTCTCTCTGGCAGCTGCAGAGTCAGACTTGCCTACCCAGAATGGTCTCCGTGGCAACACCAAATGGAGGTTTAATGGTTGCCATGACAATGGCTGATGCACTAAGATGGGCCATGCTTGGGTTTGGGAGTGGGAGGAGTCTCAGGGAATGGTGGAGAAAGTTGAGCAGGGGAGGGTTGAAGAGGGATGGTAGCGCTGAAGGCAGCACCGACTGATCCTCTGATGAAATAGTCTGGTTGAGTACAGGCTATGTGATTACATTTTATTTTGTCACAGAAACTAAAACTGAGGTTTCCAAAGAGGCTGGCTAACAGGGATTTTTTAATTACCTACCTTGTAACAAGATGTGTTGAGGGTCTCCACAGGTACAATCCATTCCCCAGCAAACAGTGTCCCCAGTGGTTTGGGTTTAATCAGCAGCGGGCGATTGAATGCGTGAATGTGTGTGCCTTTCTGTCGGTGAATGTTAGTGTCTCCGCCTGTTTTTGGGGCTGTGTCGGCGTGCGTGCGTGTGTGTTTGTGTGTTTGTATTTGTGTGCGTGTTTGTGTGTGTGCCAGACAGCCCAGAAGGCCATTCAATGACCATTCACCAATCATCCTCCACTTGTCCAATGGGACCGGAGCTTTGCCTCTCAACTGGAGGTGAGAATTCTCCAATCAATTTCTCTGCCATTTTCCCCTCCATCTAGAATGGATTGTTTTTCTCGTCTCCCTGCTGCAGTGGAGTTGTAATTTAAAAAGCGTTTCTCGCAAATATGGCTTTTGTCAGAGGCGTAATCAAACATTCATGAGCGAGTAGGATCTGGGGAAAAGCAGGAATCTAGGTCACGGATGCTCTGGCAAGTCTCAGACAAGGCTGCTTGGCTGAGTATCTCTCTCTCCCCCTCTCTCTCTCTCTTTCTCCCTTTCTCTCTCTTTTTTTCTTTCTCTCCCCGTCACACACTAATTTTTTTTCTCCACCGTGTCCTCTTGAGCTCACTCTCCCTCCTTCTCTGGCCACTCACACCCTTCCCCCCTTTTCTTATCGTCTCACTTTCTTCTCGTTTCGTTCTCGTTCCTTGCTCCCCCACTCTCCCCCACTCCCATCTCATTTGTATTCATGTGGTCTCTCTCCTCACATCATCTGCCCTCTCATTTCCCTGTAGCCTACCTCCCTGCTTGTTTCATCCTCTCTTCACTTCAGCCGTCTTTAGTTGTTCATTTCTTCAGATTTTTTATTTATTTAAACATTTTAATAACCATTTTCAAACAACAAAACACTGCAAGAAAGGCTTTTTGCTGTAGACTAGACTAGATCAATGCACACCTTCTTCTTCTCTCAATCTGCCTGCAACGAATGGCTCTGTGGACTCCTATCAGTTACGTGAAGGTCCCACTATTCGTCAGACAAACCCATTAGAGCAGGCCGACCTTGGGGAAGTGTCCACGATGGTATCCGGCCCCAGCCAGCATGGGAGATCAGACAGATTTCAGCCTGCAACCCCCGCAGTCTAGTCTGTCAGAACTGACTGACAAGCACAGATACTGCTTGAATGGGAGGCTAAATACTCGCTAAAATTAAATGCATTTGCGTGCGTGTGTGTGTGTGTGTGTAACTTTCCAAATGTGCTTGTGTGTGTTTGCATGTTCAATATGTGCGTGTCAAATTTAATACTAGTCTCACCATGTTCCCCCCCGAACAAGCCGAAATCCCTAAATATCTCCATCCCAGGGATCTCAGCCTATCATCTCTCCCTGTCTCTCTCTGTCTCTCTCTCTCTCTCTCTCTCTCTCTCTCTCTCTCTCTCTCTCTCTCTCTCTCTCTCTCTCTCTCTCTCTCTCTCTCTCTCTCTCTCTCTCTCTCTCTCTCTCTCTCTCTCTTGCTCTATCTCTCTCACTTTGTGGATTTCAAAGGCTGAACACCATGCCCACCCCACCAGACCGCTGCCATTGAACTCTCCCCAGCTAATCCATTTGTATGTTTTCAATTACATATCGGGGGCAGGGGAGCAGGCCGATGGTAAGCCCTTGCCCTCGATATGGACAAGGTCCCCTGGTGACCTAAATATCAGGGGGAAAGGAGAGAGGAAACCAGGAACTAGGCCACCCATCCCCTGGTTCCACGGCTCAATGTTGGCTGTGCTGGCCAGAGAAACGATGGCGTTCAGCTCGTAGCGGGAGACTGCAGGACGCTCTGTGTTCTCAGACACCTCCGACCCGCGCGGCCACGTTAGATGGCTGGGCGTAGGCAGGGTGGTTTCACACGGCGGGCATGGAACCCCACCCAGTCCAGCCTCTTGACAAGCTGGAAAAGCCGACCCTGAGCCAGTGGCTGTAACTTAGCGGGTTTTGTCTGATGCTAAAATGGGGTTGGTTTTATCTGACTGCAGATAATCAGACGAGTCATCAAGCTCAATGGGAACTATTGCCAAGCCCCATAATCTTTGCTCAAGGCAGTGTATAGATGTTTCCTTTGAGGTTTAGAAAGAGTTTTAATAGGGTGTAACATCTTGACACTAGGCATGCCTGGAACGTAGCCCAGTTTAAAGATACACTTACAACACTTATACACATATAGTATTCAATGAATGGCATCGCTATGCTGTGTCGTTCCCTTGGTTATTTCAGATGCAGGCTATCTTGTGTGTGTTCCCCTCAAGGTTCTCTATTTGAGGTATTGAACCATTTCTTTTGGCTTTGCATTACTTCTTTATCTGTCACTGTGTTTTCTTTGTCTCGCTCTGTTTCCGTCTGCGTTTTCGGTCCTCTCTTTCTTCATTATTCACCGCTGCCGAGGGACTGGTGTTAGGCTCGCTGGACCTGAAGCCACACTCGTCCTCTCACCTCCTCCCTCCCTCCCTCCCTCCATCCCTCCCTCTCTCCTTCCCTCCCCCTACCTGATGAAGAGTCTTCCTGACAGTCTCATCAATAACACAAAGAGGCTTGAACACAACTCCTGTGACTCTCGCTGCTCTCAGGCCAGCCTATAGGCTCTAGATCTGGCTCCATCTCTGACCCCAGACCAGGGCCAGTAGCCCCGAGCGCCAAGCCCCAGCTCCATTCCAGCCCTGCGCCTCATGTAAATTCAAGGCACATCTCCAGTAATCTCACCTCACCCTCCGCCTCATAACTCCAAACCTCTCTCTCTCTCTCTCTCTCTCTCTCTCTCTCTCTCTCTCTCTCTCTCTCTCTCTCTCTCTCTCTCTCTCTCTCTCTCTCTCTCTTCGTCTCCTTAGTCTCGGTCTTCCGTCGGCGAAGTCGCCCCGGCTCCGCTCCGGTCTGCCATCTCACCCAGAATCACCTCCGTCTCATCCCGCGTTCCTGGTACTGGGGTGAGGGAGAGGTAGAGGGAGAGGAGAGTAAGAGAGTGCCCGAGCCCTCCTTCCCGGCTCTGGCGGGGCTGCAGCTTGGGCTGCACTAAATGTCACATCACATCAGGTAGAGACGGCTCTGTGGAGCAGACAGTCGGGGAGGGGGGAGGGACAGCGGAGCGAGGAGGGGGCGGGCGGGAGCAGCCTCCTCCTGGCCTCGTCTCGCCCGCACTAACCTCAATAGGAGAGGACAACAGAGGAGAGGCAAACGGAGGAGCAGTGAAGTTAGGTCTGGTCCTCTTCTCCTGTTTGGCCTGTGACTCTATCTCTCCCCACCTCTCCTCGGCTGCCTCTCCCGCCCCGTGTGTCACAGACGAGGCGTTCGTTTACATGATCGTCTTTGTTCTCTCTCTCGCTCTGTCCCTCTCCATCCCCTTATCTCTCCCTCTGTCTTTCTCTTCTCCTCTTCATCTCCCTCTTTCTCTCTCTTTCTCTCGCTACGTCTCTTTCTCTGTCCCCCACCCTCTCTGTCCACCCTTCTCTACCCTCCCCCTCCCCATGTCTTTCTATCCCTCTCTACCCCCTCTCTCCGTCTCTCTATCTCTGTGCTCTCTCTGACCTGGCCTTCAACCACCTCACTCTTCCACTAATCTCCCTGTAAACAATTATCTCCCAGGCTCCTTAATCACCAAGGTCTCTCTCTCTCTCTCTCCGCCCTCCCTCCCTTTGGGTCATCACATCCCTCTTCAAAAGACAGGAGAGTCGAGCACAGAGGGCATAAAGATAGAGGAGTCCATCGAGAGAGAGAGAGAGAGAGAGAGAGAGCGAGAGAGAGAGAGAGCGCGCGAGAAAGAGAGAGAGAGAGAGAGAGAGAGAGAGAGAGAGAGAGGAAAAGAAAAGAGGGGGTGAGGCAGAGTTTAGGATTCTGAAAATCTATACATTCCATGGGCATTAAAGTAGAATGGAAAACGTTGGTTTTTCCTACTCGTCAACATACATTAGGTCACACTCGTCAACATGCAGTAGTTCACACGTGAGTGTGTGCACGCGTGAGTTGGCCCGTCTTACTTTTAAATAATACCAACGTTCGGGTACGTCAATGTGTAACGTGTGGGCGCAATCATTTCACAGTGCTGCAGAAGTGGCTCGTGTCCAGCACTGAGCCCCGTCCGCCCGCCCGCCTGCCTCTTTGTGCCAGCGAGCGCCACAACAGAGAGGCAAGTCTACCATCAGCACGCATCAGTGGCTTCCAGCGCGCTCCAGTGAGCCAGCCCCCGAAAAAAGTTGTCTTCATGGTTGTTGTCGTTTTAAAGTACCCCTTTAGAACTGACTCATGCGTTGGTAACTGTCGGTCCTTGGAGTCAGCCCGCGCTGCGGTACTTTGACCTGCATGCCCCACATAATGTGTTGACTGTCGTCTGGGACTCAAGGTTAGGCTGGCTGCCGCCGCCTCCCTTTTATAGAACAACACGGTGAAGCACCGCGTGCTGCGCTGCGAAAACACTGCCCGTGGCCAAAATTAAAAGTTGCATGTTGAAAACAAAAGGCCGAATGCAGACGCACGCAGCTGCGGACGGATCGTGGGACAGAGCGGAACATCGCTCTCCTATCGTCGTCCTACATCCTTTTGATTGTAATCCTTACATTCCTAAGCTGACCTTGTCGCATTACCTACCTAAACCACAGCGTCGCAAACACAGACACTGAGCGTTAGACCAGCCACAGTTTGGATTAAACCGCAGTGTCCGGGCCGGGCGGTAGGCGGAGGAGGAGCAGAGTCTGCGGAGGTCTCCGCGGGGAGCAGGTGGGACTGCAGCTCGGCCTCTCAGGTGCCATCAGGGGGTCAGGGAGACGGCTGCTTCTAATTAGACCGTCTACTTTGACCAGGGGAGGGGGCCACGCCGCAGGCTCAGCCCCGACACTCTCCTTCGCTGGCTGCGCGGTCAATTAGAGGAGCTCAGGGGTAATGGCTTGGGTTTGTCGGCCCACCTCCGCGTGCGCTTGCCTGTGTGTGTGTGTAGGAGGTGTATGAGATTTCTTTTGATGTGTGTGTGTGTGTGTTTGCCTGCGTGTGTGTGTGTGTGTGTGTGTGCCCTCACCACCTGCTCCAGAGGCGTTTTTCGAGGGCTGGAGTCAAGTGTTGAAGCATGCAGCTTTAATAGCCGCATCATGCTACATCTGTTAGCTCCCTGCTCCCTCTGTTAGATGAGCTCAATGCATTATTCAGAATGTGTAATAATCTAATTCTTCTGGGGGAACTTGCCCCTGGCTTTTTCTTTTTTGCGTTTGTTTCCTGATTCCACCAACGGCTGCTGTTTTGACTTTCTAAAACCAGCCCAGACACACACACACACACACACACACACACACACACACTCAATATGAACACCGTCCGACACTCACACACACAAATACACCGACAGATTTGCACAGGGGCACTGCAGCTCAGCGACACGTCTAAGCACACATGCGGCCGGGCTCCCCTCTGCACCCCTCGGCAGCTAAGGAGCTAAGCAGGGTGCTTAGCAGAACCAACAGCGGGCCTCGGGAAAACAAACAGTGGGGCCCCGAGTAAATCACCTCCATCCGCAGCGGCTCACCGGGAATGGCTCGGCGCTCCGGGGGGAGGGGGGCCCTGGGAGAAAATGCTGCAGTCACTTCTTCCTCCAGGGAGGGCCCAGCCGACCAAAGGTCCAGCCCCAAGGCAACAGCCCAGCCGAGTAGGCAGCAGCTCGGGGAGTGATTGATGCTGTGTGCCCCAGACAGGGTCGCCGGAACGGGTGGGAAAAGGGTCCAACTGGCACTTAAACGGAAAAAGGATACAAGCTGACCCCTGCCAACGTTCCACAGGGGAGGAGCGAGGCCAGGATGGGGGGAAGGAGCTGGGGGAGGTGAGGGGGGGGCTCACAGCTGCACCAAACAGTTGACCCCCTTCCAGCGCTCCTCCACGCCCCCTCGCTCCAGTGACAGGAAGTGGAACGTTTGACCTTTGACC
Source organism: Galaxias olidus (assembly GCA_026901105.3). Classification (NCBI taxonomy): domain Eukaryota; kingdom Metazoa; phylum Chordata; class Actinopteri; order Galaxiiformes; family Galaxiidae; genus Galaxias; species Galaxias olidus. The sequence continues at coordinate 67,478 of JAPMUY010003357.1, forward strand.
TTTGAGGCCCGTTTTCCTCCTCTGCCCTAACGGCGTCCCTGGCCTCACTGGGCCGAGCTCAGTCAGCATGCTGGTAGAGTGGAGCCTGTGAACGGAGCCCCACCCCTCTTTCACCCCCTGCCCTGCCCACCCGGCCAATCACACCTCAGAGAAGGGAATGTTTGTGTGTGTGAGCGTGTCAGTGTGTGTGTGTGTGTGTGTGTATTTGGTGATCCAGTAAACAATGGCATAATGGTTTGGAGTGGGAGAGAACCAGTCACCTTCCAGTCCCCTTCCTTCCCTGCTGTGTAAACAGCCGTAGACAGTTGCAGTTCTTTCCCCCCGTCGGGAACACAATCACCGGTTTTCTCCCGTCTCTAGTTGCGCCCGCGGGCACCGGGACCGTGCGGGAGGAACGACATCGCCGGGGACGGATCCCTGAACTCTCAGGCCTGAAGGGACATTGTGGCCGCAATTAATTCCGCAATTTGAAGCCTGGGTGGGAAACCAGGTCTGAGAGTGCTAGTTGAAGTTTTAGTCTCAATTCTGAAGTAGTCCATCTCCCTGGCAAAGCAATTCCATTTATTTAATAGTCTCCGTGTACTACAAAGAATGACTGCAGCTAAACATACACTCCTCACGCCTTTAGTATCGCTAGGAAGCATGGGTTACACTGTGAGAAGAAGCCATTGGTCTTATTAGCTTGGTGTTGTGGCTGGAGCCAGTTTGAGAAGTCCGTGGGGAAGGTGTGGAGTTTTTTGTGCGTGTTAATCGTGCCTGGTTCAGTTTGAAAGTGTGTAAGGTTTTCCGGCCTTGTAGTGGGAAAGGCCTAAAATCCTTTGGTTCGCTTGCAGACACAGTGATTAAGGGGAATGGGCCTGTGTCCCACAGTACCCTATTTATATAGCTTGAGAGGGGGGTTTCCAAAAAGGTGGCTGAGGTCACCTGATTGGCCACTGGTCAGGGACTAGAGGTGTAAATTATCTCACTGTATGAGATAAGGTTTTCAGCTTGATTAGCTCAAATCATTTTCTTTCTATTTATACCTGTATGCTAAGAATATGTTCTATATAAATGTTTGCAAAGTTTACAAAATATCATGGTGGACATTTGGATACCAAACATGACTAGGCTAATTATGTTAGTTAGCTTAGTAAAACAATACAAAATATATAATTATTACAAAATACAAACAATTGATGTTACAATTTCTTCTCATTGTCAATGTCCAATAATTTAATTGATTGTTCCTTTGCGACAGTTTCTTAATCCCAATTCATAAATCCTTAAAGTAGCAGTTGGAATGGCTGGAATAGAGTTAAGGTTTTATGACCCTTTGTGTTGAGAGACCATGCTTCGATTCTCTGGAATGAGGGGGATGGTTTGAGGATTGGTTTCCCTACATAGAGTTCCCCCATACGAACGAGGTTCTTGTCGGGTAATGTCATGGCGCGCTGGGCATTGACAATCGAAATCGGGTCGACGTGGTTGTTGATGGCTTGTTTATCTGTCCCGCTAATTAGCCGGAAGGGATGGGGAAATGTTTGGGCAGCAGAGCCATTACCGCGTGCGTTCCCCGTCACCTCATCAATTTGGGGACGCGTGTGTTCATTTGGTTCATTCCAGCGATATCGTTCCCTCTGGGGGAAGTTCTCTGCTAACGTGCTGAGTACAGGACAATCACACTCGACAGGACCGTGTGTGTGTGTGTGAGTGTGTGTGTGTTTGTGTGTGTGTGTGTGTGTTTAAGATGACAAAACAACAGAGAGAGTCGTTTCGCCAAATACAGCTTCTCTGTAATGGCCGTTATGTAATCAAACCCTGAAGTATCACGATTGTTCTTGTGCTCAAGTGGTGTGATGACTCCTTCCCCCGCTACTCTGTTGGTTCTGGCACGGGGCCTTTTGAGCGCTTTGGGTTGACAACTAGGTTTCCCATTATCACCAATCAGAGCCAGACAAGGCCTGAGAACTGCTCCCCAGCTTCAGCTCTGACTCCAGCTCCCTCTCCAGCTCCAGCTCCAGCTCCAGCCCCAACTCCAGCTCTGACTCCAGCTCTGACTCCAGCCCTAGCTCCAGCTCCAGCCCTAGCTCCAGCCCTAGCTCCAGCCCTACCTCCAGCTCCAGCCCCAACTCCAGCTCCACTGCTGGCATGTGGAACTCAAAGCGGACGGGGAGCCTGTTGCTGCTGTCCGTGACAAAAAGGGCCCGCATGGCGGCCGGTGTGTGTGCTAACTGTGACCGGGCCGCGTTGCGCTGGCTAACGCACCTTCGCTGCTCTGAGGACAAGGTGAAGACAATCTATAATGGAACGATAGATCAGGAGAAAGAGGTGGGTGAAGGCGGCTCCTTTTTATTTAGCTCGGCTGAGGCTGGCCGTCCTGGTCGTGGGATTGACGTCGGAGGCGGGATGGAAATCAAGTGTGTTGTTAAATGCAGATGAATGACCACTACTCACACCACGAAGTCCATTTTAAGTTTATGGAACTTTACCACTGGCAAAACCAACTGGACAAAATTCAATAAAATACCATGACGTCAGGCTAGGAGAGTTAAGCAGCGAATGTTGAGAGACAGCAAACCTGCCTTTATGTGTTAGAAAACACAATTTGAATGTCTGTTTGTCTTTGTGTGCACCTAATTGAGTGTGTGAGGATGTGTGTGTGTGTGTGTGTGTGTGTGTGTGTGTGTGTGTGTGTGTGTGTGTCTGGCCCCTCTCCCAGGCGTCCAGTCTGTGTCAACCCACCACCCGCCCACCCACCCAACCCCCTGGGGGCTGCTGGACTGCAGCATTGCTGGCGGGCCTGCTATCGCTGACAGGCTGGGCTGGGGGTCCCCACCCTCTAATCTCTGTTTGCCTTGCTGTCTGTCCCTCTGCATTCAGTACCTAATCTGGCCGCCCAGCGCCAGCCCCATGATAGGGTGAGCAGGACTTCCTCTGACCTTTAGTTACTTGCTGACATCTGATCCCTCAGCCCCTCCACATCCCCGGGGCCCTGAAGTATAGCTGGTTAGTGTGGTATAGGAAGTTCAGCCAAGTTGTTATAGTTTATAGGATACATGGCCCACTTCTCAGTTATTCATGTGGCTGTTAGTTATTCATGCTTGGACGAATGGTCGGCTTTGGGATTTCAGTGAGCCCCCACTGTCCTTCCTGTGTGCCTTCATTCCACACCATGTATGTCTCCGTCTCCGATTCTCTCTTACACTCACTGTCTCTGTCTCCCTCACCTCCTCTTTCTCCTTCGCTCACTCCTTCCCTCTCTCAACCCAATCCCTCTTTACAGCAGTTTCCAATTACGATTAGGCTCTAAAGTGGTGCAGGGGGCACTTGAGGTACAATAAATGTCTGAGATTAAGAGGATGTAATAAATAAATAGCAACGAGGCCAATACAAAGATAGCGTATCACATGTTCCCATGCAGACCTCCCGAAGGCACGCAATAAACCAATTCCAAATTCATCTTGATAAAAACCATTTTATTCCTCGCCTATTCACAAATACATTTTGTGTCCAGGCAGCAAAAGGGTTCAGCTTAGTGAGCACCGTCCCTGCCATACACCTTCCCTGTATTCCAAACAGTATCACCCAACTGGGTCAACTTCAACCCCACAAAATGAAAGCAGGTTTGTTGCGAGGCCAGTGTTTCATTGACCGGCACTGCATCCTACTCCCCTTCAACCCCTGGAATCAATACCGCTGGCTCCTACTCGCTCATTGAAATATAACCAACATTAGCTCAACCAACACAAGTCAATAGTGAGGACCCAATGGTATTTTCACCATTTCCCCTCCCTGGCACTGAGGCCCCGTGACAGGAGCCATCCCTCCCTGACTGCCGGCAGAGCTTTACATCCCTCAGACGAGACTCTCTGTGACAGCACTATCCATTGTGGTGGTGACAGATCTAATCATTCCACTATGAGCGAGAGGGGGGGGGGGGCAGTCGTTATCAGCGGCAGTGTGGACAAAGCAGAACTTCAAGGGGCAGAGCATCAGCGCACACTGCCGTCAACCAGAGGAGATCAGCCCTATCAGCACTGCTTTCCTGTCTGAGCGTGTGCACAGGAGAAACTGATATAACAACAGAGAGAGAGAGAGAGAGAGAGAGAGAGAGAGAGAGAGAGAGAGAGAGAGAGAGAGAGAGAGAGAGAGAGAGAGAGAGAGAGAGAGAGAGAGAGGAAGGGAGAGAGAGAGAGAGAGAGAGTGTGTGTGTGTGTGTGTGTGTGTGTGTGTCAGCAAGCGAGAGCGATAGAGAGTGAGGATTTACATGCTGGTATGTCTCCTAAGCATGTGTTTGAGGAGGGGAGCTTAAGCACAGTTCGACCACAGCCCTTCCCCTTTCACCAGCCATGCCACAACAGAGCTAAGAGGGTGGCTCTGGAGGTGGCTGGCCTGTGTCTATCTGTCAACACGCGGAGCGCGGAGGTGGAGGTGACGGATGCTGCTGCGCGGCGGCAGGTGAACCCCTCGACCTTCCTAAGGGGTCGACCCAGAGGATCAGAGGGGGTTAGCGAGAGACCGTCCCCCCCCCCACCAACCGAGCTTGGCGAGGGGAGGCCGCCATCTGATCTCATTGTTCTCTGAGAGGATAGCCAGGACGAGAGGATGAAGGGATGTGGGACGGAGGGGAGAAGTGGGAGGATGATTGGTGGAAGTAGCACGCAGAGAAGATGAACGACGGATTGATGAGGCGACAGGCAGGATTGGCTTTCCGCAGAGCGCTGTGCCAAGCGTGATTTATTCCTCTTAATAAAATACTTGGAATTTCATCGAGCTGTAGATGCGGTCGGGCCACGTTGGAGACGTCTGAGGTGCATAATGCGATGCGCCTTCCAAAACGCAGGGCCCGGCGCTGGTGTCGAAACGTCAATTACCGAAGTGTCGTTTGTCCTCTCGGTGGCGACAGCTACAGAGTGCGGGCGGGGGCAGCTATGTGTGTGTGTGTGTGTGTGTGTGTGTTTCCCAGTGTGTCGTCTTAGTACTCGCCATGGTAGACCACAGAGACTGGCCCCCGGCCCTCCCCCGCCATCTCACATTCCACCACAGTGCGCCATGGCAACGCTGCCCCGCTCTCTCCCTGGTCCGGCTCGCATCGCAGCCACGTCACCCGCAGGCCCTGTATGCATCCCCCCATCGTGAGTATTTTCCCATGGACCCCCCAACCCCCCACACAGCCCCCTCCATACGGGGCGCCCCCTCGTGTGCCCACTCCTCCACCACCACCACCACCACCACCACAGAGAATGAGATCCATATGGCGAGGCCTCCCGGTCCACATTGCTCAGCTGTTTCCAATGACTCACGGCCACGGCGTTCGCATAATGGCCGTATGATTACATCTGGCCCCGACAGCTCTGCCTGCCCGCCTCAGCAGGACTACCCACCGTGCCACTGGATTGGGCCAGTGAGTTCTCCACCACACTGCTGATTGGGTTCAAGTGGAACCATACTTTAAATACTTATGTAATGGGTACGTTTTGAGGAGGTGTTTGTAGTTTTGTTGTTTAAGAAATGATGGATATTTTTGTCTTTTCACTGAGGTTATGGTTTGTTCCGTGTTGGGACGCTGTTTCACCATCTTGAAGGTTTTCCGGTTAACCCTGTATGGAATTCCCAGGTCATCTTTGGCATGATACCTAAAGTGCATGAACTTTCGATTCCATTGCTGTTTAGAGGAATCAGCTTGTATTAGGGGAAACGAGGGTGACGCATTTGGCTTTTCGAGCCGTTCTTCCATTTAAAAAATAAAGAAACGATGTCCAGACAAGAGGAACTGATGACATTGTGCTTTCCCCAGAGCAAACTTGCTGTCTTCCTTTAGTCAACTTTGCCCATGTTAATGTTTGTGGCTAGGCGCCATTTCTGTTGCATCTAACGCACAATACGATACCAAGAGGCAACATTCCAGCAGAGACCTATAAAGAAACCACTCTGCTAGGAATGTACACAACCAGCAAGTTCTGTTATTGTCGACTGAACACAGCAGCACAGCAGCGTGTAACACTCCGCATGGGAGTAACAGCTCTCATAACCTTCTCTGGAGAGGTCTCTCTCTTCCATCCACAAGAAGCGGCAAAAGTGGACTTTTGTTTATTGTCGTTATTGTCTTCATTAAAAACCTAATATCCATGGGAAGCATAAGACCGCACATGGGCATGTCAACACATGCCAGCGACAACTTTTCAACAATTTCCTCGAGTTTATTTACTCTTAAGTCAACGATGAGATACAACAGAGGTTGGGAGTTTATGAGGACACCGAGTTCGGCTTCTCAGCTCTCCGCTTTCAACGAGAAAACGACTGAAAACGAACTACGAAAGGGTACAGCGAAACACTCTCCAAGTTTTTAATTGGCATTGTATTTTCCTAATTTGACACCTTTCACTTGCAATCCTTAGTTATGGGACCAATTAGTGCATGAAAGTAGCGAGTTCAATGTGTGACAGAGCAATACTGGGACCCACTCTCTTGCTCTCAGCAATCAGCCGTAAATTGTCTACAGTCTGCCTTTAATAACAAGCTGGATGTTGTGGCTTGCAGTGAGGCTTTCCTGGCATGGAGCCAATTCTTTTTATGTGTGTGTGTGTGTGTGTGTGTGTGTGTGTGTGTGTGTGTGTGTGTGTGTGTGTGTGTGTGTGTGGGGGGGTCCACTTCCGTGTGTCTGTGTGTGAGTTTGCTTACAGTAAGTTAATGCATGAATGCCTACCCGCCTGTGTGCGCTGCATGCCTCAGTGGTTGTGTGGAGTGCTGATAGGTAGCTGTGTGTGATCTCTGGCCTGCGTCCTCCCCTGCCCCTGTGACGCGGAGCAGGCTGGGGGACTGTGTTTACAGGAGGAGAGGAGGCAGGCGGCGTGTCACAGCCGCACTCAGGGCCGACTTGTAGGGCGAGACTAGCGGGGCGGCAAACAGGAGACAGTGATCACAACATTTGCACACACAAACACACACACACACACATGCACAGAGAGCCAATGAGGAACTTTTTAAAGCGCGCTCTGAGGATAGACATTTAGCAATTTGCAAGATCGCGTGTCTACCAGTGAAACGAGAGCTAGGGAAATGACTGCAGCCACTCCAAGCACTGTATCCACTGTCAATCAAGCACCTTACACAGGCTTGTATCAGCCACACACAGGCTAAGAAACATGATCACGATCACACGCATACACACACACACATACAAGCACACGTACAAACACACTCAAACACACCCAGTAGTTGTTTCTGTAAAGATTCACACATGTGCTTCACAGCGTCACACTGTGAGAAGGTAAACAGACTGTCCCAGGCTTTGGTCCTGCGCTGCAGCTCACTGAGGAGGCACAAGTAGGTAGCTTTGTATCATAAGTAATTTTTCCTGTCAGTTTTCGGTTTGCTCTCACAGTGCTGGCTGCCACACTGACACTCAAATAAAAGGAGCAGTATACATTTCCACTGTCACACTCTGTCACACTGTCGAAATATGTCAGAGTTCTTTATTTATTTTCAGTCAAAGTCTTGATGATAACTACTCCAATGTAAGGAAACAAAGCAGCAAATGACAACAACCGTCTTTATTTGCAATGGAGGGGGAATGTTATTTCATGGAGATGTTTCGGGTATATCGGCGATCCACCAAATGTGCTTACCCATGTATTTCCTCCCTGGGCATTGGGTACACCATGGCATACATAACGCAAAGCAGCTTCTTGGGGTCGGCATTCTCACAATAGATGTGTGACCTTGAGGGATGTCATGAACCCCAGCTGACCTCCCGACGCTGTCACCGATAAAAAAAATATGATCATAAAGCATTTTATGTAAGCTGGGGATTGCATCGGATTATGATAGCGAACAGGAAAATACACAATCTAACACAAGCAAACACACACACACACACACACACACACACACACACACACACATCAGGGCTGTGAAAACACCCACTATCACCAGGCCACACCATTGATTTGGGTCACTAAGAAGTGGGACCCGGCCTCTAGTTCCTCTAATGGTGAACACCCGTCTCTGTCGCCCCGTTCCCGCCTGTCCCCGGGTGAGGTTACACTCTGAGAGTACGCTCATCAGCGGAGCCGCCGCGAACGCTGCGATGGATTGAAGAATGTAAATGGGCCGAGGGAAGGAGGAAGGAGGGTTGCTTGTTTCCTCTCCTCGGGGTGTGTGTGTGTGTGTGTGTGTGTGTGTGTGTGTGTGTGTGTGTGTGTGTGTGTGTGTGTGTGTGTGAAGCGGAGGTCTTTGAATCAGGGTGTGGGAACGCCAGAGCCAGTCAGCCAGGGCCTCAGTGGGGGTGGCCCAAGACCTCCTTGGCACGACACAAGCAAAGGGGATTGTGGGAAATTACACAGGATTATGGTGGGGCGTCTAATGCCCTCATCCGGCGGGACATTTCATCAAGAAGAAGGCCATCCGACGGACACACAGAATGGAGGAAGGGAAAACGGAGGGGGGGGGAAACTCGACCGAGCCTCTTTCCCAGCTCCCAGGATTAGGTCTGGCAGGACCTTTTTTTCTCTTTTGTATTGCTCATGCAAGCTGGCGCCTCTCTAAGTAATTGTCTGTGCACAGAGTGAGAAAGCTGGAATAAAAGGAGGGGCAGAGCAATGAGGATGGCGAGGGGAGAAAGACTGCGGTTTAAGTTGTGATTAGTTTGAAGGCCCCAGGACCTCCTCCATCCCTCCTCTGTCCATCTCTCCATCCGCTCAGGGTTTTTCCATAGCGGAAGCAAAGGTGTAGCCAGGCTCACTACAGGCCTTTTGTGTTGTGAGGCCCCTGGTCCCTCTGACACAGACCGAGCAGAGACCAACCTGGGGGCCCGGGGCCTGGTTACCTCCTGCCATGGGGATTGATTCTACGGCCTTCTTGAAATGGACCGTGCCGTGTGTTCCATCAGATTGTGGGTGAGAAAACACGACTGACGGCATGTCCCGTGTTAGATGGTGTGTCTCCCCTGCCTGAGACATGGACACGCCGGGCTCAGGCTGCCCAGTGGAACTGCCCTGGATCATTACTGCTCCTTGATGTTGGTGTGTGCCGATGCCCATTGAGAGCTGAAGGGGCCATTAGTGGTTTATGGTTATGGAGTGGGGCGTTTGAGACAAGGGGACGGGTCCCTGTCCATTCTCACTGTATGAAGCGACTGGTGCCTGTGGTGAGCGACTCAATAAAAGAGACAGAGTGCCGTCCTGCTGCTTTTAAAGGCAGGTTATAAAAACAGATGGCTTTACGGCCACTCTACTCATCCTTGCCCTCCTAAGCGTTTTTAACACGTTGAAGAGAAAAGGGGGGGGGGGGGGGGGGGGGGGGGGGCGGGGATCCAGCTCTCCTCCTCTTTCATATCCTGAAAGTAGGCAAGGGGTGAAAAACAGGAAGCCCGCGTCTTTATAAGGCCACATAAAACGTTTAACAGCCTTTTTCATATTTTTGTTGCCAGGTGCTGCCTACTCTGGCATGTGTATCCTGCTTGACTCGCCGGCATGCCTGCTCTCCGGAACCCTTTGTGGGCCTGTTCAACGCTTGGCCGGGGCCGAATCCATAGAGGAGCCATTCGCTAACCTTGTAATGGTTTACACGCCCATTAAATCAGCCTTAGACAGTGCCTATAGAGACATGACTACTCTGCGTAATTAGCTGGGAGAGGATAATTGTAAGGTCACCGAGTGTTATTGTGTGCACTCTGCTTAAAATCCAGCCATTTCAAACCAGCCTCAATCTAATAAGCTATTAGACCTTGAGAAGAAAGAGCCTGATTTGGGTTTCCAGAGTTACAGGCTAAAGGGGTCTTTGATACTGATTTGATGGAAATTGTACGTTTCATGATTAATACGCCCTTACATTTTCCAATTCGGTCCGCCTCATAAGGTTTATTGCAGTGTCAAAAACAGCACTTTAATGAGTTCTGGTAATGCAGCAGCGAATGGATGGATGAACTGGTCATGGAACATTTTACTGTGTCACGAAAGAGCCTCAAAGTAATTTCAAAGTAGTTCAAATAACTTGAAAAAGGATAGTATCTCTGTGACTTGATATGATATGATATGATATGACTTTTTGCTCTATGACTTTTTGTAAAAAGTAATCTCTCTCTCTCTCTCTCTCTCTCTCTCTCTCTCTCTCTCTCAGTCTCTCTTTCTCTTCCTCTTTTGTTCTTTCCCTTGTATCATTGATGATACAGAGGGATGCCCTGTGGGGACGATGGCCTTTATCAGGTGATGGGCCCCCCTGCTGGTTTGTGGTGAGGTTGTTTAGGCCCCCTGCTCTCTCTTGGACTGTCCCAAACACAATGAACCCTCTCCATCCACCCCAACAGTGTTAACTGCCCTGGAAGCCATTCACTTTCATGTGTGGGTTTATCAGGTTAATGAGTGAGCTGTTAAGACCACACTAGTTTTTATAGTGAGATGTGGGGGTCATTTGGCTATTCTGGAATAAGTTAATTGGGGGTATAATGTCCAAATAGATGGTGAACATGGATTGTAAACAACAAACTGTAAATTAATAAAAGATAAATACAGATAAATCACAATGCAGTCCATCTAACCTGTTGGGTTTGTTTTTGTATTTGCACTGTATATTATAGCAAACCTTTTAGAAATGGATCTGTGAACTTGACCTAAATTTAACCAGCGTGGCAAAAGTCAACTGTGGCGTAAGTGCAGTACACATGGGTTGACTTCCTCATGCCACGTCAGGTTGGGGGCTTTCCCTCATGACATGCCTTTTCGGAAAACGTCCTTCTCTTTCAGAGTTTGAGTATTTGTTTCCACTCAACCCTGTGCTGTAGGCAAATTCACCCTTTTCCTCCCAGTCAGATGTCCAGCACTAAAATAAATGAAAAAGGAAACGGGCAGAGCTTAAACATTCCAACAACACCAAAGCCGCTTCGATATGTTTGCCGTCAAAGTGTCACGTGATCGTCCCTTTTATCTGGAGGAGCGCAGGACGAAATAACAGCCCAGCACTCCAAACACACAGAAAACACTCTCACGCCGAGCAGCCTGAGCACACACAGTTGGCCGGAGAAAAATCAACACGGTCACAGCTGGCTGGGTGTTTGCATTGCCCCGACAACAGAAAATCTCTCTGAACAATAGGAGAGTGTGGCGGCTGACCAGCCCCCCGTCGTCCACTACACCAGTGTGCATTCTCTACTGTATGACATCACCGCCCCAGGTCAAATCCCTGCATGCCGATTGGCCACCGGCGATGGAATTGCTGATTAGGCACCAAAGATCACGAGGTCTTGCCAAGAGGTGACATCAGTGTGTGGAGCTTAGCCAATGGTCGCGAGAGATGCCTGGATGACACTAAAGCAACATCCTATCCACATGCTCTCACTCACCCCTGCATGCCTGCTGGCCCCCTCGCTCGCTCAGTTTCTCTCCCCCGTCTCCCACAAACACACATGTGGATGTGAGCAAACCCACAGCCAGTTGCAGTTGAAGAGGATGTTGGCTGGGGACCGCGAAGAAGGAGGCCTCATACATAAAGAATGTGCCTGGGTTGTGCTTTGTTTCTCTGTGTCTCATCCACTCCACTTCCACTCTCTGCTAGGGAGCTGACAGTGGGAAGGCGGAGGGCGCTTGCTCTCTTTGCACAGACGCAGGAAAGTGTTGGCATGTGTTTGTGTCTCCTTTGCTGTTCCCCCAGTAAAAAACGGTGCTCTTTTCCCTTTTAGTGTGGTCAATGGCCTCCAAACCACCGAGGAAGAACATTCACCAGTGATTCCCCTCTGACTGGCGGCTTTTCACTGGAATCGGCCTCATCCCAGTCCCTTCTTGTGAAAAAGTCGTTTTTTTTCCCAGTCAGTGTTTGTTTACTTCCATCCCCACTTCAACCCTCTCAAAGCCTCTTCAGAGTCATCTGAATAGGCCTATCTGGACCATGACAGGAATGAGTCAGCGGCCTTCTAAAGCGTTGGCTAACCAAGCCTCACCAATCACGTCCCCTCAAAGGTTTCCCGCTAACTCCCAGAAAGTTCTCAGGGAAGGGGTTCAGCTCCAGGATGTCCATACCAACTCCTCCGCTCTTCCCACAAACACACGGTCCACGTCCGCCACTGCCTTGGCCCTGCAGACGGTCTCTGGTCAGGGAATCGGGGACATGAAGGTCAGGGAGTTGACAGTGTGTGGTGGGTCGGGAGGCTTATAGTTCAACTCTGTCCATCTCCGAATAAGTAGTAATCTCTGTCTGTCCGCCATGCGCATGCTCTCTGGGATGTGTGTGTGTGTGTGTGTGTGTGTGTGTGTGTGTGTGTGGGCTTGTGTTAGTGTTCCCGTTGACGATTGGAAACTTTGACTCCGCAAGCCGACATAGGAAGGGATGAAATCCATAAGTCCTTCGAGCCCCAGGTTCATTTTTGTTTTTGAAACAAGTATTTAAAAAGCCGAACATGGGATTTGGAGATTTCAGTAAGCCAGTGTGCTCTCTATTATATGCTTCAAGTAAGAGATTAAACGCTCTCCAAACCCCGGTTGATTCGGGTTTTTTCTCTTTTTTCTCGCCCCCCACTTTGCTTCAGAGGGCAAGACAATTGGGAAACCAGGGCATTTCTGAGGCAATTTACAATCAACCATGAAATAGTATTCCAGAAACGCACTTCCTGTTTTTGATCTTTAGATTTTCGTTCTTTCACTTAATCGGGCCCCTTAATGGCACGGCATCCAGAGGTAACATGCGGTATCGCTGACTGGAGTATGAGAATTTGGGTGAACAGCCCTGTGTGGAGCTGTTGCCGAGGGGTGGGGGGGACTTAGTGTGGCACGAGGCAGAGATGGTTAGATGGCGGAACTAAACATGTATGACCTGTATGAGTCACTGTGCTTTACTGTTATTTATGTCTGACTGACTGGCACCGACCCCACTGTGCTGGAAAGGGGATGAACTTCCATAGCCATGTCCTACACATGCACGCGCCAACACACACACACACAAACATGCACACACACACACACACACACACACTCACTCATTTACTGTAAATTTCTTCAGAATCTACCCACACAGTCAGACAATAGTTTGTTGGGCTGCTTTTGGTGTGTGTGTGTGTGTGTGTGTGTGTGTGTGTGTGTGTCCCACCTCGTCTGCCTGGCAAAGCAGGTTATGACTCCTCGGTGTCGTGTTGTGTCATCGCTGGTAAAGAGGATGTGTGGGTGAGGGGAGCTTCAATAGTGACAAGCACCAAGCATGTGTTACTGTAATATGCCAGCGGGCTAGCAGCGGGGCTGCAGGGTTGCTAAGGTGAGTGAGACTTGGTAATGTCAACCGGATAAGATATGCTGCCGCAAAAATCACACCCCTATTGGGTCCTCCTATTGTTTCTCCTAGTAACCAAGTAAACTTGACTTAGTTCCCTACACCATTTGATATAGGTTTTATGCTACCCCCCCCCACCCCCCCCCCCCCCCCCCCCGCCCACCACCACCACCACCAGTCTAACCTTACTTCAGAACTTAGTTTCTCAACCTTCAAAACTGATTACGCACAGGCTTGTATGTCCTCACCGTCTCCATAGAGCGAGTAAGTATGCTTCACACCATCAACAAGGTGCCGGTAGCACTGCATTATACAGCATTACACACTGCTGTCAGCTTTCACCTTGAAGCACTCCCACTGTGATATAGGAGCTGGAGACCGAGCGGATTTTCACTTGAAAGTGTGACAGGAGCCCGGAGCTTTGTAGCCTGCTGTGCGCGCTGATCCAGGAGAAAGCCCCCTTTGAAGGCCCTGCTCTGACACAGCAACACAAGCAGCCGAACCAGATGAACCCCTGATGGCGCTCATTAAAAAACATGAAAAAAGCTGGATTCGTGGCCTACACCAGGTGTGTGTGTGTGCGACTGTGTGTGTGTGTGTGTGTGTGTGTGTGTGTGTGTGTGTGTGTGTGTGTGTGTGTGTGTGTGTGTGTGTTCTCCCCCTGTGGATTCAATATTTATCTTATTGTCTGTTTGCCGTCCCCCTTTCACCGGGCTCGCTCCTCTGTTACCTCAAAGGACCTGAGCGTCCTCGATGTCTCGGCATCCACGGCACCGGCGAATCCCCCGCTGAGTCCGGCCTGTATCTGAGAGATCCGCGAGGCTCAGCCGGGCTTGGTCCGGAGGCCTCGCTGCTGTCTGGCTGCCTCTGGCAGGCCGGACCGCTCCGCTGAGAGCCACCCCGAGACAACCATGATACCGTGGCCCCCTGTGCTCACACAGAGGAACAGGGGCTGAGCAGGGGGAGCCGTTTGTGGTCTCTCTCTCCCTGCCTCGCTGCCTCGTTCCTTTCCACGCCTTCTGTTCCCAGGCAATACGAGTCCGAGCGACATCGAGTTACGTACGCTTCAAGGGTTTGTCTTTTTTTTTTTTTACTTTATTTGAAGGTTTTGGAAATTTAGAAGACAGTGCAACGTTTTGACAGCTTTCCGCTCTCGATCCACGGGATGTGAAACGAAAGAGTGAGGAAGACGGGAGGAACGAGAGAACAGGAAGAGGGGGAAGAGGCAGGGAGAAACCGAGTTAGAGAGAGACGGGTGTGGCAGAGGAGAGATTCTGGGCTTCTCAATGTCACTCCAGGGAGGGTTTTGGTGGGAGGGGGATGGGGGAGGCAGAAGGGCAGCTCCTGTCAGTGTGTGTGTGTGTGTGTGTGTGTGTGTGTGTGGGTGTGTGTGTGTGTGTGAAGACAAGCAGGGGGAAGGCAGGCACGCCACAAGCCACAACAGGAAAGGAAGAGAGAAGGAAAACCAAGATTGTGGAGCCCTTTCATGTGCGCACACACGCACACACACACACGCACACACGCACACACACGGACACACACGCACACACACGCACGAACAGGCACACACACGTACTTACTCGTCTCTCTTTCTTTCCTAAAATGATAATGTATCTGGTAGCAGTGGAGAAGGCCTTGAGTGTATGGATATTATATGAAACGCCCCCCTCGCCTTCCTCCAAATCTGCTCGCTAGTTTGGAAGGCAAAGGGAAGCGGAGAGGAAAGTAGGGCACGTCTGCAGATTTAATGAGGCAAAAAAGTACTGTATGACAGGCTTATGTTCCCCCCTCAAGCAGAACTGCTCCTTTCAAAAAGTCAGTGTCGGGTGGACTTTGACAAGTTTCTTGCTTTCACATCCGTGGAGTAGGGCCTTATTGAAGACATGCTCTACCGTATCATTGAAGAATAACCACACTCATACTGTATTTGCCTTCAACCCACCCCCTGAAAAAAATATAAGCAAGGCGGAAATAACAGCTAAACAGTATGATATTCTAGAGAGCCTACAAAAACATGAACAGCGCTCTTCTCCCAAAACAAGCTTTCAATGGTTTGTATCACTCGTTTTAAAGGCCAAAAAGCCCTACCTTCCCGATACAAACCCCTACATGGTCCTTCTTGGATAATCTTCTCTCTGCTGTGCCTGAGAGTCTATTTTAGAGGAGATGCTCTCAGGATTGCTCCACCTGAGGGACTTCTGGTAGCTAAAAGAAGCACACACACACAGACAGCATGCTTGGTATGACAAACAACGCATTAGCAAATGGAAACACGCACATGCAGGCGATACTTAAGGCATAGTCTCCGTCCCCACACTAAACAGCTATAAGGAAAGGACAAACATGTATCCTGAGACAGCCGAGTACGTGGCTAACTACATTCTGAGGTAGGCAAAATGACTCTGGACATACTGTAGCACTATGTTTATTCTATTTCGCTATTCAGTGTCACCCCCCACTTAATTGTACATTGAGATTTAGCTTTTCTAATTTACCCGCCTTGTCTGACTCTGGAAGTTATTTGGTTGACGTACCGTTGCTACATCTATAATTGAAGACTAGGAGCTGAGGCTCAGCGGGCCACGTGCGCTATGACGGCCTAGCGTGTGGTGAGTGGTGACATGACTCGGACGTTTGTCGTATAGGCGACAGTGTTCTGGAATGTTCCTAGAGTAGCTGATAGGTTGTTTAAATGGTTTGTCTCCCGTCTGCTCGTGTGCGGTCACACTTCAGCCCGTTCGCTGGTGGCGCCTCCAGTCACATCGGTTTGAAGGATGACCGTTGGGGCTTGCAGCTGTTGTCCCTTAACTTTGTTTTGATTCTTTCTCCTCTGTTTTGGTATAGTGTGAACTTCTGATTTTGTAGAGAATGTCTATTATTCTGTCCTCCAGCCGGCGAGATATCCGACCGTGTCGGTTCCCCCACCCTGTCGGTTTGTGTCTGATAGCCCGACTCTGATTCTGAACCCGTTATCAATTCATATACCCAGACCCATATCTAATGCAGCCCCATATCTCCAGCAGATGCAACAAAGAGAAAACACTCCTCGATGATTCCTTCGGCTGGAGTCAAACAACAGGGCTTGTAACAAAGTACTATTTATTTTCCATTTCTGTCTGAAACAAGGCCACCTTTTCACCATTTTATCGCTCGTCTGATCTCAAATCTTTGTTTACATTGCCATTATGTTGATGATCCCTTTTTTATTGCCATAACCTCCTGAGATGCTCTTATTGCAGAATGACCTACCCCTCACACACACACACACACAAACACACACACACACACACACACACATACACACACACAAACACACGGTGACACACACAAGACCAAGCGCATATGAAGGGCCACAGGCGTTCTGATGCATGTTGACACTGCTTTCAAAGTTATAATGTCGTCATAATGAATTCAGTGGCTCATGGGGATACAAGTAGAATCACATCTACTTACTTTACTTTCTCATGCTATATATATGCATGTTTACTTCTCACTTTCTAACCTGCCGCTGTTTTTTTTTTCACATAGCTGGCTGGCCTGGGGGTCGATCTGGAGACATTTTCTCTCTCACAGAATGAGGCCAGGGGAGAATGAAAGACAGAAAGTGTTGGACAGAAAGAGAGAGAGAGGGAGGTGTATAGAGAGGGAGCATAGCCAGACTAGGTAGGGGGACTGTGGGGGCTCTGCTGTACCATCTACCCTCCAGAGTTACGCAGGCAGCCCCCACCACCACCAATCTCTAGCCGCCCCTCTGACTGTAGACCAGCGAGTCTCACATCATCACGTTCATTAAAGACCGGCTGAAACTAGAGACTTGAGAGAGGGGCCAGAGAGGAGCTGGGCCAACGTCACACACAACCCCACGCATCCGCATACACACACACACACACACACACACACACACACGTCTGTCATGGCTGCAGGGCAGGGGCTCACACCCTACTCGTGTATCACAGCCCCCGACCCCTCCCTGTCCCAGCTTCTCTTAAGCTCAGCCATCTCCTCTCTCCTGCCCCGCTGGGTCTACTCCAGTGGGGGCCACGCTGACCTGCCACAGGGCCAGGGGAGTTAACCAGAGATATGTGGGGCCGGAGTGAATCACTAGTCACCAGGTCTGCTTGGCACCGGGCCGCACTGCTGCAAATCTGTGTGTGTGTGTGTGTGTGTGTGTGTGTGTAGGCCATGTGGTGAGAGATTTACTATGGCATGAAGCCCCCTAAAGACAGACAGGGGGAAAGAGAGAGAGAGAGAGAGAGAGAGAGAGAGAGAGAGAGAGAGAGAGAGAGAGAGAGACTGAATTGAAATGGTAGGTATGATGTAAAGAAAGAGCTGTGTAGAGGATGTTTCTTCCAGCTGACACGGTTCGTAGTGTGACGCCTCACGCTGTCGCCTACTGTCATCATTCCTAGGTGCACACTTCATCGTCTCTTACTGTACATTCCTCAAGGCTCTTTTGGAAGAACTATAATAAACATGCCTCTTTTTTACAGGTGTTTGTTTGTGTATATGTGTCTGTCTGTCTGTCTGTCTGTCTGTCTGTGTGTGTGTGTGTGTGTGTGTGTGTGTGTGTGTGTGTGTGTGTGTGTGTGTGTGTGTGTGTGCGTGTGCGTGCGTGCGTGCGTGCGTGTGTGCGTGCGTGTATCTGTAAAAACCAGTCAGCACTGGAACTAGTACACAGAATAATCTACTGTATATGAAGTGATTTACTGTCTCCTCACCCCTCCCCCTCCCTCTCTCCCATCTCCCTCCCTTCCTCCCTCTCTCCCATCTCCCTCCCTTCCTCCCCCTCTCCCATCTCCTTCCCTTCCTTCCTCTCTTCCATTTCCTCCCCCTCTTCCATTCCCTCCTGGTAACATCTCTCCCACCCTCGCCACTGCCCTTCAGGAAGCCCCACGTCAGCATCTACCAGCCGCTGTATGTGAAGCGCTACCGCAGCATGGAGCTGGGGAGCTTCGCCACGCCCCACCAGGGTATGGGGGGCTACTGGTCCAGCCCCCAGAGGTCCCAGGCCGTGGGGTACAACTGGAGGAACAGCCACCGACACCTGGTGGTCTTCCCTGGGAACACGGGCTTCTCCGACGTCCCCTCCAGCCAGGCCGCCGGCTACTGCCGCCTCCACACCCCTCTAGTGTGAGAGGACTTTAACAGGGCCTGTGTGTTCACGCACGTGTGTACAAAGGGTTTAAACGGGGTGTGATTGCACGTGTGTTAGTGTGTGTTTATATATATATATATATATCCATGTGTGTGCATGCCGTCAGAGGCAGTCTGAGTGGGTTGGTGACAGGCCAGCTCTGGAGAGAGAGAGAGAGTCGTGTGAGGGGGTCCATGTTGTCACCAGTGTTGGAGTTAGAGTTGACAGGCCTCTTGGTCGTCCGTCAGCCCTCCCCCTGATCATCCAGGCAGGGGTCCAGTTAGGCACCTCTCCCTGTCACCCCTCACTGTCATCAAGGCCACACTCTGTCAACCAGCGACGGCCATTAGGCCTGTCACAGCACATGCAGGGTCACCTCCTCACCTCCTCACCTCCTCACCTCCTCACCGCTCCACCCCTCCACCTCTACACTTCCCTACCCTCCACCCCTCCAACCCTCCACCATTCCTCATCTATACCCTCCTCCCCTCCACCTCTACACTCCCCTACCCTCCACCCCTCCAACCCTCCACCATTCCTCATCTATACCCTCCAACCCTCCACCTCTACACTCCCCTACCCTCCACCCCTCCAACCCTCCACCATTCCTCATCTATACCCTCCTCCCCTCCACCTCTACACTCCCCTACCCTCCACCCCTCCAACCCTCCACCATTCCTCATCTATACCCTCCAACCCTCCACCTCTCACTCTTCCCTACCCTCCACCCCTCCACCCTCCACCATTCCTCATCTATACCCTCCTCCCCTCCACCTCTACCTCCTACCCTCCACCCCTCCAACCCTCCACCATTCCTCATCTATACCCTCCTCCAACCCTCCACCACCCCTCCACCCCTCCACCTCTTCACCCTCCACCCCTCCAACCCTCCACCATTCCTCATCTATATCCTCCAACCCTCCACCACCCCTCCACCTCTACACCCCTCCAACCCTCCACCATTCCTCATCTATATCCTCCAACCCTCAACCTCTACACTCTTCAACCCTCCAACCCTCCAACCCTCCAACCCTCCACCATTCCTCTTCTATACCCTCCACCCAGGGTTTGAGTTATAATCTGAGCTTTGTGGGGGTCTCGTTACTGGCGCAGATAACTCAATAATAGCTTAACCGGTGCACTTGTGTGTGTGTGTGTGTGTGTGTGTGTGTGTGTGTGTGTGTGTGTGTGTGTGTGTGTGTGTGTGTGTGTGTGTGTGTGTGTGTGTGTGTGAGAGAAATAGTTCCAATGCCAACAATTGTTGTTTTTGAAATTTTTCAACAGATGAAAAATGCTCAAACAGAGGGGGGAAAAAATACATGCATGCAAAGGCCTAGTTAAAAGTAAAAGCCATCCTCTTACAGTTGCACAGTCAAAACAGACTAAAGCGGCACGGTAGCCAATCCACTTTGTACTGACTATTCAATATTTATCAAGATGCCAGGGGCTTCAGTTTTTGGCACAAATCGCACGTTCGTGCGCTCTCAACACAGACATAGATTGCTCACCACTACTGCGCACCATGGTGCCTTGGTGGTGAAGTGCCGCCATACTATTATTCACAAGAGAATATATTGCCTCGTTCTTTTGGAAAATATGTTTCATTTAGCCTATTTGTCTCTTTAATGTGCATAATACTTATTACATGAGTGAAAATGCATCATGTTCACTCATGTAATAATTATTATGCACATTAACTAGATAAAGAGGCTAAATGAAAAATGAAAGGTTATGGGTAATGTATTGGCGACCCCCACACATGTACGACTTTATTGCTTTCATGGGAGCTCAGACCCCCCTACCATACCTCCTCTTCACCCTCCTCCACCGCTCCACTACTCCGACCCTCAAACCTGTCATCCCTCAACCCCTCCAATCCCCACCCATAAACCATCACCCCTCCAAAACCCCACCGCTCCAGCCCTCCACCCCTTCTTGTTTCACGTCACCCCGCCCCTCAGATTTAGCCCCCACCATTCCAAAAGAAAAGAAAAAAAAGGAGAAGAGAAATGTGAAAAGGTAAAGGTATGAGTTTTTATTGCTTACTTTATGACCGTTGATGTTCTGTCCTGTTTAGAGAAGCTTAGGTAACTTGCTAGTTAACATGCCAAGGCCCCTATAGACCCAGCACAGCTGCATAGGTGCTATGTGATCTCGCCCGGGGCGGCAGATCCACCGCTGCACCACTTTGCCGCTGTGGGAAGCCAGACTAAGTGACGGTTGGGGAGGTTTCCAGCCCAGCACTTAAGCGAACACGGCTACTTACTGTAGCTGAAGATGTTCTTTACTGCTCCGTCGATCCAGAGGACCCCGCTGAGAGCGGCGGGGATGCGGAGTAGGAAGAACGGAGGGAAGAGATAAAGGATGCGACGGAGGATCCAGCTCTGACATCCACCCCCCCCCCCTTGCTGTTCATAACGATCTCCGTGGGGAGCCAGACGGACCGAGCGGAAGACGTGGAGGGACGGAAGGAGAGAGAGGAAAGGTTAGGAGGCCACGGAGAGTGAAAGCCCCGCAGGGATCAGAAAGCCAGGGAGCGATCCATAGCTATTACAGCGAGAGGAACACTTCACAGGCAAGAGCATCGCCAGTGAGATTGAGAGCGATTGTTGAAGGCATAAGACAAAGTAAAGGTAAAGATAGAGGGAGATAGAGGGAGAGGGGGGGAAGATAGGGAAGAGAGAGGGAGAGAGCCAGGAGGCTAAAGGCCCCCGTGGCCAATCAATCCCGAGTGATGGCCACTTTAGACGGGGCTGACCTGGCAGATGTAGCCCATCCCTCTGGCTTTAGCTGTCCCCGGACTCTTAGCGCATAGTCGGAGTACGACACCCAACCGGCCAACCTCCTACCCCGCGCACACGCACACACACACACGCACACACACATACGCACACACACACACACACACACACACACACACACACACGCACACACACACACACACACACACACACACACACACACACACACACACACACACACACACACACACACACACACACACACACACAGGCAAGCCAATTGACCACATCCCTGTCTGACAAATCAGCACTCATCCATTGGTGACGAGTGAAAAAGGCCCTGGTCTGGGGTCTGCGCTGTGTGTGGACACGGTTCTTCCCAGCTTGGCCAGCTTTGAATATCCTGGATTGATTCTCCTTAATCATTGGTTGGACTAAATGAGTAGTCGGGTCGATTTACTATGAGGGGGACATAGAGAGTCAGTCAATGGGGGGGGGGGCATTCACTAGAGTGTGACAGAACGCATCAAGGCTCATTTACAGTCCTGGTAGGTTGTCTTGAGCGTGCGTTTGTGTGTTCTCTCTCGGCCCCTCTCTCTTTTTCTTTCTTTCTGATTTAGACACAAAAAAAAAACACAGACACAAAAGCACACCCTCAAACACAAATGCTCCTGTCGTCGGATGCCGAAATCACTCGGGTGTCTTTTCAGCGATGTGCTCGTGAGCGTGTGCGATTTCTTTTTGACAAACATGTTACAGCATGCAGTCTCTGCAGTCAGCATGTGTCTAGCCTATCTTTAATTCTCACACATGCTTCTTTTAAAGTGCGTCGTCTTTGTCCCTTCAAGCACTTTCCCACACTATCTGATGTGTGGCCTTTCTGTATCCCCTTCAAGCCCCAACCCATCCAACCACCAGCTTAACTGTCATACAGCCAGTCAGCCGAACACTGTGAGCAAACCAGTCAGCCAGCCAGCCTGCCAGCCAGCCAGCCGGTCGTTCTGCCATCCAAGGAGTCAAGCTGGAATCTCTGCAGCAGTCGCTGGTGGGTCTGGGATCCCTTCATTCCTGAGCCAGGGAAGAGGGTCAAAGCCCAGGACCCAGATGGTAGGGCTGGGAATGGGCTGGGAATGGGCTGTGGAGAGGGTCTCCTCTGGCCTGGGCCAAATAAACGGAAGGTTGAAAAGGCAGATGGAAAAGAAGAAATGGATGTGGCCAGAAGTCGACACCAGCCCATTCATTTTCCACTTCCAGACACACAAACACACACACAAACACAAATGTGCACACTAACGCACACACAATTGTATCACACACACACACACACACACACACACACACACACACACACACACACACACACACACACACACACACACACACACACACACACACAGGAATGCATGGCGGAGGACCTTTGCTGTTCCATTAGAGATATTGAATAAATAAACATATTGACGCATGGAACATTAATCACTCTCCGACGTCGACTGGATCAATGCTCTACTATGCGGCCTCAGACTATGCCAGGAGAGGTATAGACACTTCCCACTTAGGGACCTAAAGTTGGAGATCTTTGTTATTTGGAGTGACAATGCAGGACTAATCCATTGTCCTTATGCAAAGGGAAGCGCTGGATGGTGGTGGAGCTGGGGGAGAATCCTTCGCTGACTCTGGGTGCTGGGAGACTGAATTCTGCTCTACGGCTATCTTTATCCCGGCTCACCTCACCCGGGCCAGCTCAATAATCCAGTCTCGTGTAATGAAGTCGGCTGATTAAAAGTCTGATGCCTAATTACATTCACGGGGAATAGTCTGGAGAATCACTTAGGGTCTGCCGTTAGCCTTTTAGCTCCCAGAGATCAGCGTCCTGGATTTGCTGCGGCGGTGCGGAGGGAAAATCCGATCCCACTCGCGTGCTCACAACTTTATCTGATACAGACGACTTGCCCTCCGGAGCCGCGAGAGTGGTCGTATTTGGAGAGGCACCTGGGACAGAGAACAGGGCCGGGCCCTTAGCCAAAGTGACGTGCTTTTGAAGCAGTGCTCTCTTTAATGAAATCTCAATGTTTTTCGGTGGAGCCGGGCAATCCAATACTGTGAAGATAAACGGGAGGACATGGAGCTTCCTCAGACCTCCGGCCGGCAGTCTTTGATTGAACCGCCTGTCGGGGTACGTACCCCTCACGACAAATGGATTTGTGGCGGGACGGATTTGAGAGGCAGCGCCAATCCCCTGGGGACACCACACACACGCACACAGGCACACACACACACACACACACACACACACACACACACACACACACACACACACACACTGGAGTGTCCGGTGAAACGTGATGCCAGTGGCACGCGGCCGTCCCTCACTCCTAACAGGTGACAACACGCTGTCGCTCCCCAAGAGAGACGGGCCGGCTTAGTTTACCCAAGCAGCAGGCCCACGGCAGATGGTGTCCAAGGAAGTGAATTAGCTCCGGCAGGGCCCTGTCCGCACTCACCAGATGGGGCCTGAAGAAAAGACAAAGAAAGACAGAGAAAAACAACCACGTTGAGACACAACAGCCCAGGTGGAGCATAGGAGGGGGCTAGGTTGGGCTGTGTGTGGGCACACTTGCATGCGCATATCTGTCCGTGCTTTTGGTCTGTGTCTTTGTTTACATCAAAACAACGTCACAGTCAGCCGAGTTTGTTGTCCTCTTGGGCCTGATCATGCCAGCTGATCCAACCATGCATTTGGCTGTGATGCTCATGGAATGGCCCTTACGTAGCCATTTTGCGTCACAAGAGACGGGGCGGTGTATGAAACTAGCTGTGGAGGTGATTTGGTGTATTTTCTCTTCTCTTCAAAAGGTGGCGGTACCGCTGGAGGAAGCTGAGAGAGAAGGTTCCACAGCTACTCAGGAGAGAGTAAGCCTTACCCTGGCTGTACCTTTGAACCTTTTCTGTTGCAAATCAGTGACTCAGTTTCTAATTGACTCTCTCTCCCCCCCCTCCTCTCTATCTCTTTCTCTGTTTGTCACCTGCCTATCTGTTTCATTGTCCTGTTTCGTCTTTGTGTCCTGTATGTCTTTATGTATATTGCTCAGTATTTTTATTGTCACATAGTGCGACTTATGGTCCATATAACCAGTGTGGGCTTTGTTGTGTGTTGATATTTGACATGTGCATAGTATATGTGTGACAAATCCCCCTTTTGAAAGCCTAAACGCTTGAATTTGTCCAGGAAAATGAGGGGGAAAATACATGTTTTTGGTCAAGGAAATCCTGAAAAGTCAGTAGAACAAGAATGTTCATAGAATGTTGATGAGGGAAGAGGCAAACCCAAAGTAAACGGCACACAGATGTGCTGTCGCACTGATGCAATCTGTGGAGGAAATGAGTTGTAACACTTCCATACCAAAGGTTTGGAAGAAGCTGGCTGTTAGCTTCACGAAACTGTCTCTTCACTGTGCATGCTAATACATTGTATGGCTTTTGTCAATATGAATGTTTAAATAAAAGCCTGTATGAAACCTGACCCAAGAATTTTCCAATACTATCTTGTTTTTCAATCTCTGTCTCTCTCTCTCTCTCTCTCTCTCTCTCTCTCTCTCTCTCTCTCTCTCTCTCTCTCTCTCTCTCTCTCTCTCTCGCTCTCTCTTTCTCTCTCTCTCTCTCCCCCCTGTCTGTTTCTCTTCCCTTTCCCACCCATTCCAGGCCAGCTGGCTGTGATTATTTGCGATAACTTGCTCCAGCACCTTGTCCCCTCTGACAGACACATCAGGCAGTGCTGGATCATTCTGATATTTCACACTTCTCTCCTAATTTTCTCTGGTTCCATCTCCCCTCTCTCTTTTTTTCTTTCCACCTTCCTTTATCTCTTCCTCTGTTTGCTTTCTGTTCTTTTCTCCTTGCTGCCTCTCCGCCTCTGCATCTGTCACTAGTGGAGCAGAGCCTGTCTGTGTGGCACTCTGCCAACAATGACAGCTGGCAGAGAAACAGAGGAAGACAGAGAGAGGGGCTGAGAGAGAGAGAGAGAGTGAGAGAGAGAGAGAGAGAGTGAGAGAGAGAGAGAGAGAGAGAGAGAGTGGGTAACAGAAATGAACAGCAGGAGAGAGGGAGAGAGGGAGAGAGAGAGAGGTGGGGGCGAATGTCACCGGTGTAAAAGAATTCCAACATTATTTCTGCTCTTCCATGCAAACACAATAAAGTAGCGAGAGAGAAAGAGCAGATTGAAACACACCCCGTAGTGAAATGTTGTGGGATATACTGGGTCAATGCATCTGCTGTGGATCTTAGTTTCTCTGACCTCTGGCTGTGTTGTTATCTGAGTCGGAGGTAGGAGAGCTCCTCTCTCAGCCTTCCTCCCCGTGCTGCCTGTACTGTCCTGAGGCTCTGCTCTGCCTCGGTCGACAGGCGTGTCTAATCCCCTCTGGAAGAGTGCTCCGACTCAACCCTTCTGCTTTGTGACCCCTCACCTCTTTGACGTTGCCATATCAATACAACTGGGTGGATTCTGAGGGGTTGCAAAGAGAACTTTTGAAGTGGGCAGTTCTTGCTCGTTCACTAGATGAAGTGAGTGGTGTTAGCATTCTTTTGTCTCGACGAGTAGGCAAAAGCCCCCCCCCCCCCCCCCCCCCCCCCCCCCCGTGCATTTCGTCCACTCCACACAGCTGTGACACGTGCTAGTTAACGGCTCTCAAGGGTGGTCCCAAGAAAAATAATTAGGGCAGGCTAACCCCTTATCAAAATATCAAGAACACACTGTAGTCCATTATCGTGCAACTATTGAGTCTGCAAAAGACCAGACGTGCCATAAAACCTTGAGAGGGCTGTGTTAAAATGTCCAACTCACTACTCAATAAAAAGGGTGGCCGTTTGCGAGGTCATTGGGCCCAAATCTTCGACATAGGGCTGGTATTCAAAAATGTACACGGCTACAGTCATAATCTCCTTATCTCTTGCAGTGTCATCAGTCTCGTGTTAGCCTACGGCTGGGCCCCGTTCCACGAGCATTTGTGTGACACATTACCGACACGTGGCTGAGATGTATAGGGTACATATTTGGCGGCAAGAGACCTGTGGTTGTAAGATCAACGACGGCATGTTGATTGTGTAGGAACAGATAGAGGAGATTTCCTCCCAGAAAGGAACGTGATGAATAGCAAAGCTCCTTGGACCATGGAGAGGTGAGGAGTGGGCAGTGAGAACAGGCTGAGTAGGTGGATGGAGGACACGCACCGAGATATTGTTGTGATGTAACAGAAATGTGTGTTGGCGAATGTTATTTGGCCAAAAAGTTTGGTCCAATATGTATTGGGTTTTGTAGAGTTTACTGTTTGGAACAGTTGCAGTCAACTGCAATATTTGTCCTATTTTGACAAAAGAGACACTTCAAATGTATAGATGAATGATTGACTAAAGCATTAGAGACTTTTGACAGGAGGCTACTCATCATATAACCCCTCTCTCACTGTGTGGAGGATGGCCTCCAAGCTCCAAGTGACTGCAGCACACATAAACTACAAAATGGCTTCCTCCACATCGAGTCTGACTGGAGAGCGAGAAAGACAAACAGAGAGACACAGAGAATGTGTTCGAATCTCAGCTGTGAATGATAAATAATGTGAGTCAGTGGGCTGCTGTAGCTGCGTGTCTCAAATCCCTGTTCATGTTTCCCTCTGTGGGTCACTGAATCCGTGCAACCCAGGAGCCTTTCCCAGTGCAGCTCATTTAGATTCGTCCTGCGTAGTAAGCACATTCACACACAGGAGAAGCTGAACGCTCCCATTCACTACAGGGAAAGCATTATGGTAAAATTGCCATTTGTGTTGAATAACAGCAGCGCTCACTTTGATCAGATCGGTTCAAAAGCTATTTTAGGAGAGTTTTTATGCTTGCCTTCGGTGACAAAAGCGGCAAGGTTTATACAAAACATAATTAGGATGTTTTCTTTTTTATTATTATTTGGGTCTTTGGGATGTCGGTTTTAAACGAGAAAGAAAGTAGTGTAAAGTGCCTTCGATTGTCAAATGTTAATTGTTGGTTGTCAAGCGGTATAAACATGGGAGACAGTGGAGACGTTCTCCTCTAAAACGGTGGCATCGATTCAGAAGCACGTGGAGGAGGAACAGTTCCTCGTCGGCTTGAATTGTCGGACTACCTGCAATCAATGAGACCTTGGAATGTGTTTCCTAAATGAGTAATGGAAATTCAAACTTTTTAAGTATATATCCTTTGATCATAAATGAATCAGCCATTGATCACGCCATGCACACCACTGAGCAAGACCAAAGTAAGACGCAGCGTTGTCTCGTAGGTTAGTCCGTACGCTAGCATTGTTAATCAATATGTGGAGCCCATGCACAGAGTAAGCTGTGGCCGGATTCAGAAAAAGACTGACAATAGTGTGATGTGTTTACGCTGAGAGAAG